>CM053792.1:832569230-832829230 GCA_028749045.1 Cupressus sempervirens
AAATAAAGTGGATTATATTTAACATCATAGAGGCTTACATACAAAATTAGATGGATAGATATTAACTACACAATTAGGAGGTTGGTTTGATTGGAGGATGGAGGGTTTTCATTGTGTCATGTTATCTTCTTACTTTAACATGGTGCTTTATGTAAAATTCCTATTTGTTTATTTTAATTTTGGTAACCTTTTGTTTTTTATTATAAAATGTTTGAATAATACAGATATTATAAATTCTATGAAGGGGTTTGATTTTAAATTAGTGTATATTGTTTCCCATATGTAGTTCGTAATAAAAAATTTATTAAAAAATACACCCTCATAAGGATCAAAAGATAACTTGGAGTCCTATGTGTGTGAATCTCAATAATTGCTAAATAACTTGATGCCAATAATTGAGAGTTTAATGAAAAGATACATTAGGAATCTAACTGAGTCTACACCTTAAAAAGGTCAGAAGATAGTTTGATTGTATTCAACTTGACTCAAGGGTATTTTTTCTAAAACAATTATCAAGCATGTGTATTTATTTCTTTTAATAAACATATTTTTTGGTGAGGTCCATTGACACTAGATAAAATATATGTATGTAAGGCTTTATTTACAAGAAAAATGATAAGTGGGTAAGTTACCATATAAATTTTCTATTATAATTATTATATTATTAAATTAACTAATTCAAGTTGCATAATAGTTATGTAATAATAGAGCTATAGTTTGTATCATTTAGTTATATATCATCATCAATTAATAGATCAATCAACTTTCCATTGATTCATTTCATTTTTTTATGGTTTTCATATAGATGAGATGATTATAAATCTCAATGACTAACTATCAAATATGTCTCTTTCTAAGGGCCCATCCTTTATTATTTAGGGATGTTGAAAATTAAAATATTGTAGTTATTTTTTTGGGATATTAGAATAAATTAATTATTGTTCAAGATTTTTGTTGATTGAGCACCGATAATATCCAATTACCTATCCCCTCTCACTATTTTACATGTTCTCATTGCTAATAATACTTTTAAAATAATTTTAATATGCATAGATTATAACCCATCATCAATTTTTACACTAGAATAAATACAATGAACAAGTAGTTTGTGTTGTCTGATTAGAAGCAATGAGATTTCTTTTTTTCTTTATGCTTCTTTTTCTTCTTGATATGTTAGATAATTATAATTATGGTCAGATGGGAAAGGTTGTTGTAGAAGCTTAATGGTAAATTATTATTGTAAACTCTAATATTAACATTATGTAACTAATTATATTTTATATAATAAATTAATTTACAATTTATTTTTCTTATATGTTTGATGTATGCTTGTCTTCATGATGAGTTGTTGACTCAAAATTGCAAGGTCTTTCTTCCTCCATTGCAGCTAGAGTGTCATCTTCCTGTGCAAATTGAAGACCCACAGTTTTATCTTGTTTTGTGTTTCATTCTATTTCATTATGTAGGGCACTTCAAAAGATTTTAGGTGAGCATGTGCTCTTGCTAAGAACTAAAATAGTTGTATTTATTTCACAACAGGTCTCTATCTTTTATCCAATTTGATAGACTTATTGATATCCATAGAACTAGTGACCACCATTGCAAATGAAGTTGTCCACCCAGAATTTCTCTTGGATAATAGACTCATGGTTGCCCTCTAAAAATATGATTTTTGGTCATGCAATGCTTTGGTGGGTGGTTTATTTTCTCATCAAGTGTTGTTGATCACTCATCAAAATATGATGGCTTATGATAGTTCTAAATGGGCAATGGAGTGACATAGTTTTAGAATTTTTGCTTCTACTTTGCAAGTGGTCAGCTCGAATCTGGGGAAGGAATTAGTCAACAAGATTAGGTAGCTTGCTAATGGATTGTTAGATCATTTGGGCTTGCTGAATTCATCGCCCTGGTCACCTTTGCCTACTACTACTTCCATGCTAGTACCCAATCTTAATTTACCTCTTTCCTTGATTCATCTGCCTTTTGAGGTATCTTGTGGTCTACCAATGGATCAGTTTTCCAAGGAGTTGGATGGCTAGGAGATGGACATCCCTTTAGCTCCTCTTATTAGTTGGGATGTGGTGTGGGACTTTGCGTATAGTTCTTCAATGCCAGTGGCCATGGAGGAGTGATAGTTTTCTCCTAGGTTTAGATATTTTTGTTAGTAGGCCTATATTATGGTTTTTTGTTGTTAGTACTTCATGGTTTAGTATTTTCTATTTTACACTCACTTGTGGAGTATGTTGTATTTTTCACACAAATCTTATGTAATCTCATTTACCAATTTTTGATTGTATATGATAAGAATTTTGGGTTTTCTTCTTGATTCTTTCCCTAAAAAGTCTTTGAATCATTTTTATAATATATATATGGTGGCTTGTTCACTTTTTCTTTAAAAATTAAAATTAAAATTAAGAAATCTCACAACTAAATTAGATATATTAGAAGCATAAATAAATTGAATTATTTATATTTTATTTACATGATTAAGTAAACCCTCTTACGCTTATGCACCTTTATATTTACATTATTTATTTGTGCTAAATTTATTGAAATATTTAAAATAACTATTAAATGTTGGATAAGTGCATTAAATTAAGAAAATTAAAATATATACTTTGTTAAACATGATATATGATTTTGATACCAAGATCAATATGGGTAGGAGGAGTTCCCTCAAGTCTAACCAGAGATTGAAACATGAGAAATCTTAAATTCCTACTAGGCAGGATTGCCCTGTTAGCTTAGACCCCACTAGTAATGGGAAGGAAATGAAAGCTAGTAGAAAGAAATACATTAAGGATGAGGAGGAGGAAATTGCTAGTAAGGAACCCTAGAAGGCAAGTGATTACAGTCCTATTGATAACCATCAGAGTCCTATCCATTCTCATGTTTTTGCCACTTTCAAATCTTAGAGAGATATCCTAGAGGATACCAATGTTGGTGATGATATTGGCAACCCTAACATTATCACCTCGCTGACAAAGAACAAGGAAAAGGATGGCTTAAACATCACAAACTAAGGCTTGATTCCTAGAGTAAAAATGTTAAATAGTCAAAGTTTGACTTATTTTTGCAAGCTCAATTTCTTCCTTAGTCTGTGATGTTTAAGGTTGGCTGAATTCACCTTAGTGACTTTGTGTAATGAAAAGTAGGGTACTATTAAGGAGATTTACAAACTCGAGAAGACTATTAAGACAATTACTAAGAAACAAGAGGACCTTGATCTAAGATTTGACAATGTGACCAACATTTTTGTCAAGGTAATGCATCTTTCAGCCACCACTTTGCATCTTCTTCATGCTAAAAGAAGGATGGATTTTCTTCCTATGTGGGTGTTGACATGATGAGATCCCTCTCTACCAGTTCCTGGTGGATGACTAGCTTTGATTGTTGCTAAAGATGCCTATGAATGGTAAGAAAGAGAGCTAGATCTCTATTTTACTTTTTACATTTTGATGTTTTTTAATACTTGCATCATGTTGTATGGCCAGGTGGGCTTTGTCTTTAACTTTTAGATAGACTTGTTTTAATTGGGCTCTCTATATGTTTAACTTTTATAATATTACTCTGTCTATTGACTTTAGGGATTTTGGTATTAAGAAAAGAGGTGGGTTGATAATTTGTTACAAAATTTCAGCTTTTGTTCTTGGGTCAACCTCCATCTTTTTGGTTGGTTCTTAATATCAAAAATATGATTTTAATAGTATAGTGAAGGAAAAGGACCAAAAGCTTCTTAAAATATAAATTAAAAATTAAAAGATAAGCTACTAAAAAGTGATACATTTTTATTTTTAAGTTATTTTCAAAAGAAAAAATCTGTCTCAAACTAAAATAAAATTACTTTCCATTTTTATCTTAGTAAAAATATTAAAGAAGGATGCTCTTGAAAAATACTTCAACAATTTAGTATTGATAAATAAATAAAATAGAAAAATATTTCTTAAAGAATTGTTTCTTAACTTGTTTTAATACTATAATTCTAACAATAGACAAAGTTTCTTCTTTTTTTTAAATCATGCAATTGAATTTCTAATATACATGTTTCATAAATATTTTTCTTAAAATTAGCTAGAGTTTTTTTATCTCTTCCTAGAAGAAAACATTAAGTTTAGAAAAAATAAATCAACTTTGACTATTTAACACTTATACTACAAAAACCAAACATTAAGTTTAGAAAAAATAATTCAACTTTGACTATTTAACACATACTCTAAAAACCAAACACTAATATATGATAGCTGCCCACATTCTCAAATTAGAAATCAACCCTTTAACTTAATGTACAATGTTTAAGTTAATGTACAATGTTTAAGCTCTCTCGACTCAGATATGAAACCACTCAATATCAATGCTTGCTGATCGAAACCGTCACCGACATCAGCTTCTAGAACATATGGGCACCAAGGAATTTGTGGCACAGAAGCCTCCATCGTTCCTTCCAATATCTTCACCACTTCACCCATGCTCCACCTCTCATTCTCATCCTCTTGAATCTGAGATGAAGCTCATACATGAAAGTACAATCTACTTTCCGCCGCCCTAATATCCAGATTTCTTCTGAATATTTCTAATTAGATTAACAATTAAAAGATGGTTTAACAGTGCACTGAACCCATACGGTTATTTCTAATTAGTCTTCACTCCTGAAAGAGAGCAATTAAGTCTAGTCTTCTCTTGACGGGGATATTACGCAAGACAAGTCATATTTACCATCTTTGGGAATCCACACCCACTCACGGATCGGGTCAATAAGACAGAAACAACATGTACGACTGGATGTTCAGAACATTATGAAAATTATATGCTAATTATATAACTAGTAACTGGAGATGGACAAACATATATTGGGGTATTATTTTGAAGGATTTTCATAAGTTTTGGAACAAATTGCAAGGAGAAAATTATTATGGGGATAGAACACCTAAATAAAAATAAATTTGACTATATTATTTTTGTTTTTTAAAAGCTTTGAGAACTTTGATAAAATATAATGTAATTTTGACTTTTGAGAGCATTTATGATAAAGGAAGAATTTAGTAAAGATATGATGGTGGGTAAAATAGGGAATGAGCTAGGGCCCGTTTCGTTGCACGCATAGGAATGGAGAATATGAATGCAATATTGGGAAAAGGAATGGCTATTCCAATAACAACTGTTTTTTTGGAATGGGTATAAGCTCATTTTAGGGGCAAAATGGGAATATGTATTCGTATTCCCTATTTCAATAGATGAACCAAACGGAAAATAGAAAATGTATTCCAAATTTTCTATTCCTATTTGAGCAACCAAACAGGCCCTAAGCGAAAATGAATTGCACTAAGTCAAACATGAAATAAATGAATAATGCAAGTAGATATTTTGGTCTCTAGTAAGGATTGAAAACAATTTAAACATGATAATCGTTAAAACAAATTATATGTTAAGCATGAAAAAACTAAACCAATTCATATGTTAGATGTGAAAAAATATGCATTTGCACACAAGACAATCAAATTCAACCAAAATGTTCACATGATCTTTGGGTTTTGTCTTGTTCAAAAGCTAGAGTGAGATCTTTAGTTTGCATGATCTGAAACATATATAACTCCCCCACACATTAAGACTACATATAATTACATAAAAATGTCTCATAGCACAATCCAAAGTATTCTCATTATTTGTTGATGTTACTCTCAAGTAGTACAAATACTTTACTCAATATTGAGTCCCAGTAAAAAACTCTCCATCCACTTATCATTCAATAAAATCAAAAGAGAAAAGAATTAGTAATGATATAAATATTGAATTAGAATTAGAAATCCATCCATTAACTTTCATATGTAAATATCTTATCAAAACTAAATGCCAAACACATAAGAACAATACCCATAATAACAAAAAAAATAAAAAAAGAACTCATTGAAAACCTAAAAATATTTTTGAAAAGACATAAAAGTTTGGCACAAATTATCTTCATTACATTGCACTATAAATCCTCACATGGGTATCTCTTTAAATTGTGCACTCTCACCCGAAAAACACAAATCCAACGTAAACCCATAAATTAATTTGAAATCCAAATAAAATTGATCAATAAAATCAAATCCAAAACCCACATAAAAAGTACCCATAAAATAAAAAATAGAACTCATTGAAACCCTAGAACCCAATCTATCATAATCTAAAAAAGATTCAAATGAAAAAAGTCAATTAAAGTTTGACACATGTTTAACTTCATTACACTACATTGTAATTCAATTATAACCTATGGTTTGGTCAACTTATCCTAAGTCTCTTATTTAATTAAAAGAACTTTCTCCCTTTTAATTAAATAAAATCTCAAAGTCCCACTTATCCTAAGTGTGCTCATGAAAAGAATTATTCCTATTTTTAGAATAAAAGAAAAGGCATTTTTGTCTACACATGAGTGGCACACTTTTCTTTCTGAAAGGAATCTTTATTTTCAAAATAACTATAATTCTCCTCTACACATCTTTTGCCTCTTAAAAATCCTCATTGATCTTTCTTAAGTGAGATCCTTGTACACATGGATCACTCAAGGCTCATTCTCCACCCTTGGTTTTGTCTCTTAATCTCTAACATCCATTTTTTTTAATCCAAAAGGAGACTCTCTCCTCACTCTATCATCTCTTGTTCACTTATGCTATTTTTATTTTGTAGGTTTTCTTGGTGATTTTGGAGCATTTGGAGCACTCTTCTTACATTCACTTAGCACTCACTATGCATTCACTTGGTTCACTTGTATTGAAGCTTCATGGCATTCCAACCTTAGTTTCCTTTATGCTCTAGCTTAGATCACATAGCTTAACTAGGAAGCTTTGTAATACTTTCATTTTTGTTAGCTTTAGCTTGCATTTGAATGTCTTAGTTTAGCTCTTGCATCTCTCATTTAGCTTGCATTTTTATTTCATATCATCTCTGATTCTTGGATACTAACATACTATCTCTTGCCTTTGAATCTCTACTAGGTTCATTTAAGAGCCACTATACAACTATTTTCAGTCTTGCACATCATAGATAGAGAGCTATGAGTCATCATTCAAGGTCCCTAATCGACTAGATCACTTGGATAGAATGTCTTAGAGAAGTGTATTGATATTTGGTATACAATGTGATCTTTATTGTTATTGATTTCATCCACTTGAATTACACCACCATCAATGATGTCTTGGACATCATGGTGTAACCTCATACAATCCTTGGGTTTATATACTTTAATATCGTGGGTGAGTCATTCTACCATGGTGACTTAATTTAAGGATCATACCGTCGTAATTCCATTAGACTTTTTGTATTTTCATTCATGAAATTGGGTTTCTGTAAATGATTCCTCTTATTTGTGACCATGTTCCCTTTTGTACCCTTAACTAGTGCTAGCTAAGATAATGTTCCAATAGTCATAGAATGAGTGATGTCCCCTTGACTACTATTCATTGAGGGAGACAAAGCACAATTGTGTGCATATATTTAGGGAGAAAATTTAAATTTGTTTATGAGTATGTTAGAAATTGAATACTCTTACATTTTTAGCTATATTTTTAATCTTCTATAGTGTACATACCCTTAATATGTGTGTAGGCTCACTAATGCCCTTCACGAGTCTTTTTCACTTCTCAAGGTTCTTAAAGTCCTTTTCTTTTTCTTTTTTGATCGATAAACGACTAAATCCTAGAGTATTTATTTATTTATTATTATTGTTTGTAGATATAAATTATAATTATGTGTTAAGCATGAGTAGACTAGAACTCAAGACCTCCAAGATGAGAGGCTCACAATCTAATGTTGTGTACTAGGCTCTTGCCTTGAATGTCCCTTTCTTGAAACTATCTTTTTGTTCCATATTTGTGCTATCTTGTTGTTTTCTTGTAACTTGACATTATTTGGCATGAAATGTCTAAACACTAGCATGCATTTCTAGCAACCTATAATATTTTATCATTCAAAAGGGATTCTTAATCACTTTCCACTTCTTCGCTTGTAACATTAGAGAAAATGCCTCTAATCTATCTCATAATCGATAATGAATTCCACATGATTAAGCTTCTATTATAAAATTACAATTCAATATTATATATAAGAGGACTAGATTTTAGTTCATTCTTCCCTATGCAAAGAGTGGTCCTTTCTATATATACTAAATTTCAAATTAGATTATAATTATTAAAATATATTGTTAAAAATAATAAAAAATAATTTAACTTTTCTACAAATATATTTGGTTATAATATATTAATAACTAAACTCTTATATGCTTTCTTATATTAATTCTACAAAGAAAGACTCTAGAAGTAATGATATATAGGTTTCCTCTTCCTAATCACATTATATTCATATGAAAGGAATAATTAAACTTTGTAAAATGGTAAGTCTTGTATTATTTTCCCATTAACATTTATGTATGAAACATTAATTTCTAAATAAAATCGATATCGTATGTATCATTTTAAATTAACTTAATAAAAATCATTGTGTCCATGATGAATATATTTAAATTACTACTATTATTATTGACAAATACAAAACAAAATAAGAAATTGTTGAAAACACCAAAAACAAAACATTAGAAAAAAAAATTCATTTAAGACAAGAAATTTGTGAAGAAAAAATAACATATTTATTTATTGGTTAAAAGATTTTAAATTTTGGGAAATGCCAAGAAAGCAAAGCGTAGTCGCCCTTGGCTAAATAGCCAAATATATGCACCCCGTTTGACAGTTTATATAATTTATTAATTAATTTTAAAGTCACAGATCAGTGGTTTTGTGGTTTTAAAATTAATTAACAAATTACATAAACAGTGAAATCGAGTACAAATTTTTTCTTGTAGAAATGTGGCTGCGTAGTCTAAGAAGGTAGATACATCCTCAATGTTCGATAGCACGTGTCAGACTTGCATTAAAATAAGACGACAATGTCTATGCCAGCATCAAAATGACATTTTTAAATTAAATTTAAATTTCAAATACAATTTATAATTGATTTTTATTTTATTTATTAAAATTGAAAAATTACCGTTTTGATGCCCGCATATGCCGGCATAGACACTGGTGTATAAGACTCCTCTTGCCTTTCTTTCAGCGTCAATAATAGTTAGAAAGAACGCGTGTGCAGACCAAAGAACGGAGTGTGTTCAGTGCGCTGTCAAATCTTATCTTTATTTACTCCGCTAAATGCGGCGCCTTCTATAGAATAATGTTTACTTTTTGTTGTAAGGCTATGGTATTATTAATATTTTAAAGAGCCAGTCAAGCTGTTAGTGGCCCAGCCCTTTGTTTGAATTCCCTGCATGAATGTACGAAAGAAGTCAATTTTCCAAAATCACTCTCGTGGACCTCCTTGTTCATTGCGTAGCATAGAAGCAATCGAAAACATGCTATAAACTTTATACGAACATCCATGCGCTGCTTAGAAGCAATCGGTAAGAAAAGTAGAAACGCAATGGATATTGAAGAGATCAAGATTAAGTCTATGGTCCTTGCAATTATGATGATTCTTGCACCCCATATTGGCAGTTCGCAATCACCGGATGGTGGAGATACGCTTCTATTGGGGGCCTCGCTTACTGGAAATCAGACCATGAAGAATTGGTATATTGGCATCTGTTATGCAGGAAACACCCAGAAGATCGTAGTTTGGGTGGCTAACAGAGAGAATCCGGTCACAAACATGCTCGGCGTTCTGGAATTTTCAAGCGATGGGCATCTTAGATTGCTTGATAGAAATAGCCGGTCAGCTTGGTCGACGTCAGATATTGCCAGGAAAGGATTATTGAAAAATTAAAACTACAAAGAAACATGGTGACAGCAGATAACAAAATTATTTCATTGATCTGGCTGCACACAATGTGTAACAATTTCTCTCTATTTATAGAGACTTCCAACACCTATAGGTTTGTAGAGCTTCCCTGAATTCATGTTGAAAATAAACTAACTTCCTCATACATTGCAGAGGATCTGGTATTATTTTGACAGCACTAACAGTCAATGGCTGGAAGTATGACAGACTGGCAGTTTTGTTGTAACTAACCAGCCACATGGGTTTGACTATGATGCAGGAGCATCTTGCATGGAAAAATTATTGGGAAAAAAAAAAAATTTGAAAAAAAAAATTTTGAAGAAAAAAAAAAAAAAAAATTTGTGGAGGAGAGAGAAAGTGACGAAAATTAGAGGAGAAATAATAAAAAAATAAAAAAGGGGAAAAAATGAGAAAAGAAAGAAAAAGAGGATTTCTATTTTCGAGGTGCATAGGTGGCATAATAGAAAAAATAAAAAATAAATAGTTGTCATTCCATTTATCGAGGTGTGTGGGAAGAATTCTAGAAAGTTATGAATATTGTAGAAAGTTGTGGATATTGTAGAAGGTTATGGAAGTTGTAGAAGGTTGTGGAGGAATTCTAGAAGGTTGTGGATAAGTCATGTATTGGGTGGTAAGTGCCTATTTAAGAAAAGCATATGAGCATTTCTAATCAAGCTTAAGGGGAAGCTTGAGGAGTAGAAGCTCAAGGGGAAGCTTCAGGAGTAGAAACTTGAGTAGTGGAAGCTTGGAAAGCTTGGAAGGTGTGAAAGAGGAGGAAGTGAAGAGTGAGTTTTCCTGAGTCTGTGGACAGAGCGTCGAATGTGAGGCAGTTTACAACAGAATTGTGGTGGACTTGTGAGTGTGTAGACAGAGCGCCGAATGTGAGGCAATTTACACTTGGATCTTGGATAAAGTTGGAGAAGAGCTAGTGACTGCAGTTTAGAAACAAGGAGGTTGCTTGGTGGCTTGCAAGCACAAGTTGAGATCTCAGAGGTTTCTACCAGAGTGTGGATCTGGACTAGCTTGGGTTTGGATTGGATCTTGAGAGATCTTGTTGCATTTTTTGTCATGAGTTGGTAAGGGTGGTGTGACCCTTTGTCAGTGGTATCAAAGCGTACCTTCATCAGTGGTATCAGAGTGTACCTACATCAAGTGGTATCAGAGTAGGAGTTCTTGAGTGTACAAGAAGATTGCTGCCGTGTGAGGTAGTTTGTACCAGGACCTTGGTTGGGCAAAGTTTATCAGAGCTTGTAGATTGCAGATCCATTGTCCTACACTTGTGATGTGGTTCCTGATTGTTCGTGCGAGGTGGCAGGTTGCGATCTGACTTGCAAACAATTTGGTTGTCACAACGAGCGTAGGAAGGATTTGTTGCAAAGGGTTTACAAAGATCTTGGGAGATGGCTCCAAGAGGATTGGACCCTAAGATGATTGCGAAAATCCATGATATAGTGGAGAGGAATTTTTCTAAGATGATTTCTCGGTTGGATGATAGATTGGTTGATCAAGTTAAGGAGGTTCGTGAGAGAAGATGGCATCGCAAGGTTGAGGTGGAAGAGGATGGTTTTGCTGATCAGTTTGTGGAGCTTGATGCAGAACCTACAGAGCAACTAGAGGTTGTTGCTAAAGATATTCCTAATGTTGTTGATGTTGGCACAGAGTTTGGTTTTCATGATCAAATGGTTGAGACTGACATGGAGATTGTGGAGCACTCGGTTCTGGATGATCTAGTTGATGTTCATGGTGACTTGAATGTTGTAAAGCACTTGGCCATGGATGATCCGGTTGTTGGAGGTGAGTTATGTATTGCAGAGCATCTTGTTGTGAGCAATGAGGTTGCTGGTGTTGAGAGTTTGGGATGTATTGATGGAGATCTACATGTTGGTGTTGATATGGAGTTTGTTGTTGATGCGGGGTTTGTTGCTACTGGTGTGGATTCACTAGTTGTTGATGTGAATGAAATTTTGTTGATTAAGCATTATGTGCAGTTTGTTCCTAGGAGTGAGCATGCTAATTGGATGGTTGAGGTTCTCATGTTTGATAGAGTGATGCAGATGTGGAAGATTTGCATGTTGGTTTTCTTGTCCCTGTTGAGGTGGAAGCCTTTGGTGAAGATGAAGATGATGGTAGATCTTTCTTTCTTTTTGGCGTCAAAGTGTGGGACACACTTTTCTATCTATCGGGGGAGTCTGATGCAGGAGCATCTTGCATGGAAAAATTATTGGGGAAAAAAAAAATTGAAAAAAAAAATTTTGAAAAAAAAAAAAAAAAAATTTGTGGAGGAGAGAGAAAGTGACGAAAATTAGAGGAGAAATAATAAAAAAATAAAAAAGGGGAAAAAAGGAGAAAAGAAAGAAAAATAGGATTTCTATTTTCGAGGTGCATAGGTGGCATAATAGAAAAAATAAAAAATAAATAGTTGTCATTCCATTTATCGAGGTGTGTGGGAAGAATTCTAGAAAGTTATGAATATTGTAGAAAGTTGTGGATATTGTAGAAGGTTATGGAAGTTGTAGAAGGTTGTGAAGGAATTCTAGAGGGTTGTGGATAAGTCATGTATTGGGTGGTAAGTGCCTATTTAAGCAAAGCATATGAGCATTTTTAATCAAGCTCAAGGGGAAGCTTGAGGAGTAGAAGCTCAAGGAGAAGCTTGAGAAGGAGAAACTTGAGTAGTGGAAGCTTGGAAAGCTTGGAAGGTGTGAAAGAGAAGGAGGAAGTGAAGAGTGAGTTTTCCTGATTCTGTGGATAGAGCGCCGAATGTGAGGTAGTTTACAGCAGGATTGTGGTGGACTTGTGAGTGTGTAGACAGAGCGCCGAATGTGAGGCAGTTTACACTTGGATCTTGGATAAAGTTGGAGAAGAGCTAGTGACTGCAGTTTAGAAACAAGGAGGTTGCTTGGTGGCTTGCAAGAACAAGTTGAGATCTCAGAGGTTTCTACCAGAGTGTGGATCTGGACTAGCTTGGGTTTGGATTGGATCTTGAGAGATCTTGTTGCATTCTTTGTCATGAGTTGGTAAGGGTGGTGTGACCCTTTGTCAGTGGTATCAAAGCGTACCTTCATCAGTGGTATTAGAGTTGTATCTACATTAGACTACTTCTAACAAGGATCACGAGTTGTGTTAATGGACTCTGGCAATTTCATCATGTTGGACGCCCTCAACGAGTCTGTGGTTGCCTAGCATGAAGATGTGGAAAGGAATGGAGCTAACATCGTGGAAGAGTTCTACGGATCCTTCAACTGGGCTCTTCTCTTACGGAATGGACACAGCTCCTAGAAAGACGCAGATGATGATGGTATATAACAACACCATTCCATATCGGTCCAGTGGAGAATGGACTCGGGACTATTTTGCTAAGGAGCCCGAAATGGAGCAAGGTTCGAAGAGACTTGAAACATCCTGTGTGACACTTTCTCCCTCAAGAATCTGCATCAAATTTGGTGTTAAACAGGAAGATCATATCCTCATGGGGCGGTTCTGGTTAGCTGAGACCGGCGAAGTACAAATCTACTTCTGGATGGACGATGGCACCTGGAGTCTGAGGTGGTTGACATACCGAGGTCAATGCAGCGACTTCGAAATCTGCGGGGCGAATGGACTCTGCAATCCGAATGATGTGTGTAGTTGCGTTCACGGCTTCACTCTCAACAACGGCTCTCAAGGTTGGTGGTCAAGCGGATGTGCTCGGCAAAGGCCCCTTCATTGCACAACCGACAGCTTCTTGGAAGCGAAGAACCAATATTTGTCTGAAAAAGAAGCTGTCTTGTACAACCCCGAGCAAACACAGGAATGCTGCCAAACTGCTTGTGTCAATAATTGCTCCTGTACAGCCTTTGCTTTCTCAATTTCTAATCCACCCGTGTGCAGATTGTGGTTTGGAGATCTATTCGGAATGCGCGTTTCATCGGAGGGCAGATCCATCTTCATCAGGTTGGCTGCTTCTGAGTTGTGGCGCTCGACATCGAACCGGAGAATCAAAGCCTCTGCACTTGCTATTTCGCTTTCTAGAACCGCATCGTTGTTTATAGTTTCATGTCTCCTGTTGGCCTCTTTTATTCGTTGGAAACGTCGAAGGCTGTTGAAGAAGGACGCGAAAGAGGAGGTGCCAATGTCACTGAAAAAGTTCAGTTACAAAGAGCTGAGAACTGCTGCGGAGAATTTCAAGCATAAGTTAGGTAGCAGAGGATTTGGCTCTGTGGTCAAGGGAACTCTGCCGGACAGCACGTTTGTTGCGGTTAAGAGATTAGAGGGTTCTAGGCAAGCGGAGAAACAATTCAGGGCGGAAATAATCACCGCTGGCAGAATACAGCATGTGAATTTGGTCAGGCTGAGGGGATTCTGCGTAGAGAATTCAGAAAGGCTACTGGTGTACGTGTACATGCCCAACGGCTCCCTAAACCCCTTCCTCTTCTCTAAGTCGAAAAATGTAGAGAAATTGTTGGACTGGAAGACTCGTTTTGAGATCGCACTAGGCACTGCACGAGGATTAGTTTATCTCCATGAGGAATGCAGAGATCGCATCATTCACTGTGATATTAAGCCTGAAAACATTCTCCTTGACAGTGACTTCAGCCCAAAGGTGGGAGATTTTGGGTTGGCGAAGCTGGTTGGTAGAGATTTCAGCCGCGTTCTGATGACAACAAGAGGAACTCGTGGGTACGTGGCTCCCGAGTGGATCTCGGGCCTTCCAGTCACTCCCAAGGCTGACGTATACAGCTATGGCATGACGTTGTTGGAAATTATATCAGGACGAAGAAATCTGGATTTAACAGTGGAGGAAAGTAGATTGTACTTTCCTATCTGGGCTTCAACTCAGATTCAGAGGGGAAACATAGTAGATGTTGTGGATGCAAGGATAGCAAGTGAAGCAAATATTGATGAGGTGAGAAGAACCGCTATGGTAGCAGGGATGTGCATTCAAGACGATGAGAGTGAGAGGCTGAGCATGAATGAAGTGGTGAAGATGTTGAAGGGCACAATGGAGGTTACAGTGACACAAATTCCAAGGTCTCTACAAGTGCTAGTAGATCAACCAGACGACGACGACGGCAACGATAACCGTTGCAAACTTACTTCCATATCAAGTGGTTTATAGTAGATATCTACAACAACAAGTTAATTCAATGTTTTTTGATTAGGCATATTTATGTAGGATTACCTTAAGACTGATAAATATATGTGCACAAGTTTCTTCATTATTTCTTGTACAACGTTTTGGAGCATTCCTAATGATCTGTCATATGATACACAAAAATATTATAAATTAGAACTTATATATCTGTGTATGTGTGTGTTTATATATATATATATATATATATACATATATATATACATATATATATATATATATATACATATACATATATATATATATATATATATACATATACATATATATATATATATATATATATATATATATATATATATATATATGTATGTATGTATGTATAGATATGTATATATGTCTATACATATGTATACATGTGTATAGACATATATACACACATATATAGATATATATATATACATGTGTGTGTGTGTGTGTACACATACATATATGTATATATGTATGTATGTATATGTATGTACACACACACACACATATATATGTTTGATATGAATAAAGAAATATAAGATTAGAAAGAGGGAGTATGGGTAGAATTTGTTAGTATCTAAGATCCATGAAAAGTATGGTAGTGTGCTTTTTAATTATTCAATATTTTTTAAAATATCATATTATTCAAACTTAGGCTTTTGAATAAGATAGTGATTAATATATAAATTAGATGATAAAGAACCATTGAAAAAAGGACTTAATCCCAACAAACGTAAAATATTTATATCTATGTTGAACTTTTAAATTAAGTTATTGGATGTCATCTTGTTGAACTGATTTGACATACTTACATGACAAAATAATTTCACCCTTTTTTCTTTACAAGAATTATTAAATACTTGAAAGAGGGAATAATTTAAAAATTCTCCAAGTAAAAAGTGTAGAGAAGATCAATATGTGTAAATGAAATAACTAATAATGCTTATGTAACCAACTAAACAATTATGATAGAACAACTTTATAGGTACTGTGATAACTCAAAAGTACAAGGAAAATGACAATACTAATATTTAAAAATCCATTATTGTAATATGACTTAATAGGAATTAATAAATAATAAAGTAATCAAATTATAGTGTTTTTGTGTTAGTATGATTTAGTAATTCTTCCCATCAATGTTAATCTAATTCACTTTTTTTTTAAAACTAGAAAGTACTTGTTTGAAAGTAATGGTGAAAGTTCTTCCTTTCTTAATGTGATCTAATAATTATATCAAATTATAAGAACTATTCAACAATATGAAGAAAAGTGTAATCTAGATTTCATTTTGAATTAATGAGTTTCTTATGTGAGATGGAGAGGGACATAGATAGGATGGGAGAGAACTATTGAAAGGAGAGAGTGATGCATAGAAATATAATGTGTTAATTTGTCTCTTTAAGGCTTAGGTCCACTTCCTTGTTGAACCAATGAAAAAACAATGATGAAGGTTTCCTTAGTGTTGCACGCTTTGAGGACTACCTTTCAAAATTTGATTATGTAAAATTTGGTCATGGTCAGTTGGACATCTTGAACCTTTGAAGTTGAATCTTAATGTTCAAAGTTCAATAATCAACTAGTCATATGTCCTAAGTAGTTGGTTGAACCTTGAATCTCGAACCTGGTGGTTCAAAGTTCAAAATGTGTTACATCTTCATTTAGATTTCACAATATGCCAAGGTTTCTATTCCACACACTATAGGTATGTTCTCATCAAACCTTGAACTTGAAACCTAAAGAAATTTTGGTTCAAGCTTCAAAGCCCACACTTCATTGTGTTACCTGTGGGTCCTAGTCATGTTTGGTCAGTCCCAATTGTTACTGAACTTTGAACTTGAACTGTTACATTTCAAGTTTTGAGGTTTGAGCAAGTGATATGCCATACAGGAGTGACATGCACCAACCTCATGCAAAACCTTTTGATATAATGATTGAAAAGACAAGTGACACACATGTAATTATAATGGTGATGCAATAATAAGGAAAGTACATGTGAAATATTACTTTACATTCAATAGGGGTATGAGTGATATTTAATCTAGGAAAGTTTCAATAAATTATGGTACAACAACTGAAGTGAATAGCTTACCCTTAAAACATTTCTTTTTCATCAAATTATTCACCTTGTGTGCATGAGTTTTTAATTTCCATGAAGAAGACGAATATTGACAAAGATAAATTTGACTCTTTCAGAATTTAGGGGTCAAAGTAATGGTGAGTTTCCAGCAAACCCTCTTGGTATATTTCATTTTCAATACTTGACCATTCTATAAATTAGATTTTTGGGTATATTACATTTTCCTTCTACTTTATCTTTGAAATCCCTGTATTTCGGTTGTGTCTTCATCTATATTGAAAACCCCCAAAGTAAACCATCCCTTGATCATAACTAGTTGCCTCTTAGTTATGGGAGATACAATCTTCATAGATGAAGATATTGAAGAATTAGTGAAAAGATTGAGTGAAGTAGAAGCAGGGTGTCTGGATGCTGTGATTGTTGAAAGTGGATGATTAGAGGCCATGGGGTTCCCAGAGGTAATACCATGGACCAAATTAGTGATGGAATGCCATAATAGTTATAATATAGAAAGTGGGTGCATTCTTACTTTCTTTGTTGATGTATTAGTGCATATTAATAGGCAGGTAGTAATGACAGCCTTAAGAATTCCTCACATAGAAACATTTTTGCGATTTGCAATCCAAGCGGTGGCATTTGAAGCATTATCCTCATTACAGCTATGACTGGCCTCGAAAGTTTGGGGATCAACTTCTAAATGAAGAACAAAATTTTGTATGGCTGAAATTATGAGAACATATACGAAAAGCCATGAGAGGTTGGTGTTTATATTTGGGCTTTCCATGATGAAACCTTGTTGTTAAACAATTCACTCTAGTTACCTTTAAATATAGGGAATTTTGTTTAAAAGACTTTGCAGTCTTCTGTGTTGAACGAAATTGAAGTCTAAAGTCTTCACGGTAGTGGGTAGATAGCAAACTAAAACATGATTGAAAATAAACCTCCTCTTAGATTTGCCATGAATATTCGCCCTCCTATCGTGCTGTGAAGGTTAAATTACTGTTCACTGTCACCTCATGGATTATATTTCCAGCACGTTCTCACTAGTGTTCTGAATTGAAACGTATTTCAATTTGATTTGTTCAATGGAGCTTAGCTTCAACGAATAGTTTGAAATAAACTTGAAAGCCCCTCTTACTATTCTCGAGTTTAAGATGGTTAAACATTACAATAAGTTCAAGTAAAATTAAAGAATTGTCATTGGTCAAATGTAAAAACAACAGAGTTTTGGGGAGAATTAAATCGACTGTCTTAATATGTAGGGAATATAGTAAGACAAAACTAGTTCACATCTTTCTAATACGGAGAAGATAGGTGAAGTTTAGAGATAGAAAGGAAGAAGAGAATCTCTTCATAGTCTACTATATGCCTCCAGACCAACTTGTGAAACTTTAGTGTAATTTCAATAAAATTGTTTTATTCGAGAGGTTGAAATCTGCAAAAATCCTTGTCAACGAATATTTTGAAAGTTCTTCCTTTCTTAATGTAATCTAAAAATTATATCAAATTATGCAAACTATTCAACAATATGAAGAAAAGTGTAATCTAGACTTCATTTTAAATTAATGAGTTTCTTATGTGAGATGGAGAGGGATATAAAGAGGATGGGAGAGAACTATTGAAAGGAGAGAGTGATGCATAGAAATATAATGTGTTAATTTGTCTCTTTAAGGCTTAGGTCCATTTCCTTGCTGAACCAATGAAAAAACGATGATGAAAGTTTTCTTGGTGTTGCATGCTTTTAGGACTACCCTTCAAAAAATTAATTATGTAAAATTTGGTCATGGTCAATTGGGCATCTTGAACATTTGAAGTTAAATCTTAATGTTCAAAGTTCAATAATCAACTATTCATATGTCCTAAGTAGTTGGTTGTGTTGGTGTTTGAAAATGTTACCTATTTCCAATTACCCTGATGAGAACAAGATGCATCTAGGGGCAGCTAACTCCCATTATCAACACATCCATTCAGACACTAGGCCAACTATAAGGCTATACTCCTTCTGCACTTTAGGCTCTGCAAAACCTAGGCGGGTGGACCTATAGATTCTTTATATGGTACCAGTTGTCAAAGCATACACTGAATCTAATGCAAAGTAGATAGAAACCCTTATTTCTCCTAATAACTTATGAAATAACGTATATCTGTAGTAGCTAGATGCAAAACAATGAAATTCATAAGCTGAGTGAGGGCATTCTGTTTAGAGCTCTTCAACATGAAAGGGAAATTCATTTGATTAAAGATGTTGATTCAACAAAACTTCAAAAATGCAACAGTATAACTAGTGATCCTATAACTGATCAGTGCCTACTCCATTGGGCAATTCCATGAATTCAAAACATACATCTGTGACATCAGGGCGTATCTCATATACCCAGACATCAGATCTATCCAACCACCTTGTGATTCAGACATCAGTGTTCATTTAGGTCTCATTCTCACAAAATATCCTTCTCAAACAACTAGTAACCTTGTTTAAACATATTGAGCATTTACTTGGCCCTTTGGTCCAAGAGCAAAATACATCAAACATACAACCTGAAAGGGATGCAAATGGGTCTCAAATCTTTGTTCCAAAACCACATAAGACTTACAGATTGCTGAGACAGGAGACAAGAACCAAAACAAAACTAGTGAAATTGTTGCTCATATGTATTCCTTTCCTTGAAACTATACATTCAGATGCATAAAATTAAAACATGAAACAACCTAATATCTCAGAACTATCTATATTATCTCTACAATGCTGTTCACATGAGAGTTCTGCTGAAGAAAATGGTGTCACAGTCATGGAAACATGTCAAAATAGTGGAACCAATGGTCTCACAGTGCAAAAACTGGAATCCCCAATGGTATCACAGCAATGAACTTTTTCTTCCCAAAAACTGGAACCCCTAAAAAGTGAAGAAAGAAAGAAAGATATAGCAAGAAATGAATTCCCGGATCTGATATGCAATTGCTAGGTGTCCACTTGAAATCCAATCCTCTATAACTGAAAAACCTCTTTCTTCCCTCTCTCTATCAACTGGCAGATCAAATCTTCATCATTATACCTCTCAAAGGCATCAAAATATCTGAAAAAGTAATGATGAAAAGATGCAACTGATTCTTGATGCATTCACGGTAAGAAGTGAAAAACTAGTTACAATGTGATTTCAAGAAGCCAAGGAAACAACCTCAAATTGATTTTCTTCACCTTAAGATTGCAACTAACCCCTAAAACCATCCTCTAACCAATCTTAATTATCACTGAAGAACTCAGCCTGTTCTGTCGCCAATGCCTTTGATTTCACAAATTGTCCTATAACTTGAACCAAGAAGCACCTGTGCAAAAACAAACTCCAGATTTGGAAAGTTCAGGTTCTCCCGGTTCCAACGGTATATTGGAGTGCCTAATTCGGTTAAAAATTTCCTCAGATATGGTCGTTTGAAAATTAGGCGTCTGTTTATGTCTCTATGACAATATTTCACAAATATATGAACTTTCAAAAGTTAAAACTATATCAGAAGTTCAAACTTTATTTAAAAAAAAAAAATTCCATGTCAGTTTCTTGGCAAAATAATTTTAAAATGAAAATTTTAAAATCATTTTATTTTTTCTAGCCTCTTTAATTTCGGGTCAACTCCAGGTTTGACCAATGCCACGTGTCACTTTCTGATTGGCTATTGACTCTTGCCGGATTCCTGAGTTTTTCAGCGACCTCGCTATGTCGCTAGCCGGATTTTTCAAGATTTTTCGGCAAGCGACATAGCGACCTGCCGGATTTTTGACTTTTTCGGCCGCCTATAAGCTGCTGACGTCATCATTTGGGCATGCATTTTCTTTCAAAATTTACTTCACTCCTTCTAGCTGACTGGGACCCACGTGCACCTACCTTGCCTTTTCAAAATGCTTTGTCTTGTTGACACTATATGTTTGGGTGCAAAAGCATATAATGACTAAAAATACTTCCCACTTGCTCAATGTGGGATAATGTTCTTCAATGGTTCTTGCTCTTTGTGTTTGCTGTGATTGCTAAATGCATGAGTTTTCTTATTCCAAACATGAAACTCCATCTTGCTGGTCGTTTTTGCTATGAATCTACAGACTTTTCATTGTAATGGTCATTTCTTATGCACATGGTCATTTAAAATGCTGCTACTCCCTTCAAAAACGTGGCTGCACCTTTAGAAAAACCATGGGCTTGAAAAATGGGGGTTCTTTGCTTCCTTTTTTATGCACATATGGTCTTTTATTGATTGCTTGCTGCAAAAACGTGAATCACATGCTACCTTGAGCTTTGTTTCACCAACAAATTTGTTCATTTCTCTAAAAAATGTGGATGCTTCTTCCTCTGTGGATGTTTGCTGCTGTCCTCTTTGTTTTCTCCAAACATGGAGCACATCTTCTATGTTGAAAACTACCTCTCAGCTGCAACTTTCAAATTGAGACTACAATGTGGGAGAGAGCAACCTTTATGCAATCTTTTCCTTAATTCAATATGCAAACTCACAACAAAAAGCTTCATTGTGCTCGTGGATTTTAATTGATGTGGAAATTTCTTGATTAATACTATCTTTTGAAATTGCCGGCAAATCAGCATCATATTGTGATCCTCTAAACCTCTTTAATGGAACACTTTCCAAATTCTCTCTTTCTTGAATCTTCACATGCTCCTTGTATTTTTCTTTTAAGAAACCATTTCCACCATTTACTTTGTCATAAGATTGAATCATATGCATAATGATCATCAATTCATTATTTTAAACTCACTTTTAATCAATTATACAAATTGTGAATTAGTGTCTGGAGGCCTGCCAGTTGTAATTAAAACTTGATCCAATCAAGTTACCAAGCCACGAAAATCGGCATGAGTGTTCAATCCTGCATACTCTATCACACTACAAATTTTCAACCCATGATGGATTCCCAATCAAGAGATTTTAATTGCCGAACATCCATACTTCAATTACTCTGCAGGCAAACAATGTTAAAAAACATAAACTGGGCTCGGGTTCGGCATTATAAACTGGGTTATTGATCACTTGGGGTTTTGAAAACTAGGATATAAGTTCTTTTCCATGAAGAGAATATAATTCCATGTTTTGGGCTCATGAAGAATCACAGGGCACATTTGGCGAATTTTCGAAAACAGGCACTTGGAAATTTTAACTGGCAAATGTGTCCAAAAGTGATTTTTGGCAAATGTACGGACATAAGAAAGTATGCAAATGGATTCATCATGACTTAAGAACTCCCATACTTCAAGGATTTCTAGGACACAACACAATGGTACAGTCCATTTAGGCTAGCCAATCACACGATCAAAGTTATAACATGCCGAACAGGGGTACGGATCAATCTGGATACCGTAGCCGTAACAAAACAATGCAAACTGGGTTTTTGATCATGTTAGCAAACTGATCAAATGGATTCGACATGATCTCAAAATTGGAACATATGAAGTGTCTTACCCCTAGAACACAATGCAAAAAGGATTTTTTCATTTGGGTCAACTGGGTCAAAGATATGATTGGTCGAACAGGGCTTCCCAGAATTGTGATCAACTAGTTAAATGCACAAAACAGTAAATGACCAACTTTGCGGGGTGCAAAACCTAGTCAAAAAGATTCGAAAAGACTTGAAAATTGAAACATAGGTTCTTTGTTATACATACTAAACATCCCCAAAGTGACTAGTCATGACACAGTCCTGGGTAAAAGATATTCAGATGCAAACTAGGCCTCTGATCGCTATTTGACACTTAGTAGAATTGCAAATTTTGACACTAGCTCAAAATGGGACTTCACAGAATGATTCGGGATGGAAAAATAACATTGTGGATCATATGCATATGTCAAATGAAAGGTGTTAAGCCACTCAAAAACCATCTAGGCCTCAAGCTACCAACTGACCACATGCATAAAAGGCACTTTAGGACATGATTTTCCAAAATTTTCAAAATGTGACTAAAAATGAAGCATGCAATTTTTAGTCCCAACAGTGGCTCTGTCTGGGGATGCATGCCCCTTGCAGGCATGGCAAGGATTTAGATCTTTGGGAGAAGTAGACCACACACTTGAACAGCAAAACTCTCTCGAACAACTTTATTGAAAACAAGAAAACTACTCTTAACTATGTACAAGAGATGGCCCCAAGCCACCGAAAAGTTTCAGAACTCTTTACCTCTGTCATACACCTTATTTTCATTGACATTCTCCTGAGGAAAACTGAAACTCTCATTCTTCCTTGTCTTACCCAACACATCATTATTCACAATCAGCTCAATAGGCAAAACAAAACTATCATCATCTTCATAGTGCGAATAAAAATCAGATATACTTTCTTCATCTTGCCCACTATGAAAATATGAATCAGCGTTATCATAATAATTTACATCATACTGAAAATGAAACTGATCACTACTGATTGAGTCATGGATTCTTTCAACTGGAAACACAAAAGCTTGGTACTCTATTTCATTCAACGAGTTACATGGAGCAGATTGTAACTCACCTTGTGCTTCCATAAATGAAGAGTATGTGAAATCTAATCGTTTCCTACTTGCAACCATGTTAAACTTTGAATCAGATTTATCCTCCTTTGTTGAAACCTCTTCACACTCAAAACATTGATTAGTGACCATATATGAAAATTCATTCTGAAAGTGTTGATCTAGACTATGCTGATCACTATCATTTTCTCCATCAAACTGAATGTCGGAATACACCTTGAACTCATCTTTACAAGACTTATTAGCACATGAAGAAAATCTATAATCTGATTGACAACCTTCACTATTTTCCTCCTCATCATATGAAAACTCAAAACTTATTGTAGCATAACCAGCATGGAAAGAATCTGAAGCAGCATTAAACTTCCCTTCATTAACATAATCGGCATTCAACAAATCGTCATGTGCAAAGACATTTGAGGAACTGTCACCTACACCTCCAAAGTCTAACAAAGATTGTTCGGATTCTACCTCTTTTTCCACATCAAACTTTGGGGAATTGATTTGACTGAATGAAAAAGTATTATGAGAGAAAATATGAAGATCCTTAGAGATACTTACGTGCTTTTCAAACTCACAAGCCAACAATTTTGAGATTTCACTAGAGCTCAAAAAGACTTCCTCACAAATCTTCTCCTGGCTGTGATTGTCATCTGGATAACATGAAGAACTTACAATAGCAAGATCCTTAGTGTAACAATATGGAAAATCAACATTATTACAATATTCTTTCTTATCGTTGAAATCACTAGATCTACTGTTGTTACAACTTTCTTCAACTTCATATGTACTGTAACAAAATTTATCTTCTCTTTTATATCCATCTTTTTCATGCTGATTGCTATTACTTGATTCATTAACATTTGAATCCGCCTCTTCACAATCAGAAGATAGATTATCTTGCTCTACGGACTCATTGTATTCATTACTACCTTGGCCTTCAGCACACTCATTATCATCAAGAGACATAATATGAAATCTCTAATCATCATCTTCCATCTCCTGAATGAATCTTTCAATTTGTAAAAACTTTTGTAATCTTATAGGTGCTGGCCAATTGACTGAATCGGGTACTAGAACATCAAGAAAAATATTAGGTAGTGAAGATTCCTCGGGTCTACAATGAAAAGGCATCTTACTGATTACTGACTTAAGCCTTAAATAACATTGTTCGACACTTAGACCTTGAGTACTGCCTACCTCATTTCTTATAAGATTTACAATCCTTTTGTAAACCATTGTATTCAACATAGTAATGTTATTATTCACGATTTTCAAACTCTCAGAATTCGGGGAACTAATCGTAGATCTAAGATCTGACTCCATCATAAAACAAACTTTCTACCTCTTCTTTCTAGTGCTGAAAATCACTAAATAGAGGCAACTTCTTTAAACACTTGACTTCCATGAAAAGAAAACATGAAAACCAAAATACCTCCAGTGCTGATACTGAACTTGGATCTGCTGATTTGGCACAGGTGCAAGACTGAAAATCCTTTACACCACTGATCAAACTTTGTAGAGTCGCCACCTCTTTGCAAGAGGAATGAAATAACCACTGCTATGATCTATTTTTATATTTCAATTATTTATAACAGTAGATTGCAACCAGCACTTAAAAACTTATCAAGAATTTGAAACTCCTTTTCAAGAAACTACCAAAAGCTTCAGATCTGCCCATACAACTGAAAGTCCTTCCAAATTTTGCAATGAAATCAACTAGGAACAAACTGGTACAGAGATTTGAGAGTCGCCACTCACACTTGGTGAGAAATAAAACATAATTTGTCACTTGACAAATCTGAACCAGACCTTCAATGTAGGAGAAACTTGCAGATCACTGACATCTTGAAAAGAAAATATACTTTATAAATGAATTCTTGACTCTGAAACTTTTTCTACAGTATTTGCAAAAACTGAACTGATTGAAGATAGACCTATGATAGTCATAGAACACAATTTTCATCCAGTTTCAACATACTGCTGATAATGAATAAAGCTTAACTGGGGAACATGAAACTTCAGCAAGGAAAAGGAACACATCTTGCTATTGATATGATATATCCAATCTGTTTCACATCAAAGGCTCCTGTTCTTTCAACAAAATGGATTGCCATCTTATTTCCCCAGCAGAGTCGCCATTTTGTTGGTGTTTGAAAATGTTACCTATTTCCAATTACCCTGATGAGAACAAGATGCATCTAGGGGCAGCTAACTCCCATTATCAACACATCCATTCAGACACCAGGCCAACTATAAGGCTATACTCCTTCTACACTTTAGGCTCTGCAAAACCTAGGCGGGTGGACCTATAGATTCTTTATATGGTACCAGTTGTCAAAGCATACACTGAATCTAATGCAAAGTAGATAGAAACCCTTATTTCTCCTAATAACTTATGAAATAACGTATATCTGTAGTAGCTAGATGCAAAACAATGAAATTCATAAGCTGAGTGAGGGCATTCTGTTTAGAGCTCTTCAACATGAAAGGGAAATTCATTTGATTAAAGATGTTGATTCAACAAAACTTCAAAAATGCAACAGTATAACTAGTGATCCTATAACTGATCAGTGCCTACTCCATTGGGCAATTCCATGAATTCAAAACATACATTTGTGACATCAGGGCGTATCTCATATACCCAGACATCAGATCTATCCAACCACCTTGTGATTCAGACATCAGTGTTCATTTAGGTCTCATTCTCACAAAATATCCTTCTCAAACAACCAGTAACCTTGTTTAAACATATTGAGCATTTACTTGGCCCTTTGGTCCAACAGCAAAATACATCAAACATACAACCTGAAAGGGATGCAAATGGGTCTCAAATCTTTGTTCCAAAACCACATAAGACTTACAGATTGCTGAGACAGGAGACAAGAACCAAAACAAAACTAGTGAAATTGTTGCTCATATGTATTCCTTTCCTTGAAACTATACATTCAGATGCATAAAATTAAAACATGAAACAACCTAATATCTCAGAACTATCTATATTATCTCTACAATGCTGTTCACATGAGAGTTCTGCTGAAGAAAATGGTGTCACAGTCATGGAAACATGTCAAAATAGTGGAACCAATGGTCTCACAGTGCAAAAACTGGAATCCCCAATGGTATCACAGCAATGAACTTTTTCTTCCCAAAAACTGGAACCCCTAAAAAGTGAAGAAAGAAAGAAAGATATAGCAAGACATGAATTCCCGAATCTGATATGCAATTGCCAGGTGTCCACTTGAAATCCAATCCTCTATAACTGAAAAACCTCTTTCTTCCCTCTCTCTATCAACTGGCAGATCAAATCTTCATCATTATACCTCTCAAAGGCATCAAAATATCTGAAAAAGTAATGATGAAAAGATGCAACTGATTCTTGATGCATTCACGATAAGAAGTGAAAAACTAGTTACAATGTGATTTCAAGAAGCCAAGGAAACAACCTCAAATTGATTTTCTTCACCTTAAGATTGCAACTAACCCCTAAAACCATCCTCTAACCAATCTTAATTATCACTGAAGAACTCAGCCTGTTCTGTCACCAATGCCTTTGATTTCACAAATTGTCCTATAACTTGAACCAAGAAGCACCTGTGCAAAAACAAACTCCAGATTTGGAAAGTTCAGGTTCTCCCGGTTCCAACGGTATATTGGAGTGCCTAATTCGGTTAAAAATTTCCCCAGATATGGTCGTTTGAAAATTAGGCCTCTGTTTATGTCTCTATGACAATATTTCACAAATATATGAACTTTCAAAAGTTAAAACTATATCAGAAGTTCAAACTTTATTTAAAAAAAAAAAGTCCATGTCAGTTTCTTGGCAAAATAATTTTAAAATGAAAATTTTAAAATCATTTTATTTTTTTTAGCCTCTTTAATTTTGGGTCAACTCCAGGTTTGACCAATGCCACGTGTCACTTTCTGATTGGCTATTGACTCTTGTCGGATTCCTGAGTTTTTCGGCGACCTCGCTATGTCGCTAGCTGGATTTTTCAAGATTTTTCGGCAAGCGACATAGCGACCTGCCGGATTTTTGACTTTTTCGGCTGCCTATAAGCTGCTGACGTCATCATTTGGGCATGCATTTTCTTTCAAAATTTACTTCACTCCTTCTAGCTGACTGGGACCCACGTGCACCTACCTTGCCTTTTCAAAATGCTTTGTCTTGTTGACACTATATGTTTGGGTGCAAAAGCATATAAAGACTAAAAATACTTCCCACTTGCTCAATGTGGGATAATGTTCTTCAATGGTTCTTGCTCTTTATGTTTGCTGTGATTGCTAAATGCATGAGTTTTCTTATTCCAAACATGAAACTCCATCTTGCTGGTCGTTTTTGCTATGAATCTACAGACTTTTCATTGTAATGGTCATTTCTTATGCACATGGTCATTTAAAATGCTGCTACTCCCTTCAAAAACATGGCTGCACCTTTAGAAAAGCCATGGGCTTGAAAAATGGGGGTTCTTTGCTTCCTTTTTTATGCACATATGGTCTTTTATTGATTTCTTGTTGCAAAAACGTGAATCACATGCTACCTTGAGCTTTGTTTCACCAACAAATTTGTTCATTTCTCTAAAATTCGTGGATGCTTCTTCCTCTCTGGATGTTTGCTGCTGTCCTCTTTGTTTTCTCCAAACATGGAGCACATCTTCTATGTTGAAAACTACCTCTCAGCTGCAACTTTCAAATTGAGACTACAATGTGGGAGAGAGCAACCTTTATGCAATCTTTTCCTTAATTCAATGTGCAAACTCACAACAAAAAGCTTCATTGTGCTCGTGAATTTTAATTGATGTGGAAATTTCTTGATTAATACTATCTTTTGAAATTGCCAGCAAATCAGCATCATATTGTGATCCTCTAAACCTCTTTAATGGAACACTTTCCAAATTCTCTCTTTCTTGAATCTTCACATGCTCCTTGTATTTTTCTTTTAAGAAACCATTTCCACCATTTACTTTGTCATAAGATTGAATCATATGCATAATGATCATCAATTCATTATTTTAAACTCACTTTTAATCAATTATACAAATTGTGAATTAGTGTCTGGAGGCCTGCTGGTTGTAATTAAAACTTGATCCAATCAAGTTACCAAGCCACGAAAATCGGCATGAGTGTTCAATCCTGCATACTCTATCATACTGCAAATTTTCAACCCATGATGGATTCCCAGTCAAGAGATTTTAATTGCCGAACATCCATACTTCAATTACTCTGCAGGCAAACAATGTTAAAAAACATAAACTGGGCTCGGGTTCGGCATTATAAACTGGGTTATTGATCACTTGGGGTTTTGAAAACTAGGATATAAATTCTTTGCCATGAAGAGAATATAATTCCATGTTTTGGGCTCATGAAGAGTCACAGGGCACATTTGGCGAATTTTCGAAAACAGGCACTTGGAAATTTTAACTGGCAAATGTGTCCAAAAGTGATTTTTGGCCAATGTACGGACATAAGAAAGTATGCAAATGGATTCATCATGACTTAAGAACTGGCATACTTCAAGGATTTCTAGGACACAACACAATGGTACAATCTATTTAGGCTAGCCAATCACACGATCAAAGTTATAACATGCCGAACAGGGGTACGGATCAATCTGGATACCGTAGCCGTAACAAAACAATGCAAACTGGGTTTTTGATCATGTTAGCAAACTGATCAAATGGATTCGACATGATCTCAAAATTGGAACATATGAAGTGTCTTACCCCTAGAACACAATGCAAAAAGGAGTTTTTCATTTGGGTCAACTGGGTCAAAGATATGATTGGTCGAACAGGGCTTCCCAGAATTGTGATCAACTAGTTAAATGCACAAAACAGTAAATGACCAACTTTGCGGGGTGCAAAACCTAGTCAAACGGATTCGAAAAGACTTGAAAATTGAAACATACGTTCTTTGTTATACACACTAAACATCCCCAAAGTGACTAGTCATGACATAGTCCTGGGTAAAAGATATTCAGATGCAAACTAGGCCTCTGATCGCTATTTGACACTTGGTAGAATTGCAAATTTTGACACTAGCTCAAAATGGAACTTCACAGAATGATTCGGGATGGCAAAATAACATTGTGGATCATATGCATATGTCAAATGAAAGGTGTTAAGCCACTCAAACACCATCTAGGCCTCAAGCTACCAATTGACCACATGCATAAAAGGCACTTTAGGACATGATTTTCCAAAATTTTCAAAATGTGACTAAAAATGAAGCATGCAATTTTTAGTCCCAACAGGTTGTTGGTGTATTTACATTTTTAACTATAGTGTGTGTCTTCTAAGTGAAACCTTGAATCTTGAACCTGGTGGTTCAAAGTTCAAAATGTGTTACATCTTCATCTAGCTTTCACAATATGACAAGGTTTCTATTCCACATGCTATAGGTATGTTCTGATCAAACCTTGAACTTGAAACTTATGGAAATTTTGGTTCAAGCTTCAAAGCCCACACTTCATCGTGTTACTTGTGGGTCCTAGTCATGTGTGGTCAGTCCAACTTTTACATTTCAAGTTTTGAGGTTTGAGTAAGCGATATGCCATACAGAAGTGACATGCACCAATGTCATGCAACACCTTTTGATATAATGATTGAAAAGACAAGTGGCACACATGTAGTTATGATGGTGACGCAATAATAAGGAAAGTACATGTGAAATGTTACTTTGCATTCAATAGGGGTATGAGTGATGTTTAATCTAGGCAAGTTTCCATAAATGATGGTACAACAACTAAAGTGAATAGCTTACCCTTAAATTATTTCTTTTTCATCAAATTATTCACCTTGTGTGCATGATTTTTAATTTCCATGAACAAGACGAGTATTACCAAAGGTAAATTTTCCTCTTCTAGAAATTATGGGTTGAAGTAATGGTGAGTTTCTAGCAAACCCTCTTTGTAGTTTTCATTTTCAATGCTTAACCATTTTGCAAATTAGATTTTTGGGTATATTACATTTGTCTTCTACTTTATCTTTGAAATTCCTATATTTAAATTGTGGCTTCCTCTATATTGAAAACCCCCAAAGTAAACCATCCCTTTCCCATAACTAGTTGCCTCCTAGATATGGGAGATAGAATCTTCGTAGATGAAGATATTGAAGAATTAGTGAAAAGATTTAGTGAAGTAGAAGTAGGGTGTATGGATGCTAAGATTGTTGAGAGTGGATGATTAGAGGCAATGGGGTTCCTAGAGATAATACCATGGACCGAATTAGCAATGGAATGCCATAATAGTTATGATATAGAAAGTGGGTGCATTCTTACTTTTATTGGTGATGTAGTAGTGCATATTAATAGGCATATAGTAATGACAACCTTAAGAATTCCTCACATAGAAACCTATGGAGATTGGACCTTTGTCAAGTCCTAAGCATAGTCTGATAAAATAGGAATGTTTTTAATAGTACCATAGCTAAGAATTGGATATTAAAATCAAAGACTGGAAGTTCCTGACTTCCAAGGCTTTTCAAGAAAGACCACATAATCAAAGACTTGTAGGATATGGTCATCCTCTTGAATAGGGTAAAGGAAAACCCACATGATATTCTTGGGGAATATTGGATGTATACTTTTATTCAATTTATTCTTGATGATGGAAAGTATGTGTACTAGGCCAAGATTATATATGGTAGACTACATGAAGAATTATCCTAGCTAGCTAAAGTATCCATATTTTATGTCTTCATATCTCTTCTACATTTTGGCTCATTTCATAGAGTGGAAAGGGTTACCCAATGAGCCATCGACCAAAGACATGAATATTTGTGAAGATGTCCCCCTCCTCAGAAAGAAGTGGAAGCCCATAATTGTTGTACAAAGTCCAACATGTATTTCTAGCTTAACTGGTTCTTGAATTGAGAGAAATACAAAATCAAACAATGTCTAAAAAGGCCATTAACCTAATTACATTCTTTGGAACATTTTACATACAACTTCCTAGATTCACTTACATGAGAATAGGTGGATTTGATGGGGAACCTATGAAACTACCAAAGTATTACCTGGATAGATATATACAGATAGAGGTATGTAGGAAATTGGCCTTTATAGACAAGAAATATAAGCCTAACAAAGGAGAAAAATGCATTTGATTATGATTAAGGTGGTCATATGTACACCTACTTCTTCTTTTTTTCTTTAATTTTTTCATACTTTTACATTTCAATTCCAAATTTTGATCAATTAAATTATTCTTATATCATAAAAGGGCTAGTATTTTAGAAACTAAATTCAATTTACTATAGGTTCTATTCTTACAAGTTTTGGATATAAAGTTCATAACTAGTTCAAGATTTCACATCAAGTTGACTAACATTGGTGTCCTAATTTTTCATTGCCACTTAAGGCCATAGTTTGGCCCACCATGATCCTGCACATGCTCAATAGAAAAGAAATCTTTGTAGGAGTAATGGATGGAACTCTTGCATAGACAGGAAATTTACTAGTGGAAAAAATCTTACGAAACCTGGCTCCAAGATGGGGATGAGAATACAAATTTATTTCATATGGATGCTAAAGTGAAAAATGCTTCTAATACTATCTTTTCTATACAATCTATGTCATCAAATTCTCTCCTTTCTAGTCAACAATATATTGAATAAGAAGGAATCAATTTCTTCTCTAGATTGCTTGGCCCTACGCCATCCCCACCCTCTATAGCCTCCTCATCCTCTAAAACCTTTCTATAATCCATCCCAAGGATGGTTTTAGTGGAAGATAATGATATGTTAATGAAGGAATTGTTATTGCAAGAAATTAAACATGTTGTCTTCTCCCACCTTTGGATAAAGCACCTAGTCTTGATGGTTTTCAAACAACCTTTTTTCAAAATTCATTTTATTTAATTGGCTTTGATCTCTTGTTTGCTATGGAGGAATCAAGGAAAAATGGTGTCATGTTGCATCACTTTAATAGAACAGACATTGCATTGGTACCAAAATTTGACCAACCGCGTACATTTACAGAGTTTAGACCTATTGTTTCAATGTGCAACACAATATACAAGATCTTTACTAAGGCAATCCACTTGAGATTGCAATGGCTAATTTAAAAATGCATCTCCCCTCAGTAGGGTAGCATTGTTCCTAGAAGGGAGGCAACTAATGGGGCTATGGTTTCTCATGAGGCACTCCATACTATCAAACAACACAAACTTCCAGCCTGTGTCATCAGACTCAATATGCAAAAATCTTACTTAAGGTCCAGTGGGAATTTCTCTTCTCTATCCTTAAAGCCTTTGTATTTTTTCATGAATGGTGTAAATCATTAATGGATTGCATTAAAGGTGCTATGGTCTCGATTATCATAATTGGGCATCTTGTTGGGTCATTCAGGAGAACACAGGGTGTTAGGAAAGGTGATCCTCTATCCTTGGCTCTCTCAATTTTAATCATTGAAGCATTAAGTAGATCCATATCTTTGACCCATGTTCATGGTGATTGCCATGGCATCTCCATCCCCAATACCACAATTGCCCTTACACATTCACTATTTGCAGATGACACTCTTATATTTGCTCAATCAAAAGTAAAGAAATTTGTCATATTCAAAAATACTAACTATGTATGAAGATGTGTTAGGTGAGAGTATTAATCACAAAAAAAAAAAAAAAATCATCTTCCATACTAAATATTCTGCAAAGAGGTCAATCTTCTCCATCCTTAAATTCCAAGAAGTTGTGCTTCCCACCTCCTATCTAGGTATCCTTTCTTTATGGGCACCACTAAACCATTATATTGGCAATGCATTCTTGATAGATTGAAAAAAAAAAAATCATCCTAGAAGGCAAGATGGCTCACATTGGTGAGATGACTACTATTTGTGAGCAACTATTCCCAAGTACTTTAAATTGTTCTTAAGGCACCTAAGTCCATTCTTAAGGAAATGGAGAAAATAATTACTTCATTTGTTTGGAAAGATGATAGACAAGATAAATCCCCCGTAGGTGTCACTCAAAGGCATGTATCACGAAAAAACTGATGGAGGCATTGGCCTCCATGACCTACATCTCATAAATTTGGCATTTGGTGCTAAACTTGCCTGGAAAGTGTTCTCAAACTCTGACTCCCTACAAGTCCAAATTATGAGAGCAAAGTATTTGGACGATAAATTAGATACTTACATCTTCACTGTTAGCTTTGTTAGTTTGGACAATTGTTTGTCCATATGCTATTATTTAGTATCTAATTGTTTTTGCTAACAAATTGGTTAGAGCAAGGACAATTATTTATTAAATAATTGACTTCTTTTAGAAGCAAATAGAAACCAATTTTATTAGGGTTGGTAAGTTGTTTTATATCTCCACCGTTGATTGTAAATCAATCTCGGTCATTGGTTTACCAACGAGAGTAGTATAAAAGGGGGTCTAGGGGGCATTTGGAAAACAAGAAGTTTGGAGAAACGTTTGCAGTGTTAGCAAATAGTCTTGCAGTGTTAGCAAGGGCGCAGTGTTAGCATGGGAATAGCAGTGGGGAATATCAGCAGGATAAATTAGGAGGTTGTCGAAATTCTGCCAGTAAGAGGCAAGGAATTTTGTATCTCTTGATTTGCTGAAGTTTAATATCATTTCTCATCTGTAGAACTGGTTTTCCCTTAGGGGTTTTTTCAAGGACAATTTGTCCGAAAATATTGTGTTCATTGTGTTGTGCATTTCTTTCCATATTTTACAAGTGAAGTTGCAGTTGTGTTATTTTTCGATATTAGCTGGGAATTTATTTTCAGCAATTTAATAATCGTTTATGATAGGAGATTAATAATCAGTGACTGCAATAGTTAGATTTTTCACATGGTATCAGAGCATTGTTAAGGGTAAAAGAGCTTTTCCCTAGGAAATAAATTTTGATCTCTTTAGATTTATTATTGCTTTAAACCGTTGAGATGGCTTTAGCTAGTTTGAGAGATCAGGATAGATTGGATGGTGCCTCAAATTTTGGTGTCTGGAAGGCAAAAATTTCTTTATTGTTGGAAGAGAATGGTATCAAGGATTATGCTACCAGTGTTGTACCTGTACCAACGGATGCAACACAGCTTGCAGCATATAGGAAGGATGATGCCAAGGCGAGGAGGATAATCCTTGATGGTGTCAAGGATCATATTGTTCCACATATCGCAGAGCTAGATACAACAAAGAAGATGTGGGATGCCATTCTGAATCTATACCAGAATGCTACCACCAACAGGAAGTTGATTCTCAGAGAGAAGCTAAAGAATACTCGAATGAATCAAGGAGAAGATGTCACAAGTTACCTCACCAAGCTTAGACTTGTCAAAGATCAGTTAGTAGCTATTGGAGATAGCCCTAGTGATGACGAGCTAGTGAGAATAGCCCTAAATGGGTTTACTAAACAATGGAGTGTCTTTGTTCAAGTTGTCCGTGGACGAGATACTTTACGAAGTTGGGATTGATTATGGACTGATTTCACTTAGGAGGAGTTTAGACTAAGTCTTGTCAATGGGGCCAACAAGAGTCAGAAAAATGAGGTAGAAGAAGAGAACGTTGCCCTAGAGGGTAAAGGGAAAGCAAACAAGGGATCTAGCAAAGGATCAAATTCACAAAGTGAGAAGAAGAAGAAAGACATTTCTAAGGTCAAGTGCTTTGGATTTCATGAGTTTGGCCACTATGTTAGTGATTTCCCAAAGAGGAAGAAGGGTAAGAAGAAGGTGGCAACTTCAGCAAGTGTGGAAGAACTCTCCAGTAGAATGGAAGATGAGTTTGCACTCATAGCTTGTATGGTTAGCTCAACCTCACAGTGTGTTTGGTATATAGATAGTGGGGCGTCATTTCATATGACAAGAGTTAGAGAGTACTTCTCCAGTTACAAGGAGGAGGACACCAACATCCAGATTTCTATGGGAAATTTGTCCAAATGCAACCCTGTTGGGAAAGGAACTGTTCAGTTTCAGAGGGAGAATGGAAAGATAATTCCACTTCATGATGTGTTATATGTGCCAGGCTTAGGTATGAATTTGATTTTTGTATTTGTTCTTCAAGATAGGGGGTATAATGTACTCTTTAGAGGGACAAATGTGTTGATTAAGCACAAGGATTGGAAATCACCCATAACTATTGGAGTTAGGAGTGGTTTCCTTTATAGATTGCATCTTGACACTCCTAAGGCACTCATGAGCAATAGTAATCCTAGAGATCTTGGAGAGATATGGCATAGGAGGATGGGCCATATTCATCATGGAGCACTTAGATTGCTTTGTGAGATAGTGATAGGTGTTCTAGAAGTGAGCACAGAGCATGACGATGTATGTAAGGGATGTGTGTTGGGGAAGTTTGCAAAAGCATCTTTTCTAAAGAGTGACACTAGATCTAAGGGTGTTCTTGATCTAGTACATTCATATGTTTGTGGACTAATGTCGACAAAATCTCTTAGATGATATGAGTACTATGTTACTTTTATTGATGATTTCTCGAGAAAGACCTAGATATACTTCTTGAAGACTAAGGATGAGGTTTTCAGTCGATTCCAAGAGTTCAAGGCTCTTGTGGAGAACTCAACAGGAAAGAAGATAAAGGTTCTTCGGTCAGACAATGGAGGTGAGTACAAAGGAAATGTCTTCCAGGACTTCTGCACTAGAGAAGGAATCAAGAGAGAATGGAGTTCCTGAGAGGAAGAACCATTCTATATCAGAGGCAACAAGAACTATGCTACATGACCAGGACATGCCCCATTACTTATGGGTAGAGGCGTGTAATACAACAGTCTACATCCAGAATAGAGTTCCACACAAGGTGATAGGGAAGATGACACCAGAGGAGGCTTTCATAAGAAAGAAGCCAGATGTTAGTCACTTTAGGATATTCGGGAGTTTGGCATATTGTCATATTCTTGGAGATACATGTACAAAGTTAGATCAGACTGCAGAGAGGGGGTACTTTGTTGGGTACATTGAGACCTCAAAGGCATATAGGATTTTTATTTCGTGGACTAAAAGAATTATTGTCAAACAGGATGTCAAGTTCATGGAGGACAAGGCATTTAGCAGATCCATTGATTTGCTAGCAGATGATCAGAGTGAGTAGCCAACAGAAGCTCCAAGACCAAGTCAAGAGCAATAAAGCTCAAGTACAATTACCAGTATGAGAGTAGACTCGATTAGTGAAGATTCACAGAGTATGGAGCAATAGGTGCAACAGGAAATGCATCTAGAAGACTTAGAGGTTGACATTTCATCCTCTAAAATTGGCAGCAAGAACCATGTGGTTCCAGATACACAAAGGGATACTCAGGAGTTTGTGGGAGCTCCTAGGAAGAGTACTAGACAACGAAGACAACCAGCCAAGTTCAATGACTATGTGGCATTAGTTAGTCAGTTGGTAGATAGTGAGCCTTCTAGCTATCAGGAAGCTGTAGAACATCAGGTATGGTGAGCTGCTATAGTTGAGGAATATTCTTCAATAATGCAGAATGATGTGTGGGAGGTAGTACCTAGACCAATAGATGGGGTTGTAGTTGGATCATGCTGGATCTATAAGATAAAACACGGTGCAGATGGTAGCATCGAGAAATACAAGGTGAGGTTCGTGGCAAAGGGGTTCTCTCAGAAGGAGGGAATAGACTATGAGGAGACATTTGCTCCTATTGCCAGGTATACTTCTATACGAGCTGTAATCTCACTTGCAGCATAGATGGGATGGCAAATCCATTAAGTGGATGTCAAGACAACATTCCTTAATGGTGAGTTGAAGGAGGAAGTATACATAGAACAACAAAAAGGCTTTGTAGGACACAAAAAAGAGACCCACGTGTGCAGATTGAAGAAAGCATTGTACGGACTCAAGCAGGCTCCTAGAGCGTGGTATGAGCACATTGATACATACTTGCAGAAAATGGACTTTGTGGAGAGTGAAGTAGATGCTAACCTCTACTACTTGGTGGTTGGGGGTGAGATTCTCATTCTTGTTCTTTATGTGGATGACCTATTTCTTACAGGTTCACTAGGGCTCATAGTGGATTGCAAGAGGAACCTTGCAGAACAATTCGAGATGAAGGATTTAGGACTTATGCACTACTTTCTAGGCATGGAAGTGTGGCAGACAGATGGGGAGATTTTCCTTGGTCAAGGGAAATATTGCATTGAAATCTTGAAGAAATTTGGGATGGAGGATTGGAAAGCCATGTCTACACCCATGATCACGAATTGGAGGAAGGTAGATACATCTAAGGAGAAGGATGTAGATCCCACTTTATATAGATAGTTGACTGGTTCGCTTATGTATTTGGTCAACACTAGGCCAGATATAGCAATTGCAGTAAACTCTCTTAGTCAGTTCATGGTTGAACCAAAGAGAATGCATTGGACAACAGCTAAGCATGTGCTAAGTTACTTGTGTGGTACAATCGAGTATGGGATCAGATATGTCCGAGGTAAAGGTATCAGGTTGATAGGCTATACTGACATAGATTGGGTAGGAAGTACAACAGACAAAAGGAGCACTTTAGGGTGTTGTTTCAGCTTGGGATCAGGAGTTGTATCTTGGTTCAGTAGGAAGCAGAAGTCTGTGGCTCTATGTTCAGCAGAAGCAAAATACATAGTAGCTAGCATGGCAACATGTGAAGCTATATGTCTTTGGAAGTTGTTAGTAGCCTTGTTTGGTCATAAGGTTGAGACTACTGTGATACATTGTGAAAATCAGAGTTGCATCAGGTTTTCTGAGAATCCAATGTTTCATGATAGGTCTAAACATATAGATATCAGATATCACTTCATCAGAGATTGTGTACAAAGGGGAGTTGTTCAGCTACAATACATACCTATAGAGGAGCAGGTAACAGACATTCTGACTAAGGCATTGGGGAAGGCAAAATTTATCTTCTTCAGAGATAAGTTAGGTGTCCTGCAGAACAGCTTCCTCGCTAAGAGGGAGTGTTAGTTTTCTTAGCTTGGACAGCTATTTGTCCATATGCTATTATTTAGTATCTAATTGTTTTTTCTAACAAATTGGTTAGAGCAAGGACAATTATTTATTAAATAATTGACTTCTTTTAGAAGCAACTAGAAAACAATTTTGTTAGGGTTAGTAAGTTGTTTTATATCTCCACCGTCGATTGTAAATCAATCTCGACCGTTGGTTTACCAACGAGAGTAGTATAAAAGGGGGTCTAGGGGGCATTTGGAGAACAAGAAGTTTGGAGAAATGTTTGTAGTGTTAGCAAGGGCATAGTGTTAGCGTGAGAATAGAAGTGGGGAATATCAGCGAGATAAATTAGGAGGTTGTCGAAGTTCTGCCAGTAAGAGGCAAGGAATTTTGTATCTCTTGATTTGTTGAAGTTTAATATAATTTCTCATCTGTAAACCTGGTTTTCCCTTAGGGGTTTTTCCAGGGACAATTTTTTCGAAAATATTGTGTTCATTGTGTTGTGTATTTCTTTCCGTATTTTACAAGTGAAGTTGCAGTTGTGTTATTTTTCGATATTAGCTGGGAATTTATTTTCAAGAGTTTAATAATCGTTTATGATAGGAGATTAATAATCAGTGACTGCAATAGTTAGATTTTTCACATGGTATCAGAGCATTGTTAAGGGTAGAAGAGTTTTTCCCTAGGAAAGAAATTTTGATCTCTTTAGATTTATTATTGCTTTAAACCCTTGAGATGGCTTCAGCTGGTTTGAGAGATTAGGATAGATTGGATGGTGCCTCAAATTTTGGTTTCTGGAAGGCCAAAATTTCTTTATTGTTGGAAGAGAATGGTATCAAGGATTATGCTACCAGTGTTGTACCTGTACCAATGGATGCAACACAGCTTGCAGCATATAGGAAGGATGATGCCAAGGCGAGGAGGATAATCCTTGATGGTGTCAAGGATCATATTGTTCCACATATTGCAAAGCTAGATACAGCAAAGAAGATGTGGGATGCCATTCTAAATCTATACCAGAATGCGACCACCAACAGAAGTTGATTCTCAGATTAAAGCTAAGGAATACCCAAATGAATTAGGGAGAAGACGTCACAAGTTACCTCTCCAGGCGCAAACTTGTCAAAGATGAGTTAGCAGCTATTGGAGATAGCCCTAGTGATGACAAGCTAGTGAGAATAGCCCTAAATGGATTTACTAAACAATGGAGTGTCTTTGTTCAAGTTGTCAGTGGACGAGATAATTTACCAAGTTGGGATCGACTATGGACTGATTTCACTTAGGAGGAGTTTAGACTAAATCTTGTCAATGGGGCCAACAAGAGTCAGAAAAATGAGGTAGAACAAGAGAACGTTGCCCTAGTGGGTAAAGGGAAAGCAAAGAAGGGATCTAGAAAAGGATCAAATTCACAAAGTGAGAAGAAGAAGAAGGACCTTTCTAAGGTCAAGTGCTTTGGATGTCACGAGTTTGGCCACTATGTCTGTCATTTTTCAGAGAGGATGAAGGGTAAGAAGCAGGTGGCAGCTTCAGCAAGTGTGGAAGAACTCTCCAGTAGAATGGAAGATGAGTTTGCACTCATAGCTTGTATGGTTAGCTCAACCTCACAGTGTGTTTGGTATATAGATAGTGGGGTGTCATTTCATATGACAAGAGTTAGAGAGTACTTCTCCAGTTACAAGGAGGAGGACACCAACATCCAGATTTCTATGGGAAATTTGTCCAAACTCAACCCTCTTGGGAAAGGGACTGTTCAGTTTCAGAGGGAGAATGGAAAGATAATTCCACTTCATGATGTGTTATATGTGCTAGGCATAGGTATGAATTTGATTTCTGTATCTGTTCTTCAGGATAGGGGGTATAATGTACTCTTTAGAGGGACAAATGTGTTGATTAAGCACAAGGATTGGAAATCACCCATAACTATTGGAGTTAGGAGTGGTTGCCTTTATAGATTACAGCTTGACACTCCTAAGGCACTCATGAGCAACAGTAATCCAAGAGATCTTGGAGAGCTATGGCATAGGAGGATGAGTCATATTCATCATGGAGCACTTAGATTGCTTCATGAGACAGTGGTAGGTGTTCCAAAGGTGAGCACAGAGCATGACGATGTATGTAAGAGATGTGTGTTGGGGAAGTTTGCGAAAACATCTTTTTCAAGCAGTGACACTAGATCTAAGGGTGTTCTTGATCTAGTACATTCAAATGTTTGTGGACTGATGTTGACGAAATCTCTTAGAGGATATGAGTACTATGTTACTTTTATTGATGATTTCTCTAGAAAGACCTGGATATACTTCTTGAAGACTAAGGATGAGGTTTTCAATCGATTCCAAGAGTTCAAGGCTCTTGTGGAGAACTCGACAGGAAAGAAGATAAAAGTTCTTTGGTCAGAAAATGGAGGCGAGTACAAAGGAAATGTCTTCCATGAGTTCTGCACCAGAGAAGGAATCAAGAGAGAATGGACTATTCCTTACAATCCACAACAGAATGGAGTTGGTAAGAGGACGAACCGTTCTATATCGGAGGCAGCAAGAGCTATGCTACATGACCAGGACATGCCCTGTTACTTATGGGCAAAGGCGTGTAATACAACAGTCTACATCCAGAATAGAGTTCCACACAAGGTGATAGGGAAGATGACACCAGAGGAGGCTTTCACAGGAAAGAAGCTAGATGTTAGTCACTTTCGGATATTCTGGAGTTTGGCATATTGTCATATTCTTGGAGATACATGTACAAAGTTAGATCAGACTGCAGAGAGGGGGTACTTTGTTGGGTACAGTGAGACCTCAAAGGCATATAGGATTTTCATTTTATGGACTAAAAGAATTATTGTCAGACAGGATGTCAAGTTCATGGAGGACAAGGCATTCAGGAGATCCAAAGATTTGCTAGCAAATGATCAAAGTGGGTAGCCAACAGAAGCTCCAAGACCAAGTCAAGAGCAACAAAGCTCAAGTACAATTACCAGTATGAGAGTAGACTCAGTTAGTGAAGATTCACAGAGTATGGAGCAACAGGTGCAACAGGAAATGCATCTAGAAGACTTAGAGGTTGACATTTCATCCTCTACAGTTGGCAGCAAGAACCATGTGGTTCCAGATACACAAAGCGATAATCAGGAGTTTGTGGGAGCTCCTAGGAAGAGTACTAGACAGCGAAGACAACCAGCCAAGTTCAATGACTATGTGGCATTAGTTAGTCAGTTGGTAGATAGTGAGCCTTCTAGCTATTAGGAAGCTGCAGAACATCAAGTATGACAAGATGCTATAGTTGAGGAATATTCTTCAATAATGCAAAATGATGTGTGGGAGGTAGTACCTAGACCAACAGATAGGGCTATAGTTGGATCACGCTGGATCTATAAGATAAAACACGGTGCAGATGGTAGCATCGAGAAATACAAGGCGAGGTTCGTGGCAAAGGGGTTCTCTCAGAAGGAGGGAATAGACTATGAGGAGACATTTGTTCCTGTTGCCAGGTATACTTCTATACGAGCTATAATCTCACTTGCAGCACAGATGGGATGGCAAATCAATCAAATGGATGTCAAGACAGCATTCCTTAATGGTGAGTTGAAGGAGGAGGTATACATAGATAAACCAGAAGGCTTTGTAGCACACAGCAAAGAGACCCACGTGTGCAGATTGAAGAAAGCATTGTATGGACTCAAGCAGGCTCCTAGAGCGTGGTATGAGCACATTGATACATACTTGCAGAAAATGGGCTTTGTGAAGAGTGAAGCAGATGCTAACCTCTACTACTTGGTGGTTGGGGGTGAGATTCTCATTCTTGTTCTTTATGTGGATGACCTATTTCTTACAGGTTCACTAGGGCTCATAGTGAATTGCAAGAGGAACCTTGCAGAAGAGTTCAAGATGAAGGATTTAGGACTTATGCACTACTTTCTAGGCATGGAAGTGTGGCAGATAGATTGGGAGATTTTCCTTGGTCAAGGGAAATATTGCATTGAAATCTTGAAGAAATTCGGGATGGAGGATTGCAAAGCCATGTCTACACCCATGATCACGAATTGGAGGAAGGTAGATACATCTAAGGAGAAGGATGTAGATCCCACTTTATATAGATAGTTGGTTGGTTCGCTTATGTATTTGGTCAACACTAGGCCAGATATAGCATTTGCAGTAAACTCTCTTAGTCAGTTCATGGTTGAACCAAAGAGAATGCAGTGGATAGCGGCTAAGCATGTGCTATGTTACTTGTGTGGTACAGTCGAGTATGGATCAGATATGTCCGAGGTAAATGTATCAGGTTGATAGGCTATATTGACGCAGATTGGGTAGGAAGTACAACAAACAAAAGGAGCACTTCAGGGTGTTGTTTCAGCTTGGGATCAAGAGTTGTATCTTGGTTCCGCAAGAAGCAAAAGTTTGTGGCTCTAAGTTCAGCAGAAGCAAAATACATAGCAGCTAGCATGGCAACATGTGAAGCTATATGGCTTCGGAAGTTGTTAGTAGCCTTGTTTGGTCAGAAGGTTGAGACTACTGTGATACATTGTGACAATCAGAGTTGCATCAAGTTGTCTGAGAATCCAATGTTTCATGATAGGTCTAAACATATAGATATCAAATATCACTTCATCAGAGATTGTGTACAAAGGGGAGTTGTTCAGCTACAATACATACCTATAGAGGAGCAGGTAGCAGATATTCTGACTAAGGCATTGGGGAAGGCAAAATTTATCTTCTTCAGAGATAAGTTAGGTGTCCTGCAGAACAGCTTCCTCGCTAAGAGGGAGTGTTAGTTTTGTTAGCTTGGACAGCTGTTTGTCCATATGCTATTATTTAGTATCTAATTGTTTTTGTTAACAAATTGGTTAGAGCAAGGACAATTATTTATTAAATAACTGACTTCTTTTAGAAGCAACTAGAAACCAATTTTGTTAAGGTTGGTAAGTTGTTTTATATCTCCACCGTCGATTGTAAATCAATCTCGACTGTTGGTTTACCAACGAGAGTAGTATAAAAGGGGGTCTAGGGGGCATTTGGAGAACAAGAAGTTTGGAGAAACGTTTGCAGTGTTAGCAAATAATCTTGCAGTGTTAGCAAGGGCACAGTGTTAGCGCGGGAATAGCAGTGGGGAATATCAGCGGGATAAATTAGGAGGTTGTCGAAGTTCTATCAGTAAGAGGCAAGGAATTTTGTATCTCTTGACTTGCTGAAGTTTAATATAATTTCTCATCTATAGAACTAGTTTTCCCTTAGGGGTTTTTCCAAGGACAATTTGTCCGAAAATATTGTGTTCATTGTGTTGTGCATTTCTTTTCGTATTTTATAAGTGAAGTTGCAGTTGTGTTATTTTTCGATATTAGCTGGGAATTTATTTTCAGTAGTTTAATAATCGTTTATGATAGGAGATTAATAATCAGTGACTGCAATAGTTAGATTTTTCACATTCACAATCTTTGATCCTCCATCTGGCTCTGCAATGTGGAATTTCATTTCTCAATCTCAAGAAGTCCTTGTCAACTATGTTACGTGGGAAGTAAATTATGGGGAAAGTGTTAACTTCTGGACAGATTCTTGGGCAGGGTTTCCTCGTCTAATTTCATTGGCTTGAATGAGGATTTTTGCTTCTATTATCTCTACAATCACTAGTGATAAATTATGTAACTATGTCTTGGCTATAGAAAGGAAATCAAGACAGGCTATTTGGGTTGACTTCTTGACCTTTCCAATCCCTGTTGATCAGCAAAGAATCTTGAATATGCATCTATAGAAGAAGATAATATTTTTTAATCTAATACAAAAGACAAAGTTATTTGGGCCCCCTTTGCATCTAGTAAGTATTCTATTAGTGAAGTATATCATATCCCATTAACCCTTCATATTCATGGTGCCATATTAAAGCCCTTCAAGTTCTGTTGGAGCCTCTTCATTTCCTCCAAGGCTGGTTGTTTCACTTGGCTTGCTCCTAAAAAAGGAATCCTCAATAGTGACAGGCGGGTCAAACTTCATCTAGAAAACCCATTTCCCTGCCCCCTTTGCTAATCGCAGGATGAAAATGTGGATCATCTCTTTGTTTTTTTCCATTTGCATATGAATTTTGGATGTGGATTCTACAAACAATGCACATATCATTCCATCTCCCAAACAATATGTGGAATCTTCTTTAGGCATGGCCACTACTATACAGAGGCTCACTCTTCTCTTCGTTGTGGGATGTCATCCCATCTTCTGTTATTTGGGTTTTATGGTAGAAATTAAATATGTGGATATTTAGACAAAAAAATCTTCCTTTTAGACTTTCATTCAAAGATTGGATGCCACTATCACTGAACTTGTCAATATCAATGTCCTCAAATTGATTTTGTTTGACAATTGGTTCACCTCATGGAATGATGTCATGAAGAAATCTTGGTGAAATCTTTGCATCCCAGTCCTAGGCAGCTCCTCCCCACTCTATAAGAATTATAGAAGTGAAGTAAAATGGCTTCCCCCTTTGTGAAATTAAACTTTAATAGCTCAACTCATATGCAGTCATGTAAATCTGGTGTGGGTTTTGTAATTAGAGATTCTTCTCTAAGCATTCATTCTATCAAGTCTAAGTTGGCTTCTAATTGGAAAATCAGATATATTATGCAACAAGTATGGGACTCTCTCCTACGCTTTCAGATTGTGACCATTGGCCACACACTCTAAGAGGGAAACAAGTGGCTGATGCTTTTGCTAATTTGGCATCGAATAATATTCACACCAGCTTAGAAGAGTCATCCAATTATCTCCATGATTTCCCATAACTTTCTCGTATCATAGCAATGGAGATGGTCTAATTCATACCCAAACTATCACTTGGTATGATTTCCAATCCTATGTGGGTGGATATTTCTTGAGGTTTTTGTCAGTCTAGCTCATCATATGCTTGACATCATAATAACCAAACCTTGCTTCCATAATTTATGATGCCACTATCATTCCTCTTTTAGTTTGGGCCCCGTTTGGTTGCTGGAATATGAGTGGAATAGGAAAACGAAATTAGAATATGTTTTATATTCATTGTTTGGTAAGTTCAGTCGGAATTGGGAATAGGAAGACATATTCCAATTTTGCCCCTAAAATGAGCATATGTCTATGCCAAAAAATATCTGTTATTGGAATAGTCCATTTCCATTCCCATTCCGATTTTCCATTAAAAAATATTTTTTAATTTTTTTTTTTCAAAATTTAAAAAAAAAAAAAAAAAAAAATTTGAATTATTTTTTTTTCGAATTTTTTATTTTTTGAATTTTTTTATTTTTTGAATTTTTTTTTTTACTTTTACTTTTTGAATTTTTTTTGTTAAATTTTTTTTAATAATATTTTTTAAAATTATATCTATTTGTTTCAAAAAATGAAAATAAAAATGAATTAACTAAAAAAATTAGAAAAAATGTTTTTAAAAATACAAAACTTAACCTTATTCCTATTCTATTTTTGTACAACCAAACAATAGATTAACATATTTCCAGTCGAATTCCAAGTGCACCAAACATGATTGGAATTGCCTATTTCTATTTCCATTCCTCATTTCCATTCCCATTCCAATTTTCTATTCTAATTTTCTATTCTTATGCCAGCAACCAAACGGAACCTTGGTGAATTCATTTGGTACACTAACCCGCACGGGCCAAATCCTGTACCATATCCCACCAAAAATCTTGAAATTCACGTTTGAGTTATTGTATGCCAGCTTTTCTCTCTCTTTTACCTTCCGCATAGCTACATTTCCTTTCTCTTATGTGGGGTAGTATTAATCGCCTGACACACCATTAAATTTGGCATTCATTTCTTACTCACCACTCCTCTCTCACATGCGCCTTTTATTCTCCTCTTTCCTCAACACTTTGTCTTATGACTATTCCCCGTCACTGATTTTCTGTGCAAGCGTGTGTCACCGTTTCTATATAACAATGAGCTCAGCTACGTCACTATTTGTGGAGCAAGACTTTTCTCTGTGCTTATGGTGTGTTGTTAAGATGGAGAATGTTGATTATAATCATCATATTTCCATTCACCTGCGAATTCCTTGTCGCTCCTTCTCGGGTAATATCTTGGACGATGTACTCAGTGCATTCTTTCATATGGAGTGTAACCAGTGTGCATCAAACCTGCATGTCTTTCTTGGAGATGAGATCCAATCCCCAAGTGTGTAGTGCCTGTTGTATCCACACAACCTGATTAATTCCAAGGTGAATGTGCTATTTACTCTCGTGGATCACTCCCATGATGATAGGGTTCCTACTCCTATCCACTGTGCCTATGATCTTCATTGTCCTGCACTTACTTCTTCATTCAGATCGCCACCTCATGGTCTGATGGATATTCACAACTTGATGACATGCATGATTGAGGCCCATTTGGGAATAATGTTCTACCTGGGGTTGGCGTTCTTCGTTTCTCCTCTATCTCGGCATGTTTACTCTGGATATTGTTAATGTCTGCACAATAATACTTTTTGATTTTTTGTTATCCTCATCCAGCTAGATCATAGCCTTCAAGATAGGTATAATGTACTAGTTTCTTGGTCTCTAGTTCTATCCTTTTGATAATCCTCATTCCTTGTTCTCTATCTCTACTTACGGTCGAGGATTTTTTTTCATTTTTGGTGCCTCGCCATCTTCGTTATGGTAAAAACTTTATATATATTATTAATAGATATAGACAGAATCACCATCTTTGATATAGTAAAAATTTTATACATCTGTCTTTTGTTTTTTTTAAAAGAATCCATTTATTAATTTATTTTATTTTTGAAGTTCTTTTTTAGCTGCAAAAAATATAAGGTGTAGGATCTATAAAAAAAAGTTTACGCAAATTGTCTTTTTTTCTTTGATTTAAAAACATGTTATAGACGAAAAATATAGCTAGGGAAGAAAAAAAGAAATATTAGTTTTTGATGTATATTTTCTTTGTTATATGTACTTGAGGTCGACCTTATTAGAAATCAATATTTTTTTCCTCCCATCAAAACTTTCCTATCAAATCTACACCTTTTTGGAGAAAAAGGTATTCTTGAAGAGGACTCTATCCTCTAGGGATAAATATATATTTTAAATATGTTTTATATGATTTTCTTTTCTCTTTTTTTTTCCCCTTTTTTGAAGTATCACCTTCTCAAGTGCTAAAAAATCTACTTATAGTATTTTGAAATTATAACATATTCTAACTAATTAAAAAACTATGAAATTTATATAATGATGATATTAGCTCTAAGATCTATAAAAAGATATTTATAATTTTTGAAAAACATTAAGTTTTGATAGAGGAATGAGATTTGACCGAAACATATTTAGAGGTCCTAAAATGTGACATAGATATGTGCTATTACCCATTTTCTTTTTTCTTTGACTCATTCCATCAAGGCTTATAGAGAGAAACCAAATAAACCTATTCTGCACGAACGGTTTATGGTCTTAATCTTTGGGTATATGGTGAAAAATGTGAAAGAGTCCTTCCCAAGGACTATGATTATAAAAAGGGAATATACCCTAAGAGTTCATGTAGAAAGAAAGGTACAAGGGAAAATGTATGAGTGTTGAACTAGGTGAAGTTAAGACTGAATCAATTAAAAGGGAGAAGCAAAATGTGAGTTACAAAGAAATGGAAAAGGACTCAGAAGGAGAGAATGAGGAGGAAAAGAAGAGTTTGGAAATAATGGAAGAGGGGAAATGACTATTCAAGTGGCTCGGTGGAGAAAATGTAGAAGCCTCTTAGTAATTGTCTTTCTATTTTTTTGATTCACTCATAGGATAATAGAGTCCTTCCACAAAATGACAAGAAGGAGGAGGAGAAAGATGTAAATTTAAAGGATAATGTGGAGGAATTTGAAAAATAGGCTCCCCATCTTGATGATTATGTTGAGATGATGGATCATGATGTGAATATCTCTCTCACTGTCTTGGTCCAAAAAGAGATAAATGAAAATTTTGACAGTTAGGAAAAAGAAAACAAAAAAGAGGCTTTTTCCTATGACCAATATGATGGACATTGATGAGGTAAATGTTAAGCTTATTGAAGATGATCTGAAGGATTTAAGTGTGAAACCTCTCAGGTTTGTGTTGTACAAATTGCAAAGGTCATTTCTCCCTATTCTTTTCACAAGTAAAAATAGCCCTCTAATGTTATCAAACTCTTGAACATCAACTATAGATACCTTAATGAAAAGAAGGAAGATATTTTGAACAAACTACATGATCATTCCAAGAAAGACAAAATAAGTGATCCTAATGAAAAGCAAAATGTTATTCTAAATCTAACTGAGAGAATTGAGAAATTGGAAAAGAAAATGAATTTAATGACCAAAATATGTCAGGGGATAATGGAGGCCATTGTTGAATGCCTAAACAAACTTGTGGGTAACATGGATCATAATGTTGATAAGACCCTAGTTCTTGACTTAGCAAACCATAAGTATGTAGAGGAATCCCCTGGGAATATGAAAAGAACAATAGTGAGCACAAGGAAGTTAAAGGCTAGAAGTATAGAGCCAAACAAGGAGGATATCAAGGGGGCATCGCCAAAATCAAGGAGATGGAGGAGTAACTAGTCATGGAGCCAATATAACATTTGTTGTGTAGGTTCTTTATGTTTTATGGAGTCCTATCTTTTTGTTCTATGCCTAGTGTTTGTTACTATGTTTAGTTTTATTGAGGTGGTTATTTCTTTTGTTAGTTGTTACTATTTTGGGGGTGCCCATCTATCACAACACTATTTCTTATTAGTTCTTTAATGACTTTTCTGTTGTATTAAATGTTGGGGGTTTTTGGTCCCATGTAAAAAAATTGTATTAACCCCTAATAAAAAACATGGAGAATAATATGGGAAGTAAACAAATAGATATCTTAAATATCAATTAATATTTATTTATCATAGTAACTAATATGGATTTGATTGTTTAACAACCATTATGTTTTTATTTTGAAGCTAGAAAGAACCTAGTTATCATAAAAGATTTAAATTCCCCTTTTATAGTAATTTGAGTCTTTAAATTTCTTGGTCATATTAAGAGTTATGTATCAAGTTATTGAAATTTGAGTTAGATTCTTTCAATAGAAGTAGGAGGTGAGAGGCAATATACAAGTATGTTTGGTTCTAAAGACCACATCAACTACTATGAGATACATATTGTCAAGCCTTCTAGAACCAATTAAAGGGAGCCAAGGGAAGATATTTGAATAGTTATGCTAAAATAATCTTGTCATTTTATATTAATGGTCTAATGGTTAACAATTGAAAAATAATAAGAAAAAAGGTTTAGTTTTTATATTGTGCCTCACCATCCAAAGATGTGGGTATTTACTTAATTGTTATATAAAAGCCTATTAGAAGAGGTCTATAAGTCCAAGTCTCATGTATATTTTAATATCTACCCTCATTTGTTACCTTTTGTATTTAATTCAATCCTTACTTAATTATCCTATCATCTTCCATTTAACTTAGAATTGGTAATTTTATAACTCATTAATTCATGACAAGATAAGAAGTTGATATCACAGTGTAAATATACAATAGAAAAATATTGTTGGAAAACAAAATTGATTTTCATGATCTAGATATTGAAATAAACATTTTCCAAAGTTCAATATCTAAGTGCTTCAAGTTTTTGAGTCAAAGATGTCAAACTTGAGGAAGAATGAGTTCCACTTTTATCCAAAATGACTAGTCATCTTCTTATAGGGACCCCCTCATCCTTTTCTCACAACTTCCTTTCTTTGCGTTCTTTAATAAACTATGCTTTCTTGAAAGTTTCTAATTTTTTTACCAATCCATTTTATGTATATGTTGTAGTCTTTTTCATTCCTTTAAGTGACATTTAAGACTCAATCTCAATGTTCAAACAACCACTTTCCCACATTTCAAATCTTCCTTTAATCATTAATACAACTAGTAGTACAACTACAAATTTGTAGAAATCAATTAAATCTTTCTAAATTATTTTCCTTCCCTTTCTCAATCCCCTTTCTTTATTTTTTAAACCTTTAAGTTCCCTAAAAAAAATATCCCACTGGTCACTTACATTCAAAGGTTTATATAAATATGCCTCTAAATGTACTCGAAAATTTCCTCCACCCGGTCTTGTAAAATGTCTCCACTGGCATGGATTTTTTTTAGTTCTTTTTTCTTTGTTTAGTTATACATCCATTTTCCCTTTTGATTATCTTCTCTTACTGACCTCTATTGGTCTCACTTTTATTGACTAAACTCCTTAAGTATTTGCTTATCCTCTCCTTTCTTATTGCCTCAATGCCCTTTCCCAATTCATTTATCTAAGAGTTTCTAAAGTGTTTTCCAACCAATATTATCTACATATGATGTTATCATTGGATATCAAGATAACATAATTCTTATACAAAAATTGTTAAGGAATTCATATGTAGAGATTGTGCTTCCACACTTTCCATACAACTCTGTGAAAATAAAAAATTCTTTCTTTTCCCTTTAAACCTTTTCTTTTATTTCTACTAAATAATATTTATTTATTCAATACATTCACTTTTAATGCTAAAGACAACAATTCTAGCCCATGTTGTTTTATGTCCTCTAATTATTGTTATACTCAATAAAGCTCTCTTCAATGAAGTGAAGGACAACCATAGACTTCATGTGGTGCCCACACCTAAGTAAATTATTTTTGGTCTTTTCTACATCCTTTCTTGTGAAAATGGACTTATATGTCTTCATTTTTATTGATTTATCTAATCATATGACACCTAACACTAGAAATTCTTCTAAAGGGATGTGAGATATGTTTTGGTTAAATATAATGCATCCCTAATGGTTGGCATACCCCTTTAATTCATCCTTCTTTGCCCATCTAAACTTCTTATGAACAACTTGAATCAATTGTAGTAATTGTTAAGGGAAAGCAACACAGTGAGATATATGCATGGTTTCCAAAAATAATTATGTTGAATATCTAATGTGCTTAATCATAGGTAAATGTCAAGTAATCTAGTTTGTGAGTATTCTTTTAATATTTTGAGAAATCACATCTACATGTCATTCAAAGAAAGAACAATGTTGAATAAAACAATTAAATAACTAGCAATGGAGCCACACATAATTAACTTATTTTTATACACTAAAAATGCCCATGGGGAAAGCAACACAAAAGAGCTCCAATATGGACAAACATATGGTTGTCAACAATGAAATGTGGGTTGAGAAAAAACACACACACATAGGTATAGGAGTGTGTTGTAGATGCTAGAAGAGATTCTCATTAGAATTGATTGTAAATGTTCAATAATGAATTTTAGAAGGTAATTCAAATAAGAGAAAGTCAATTAATGTCCTTCCTTCATTGAAATCTTTGAATGATAGTCAAATTTGATGAAAACTAAAGTATAAATCTGGCTAATATAATGTTTATATATATATATTTGTGTGTGTGTGTGTGTGTGTGTGTGTGTGTGTGTGTGTGTGTACATACTTACACACACACACACACACACACACACACACACACACACACACACATATAAATGAACATATATGTATGTATAGATATGTACATATATGTATATGTGTGTGTGCATGCGTGTGTGTGTGTGTGTAATTCTAGTTGCTAAATGCCCTTACAAATAGTAGGGCCTTAGAATAGAATAGTAGGGGCCTCCCACAATAATGAATAAAGAGGGGCCGGGGAACTTTTCTTCAAAAGGGGTGTGTGTGTGTGCATATGTATATACAAATATATAATGCAATAGTATACCTTTTTAAATGTAAGTTAACAAGAGACACAATGTGTCGAAGTTCTTGCTAATTGAGTGGGAAGGGAAGATTAGAAGAAATAAAGATAGAAGTAGAGTAGAAAATGGAATGTAATTGGAAGATAGCAGTAGTTATGAAAACAATGGAATGAAGATGGGAGAATATGAAAAAAAGGGAGAGGAACAAGATGAATAAGATGACTCGGAAATAGACATGGTTTTAACTATGTCATATCCAAGGGAATGATAGCCCCATTACCAATAGTCGATGTTGTTATAAATAAACTTAAACTATGACTAAGGAATAGAAGTCTATGATAATAATTTTATGATAAATATATATAAGATTAGTTTATTTGTAAATATTTCTTCACATTATTTTTTAAGCATTATAATTCTTGAAGAATTATGTTATTTAAATTAATTATATACATTTACTAGTATATTAATTTTGAATGGAATATATCAAAAAATAAATTATTTGTATAATAGTTAGATAATTATTTTGATATCTTTTTGTGAATGTAATCATTGTTATATATCATAATAATTATCATCAACAATAAAAAATAAAAAATTAATATATATTTAACATTATTTATTAAAGTTTATGAAATTTATTTTGTAAAATGATCGAGGAAAAATGACTTTTAATTTATATTTAATTAATCTTATATTAATGAAAGTAAATTCTTTCTTATTTTTAAATCATGTATATATCTTTATTTAGTTGTGAAAATAATTATTTAAGCCATTATAATACAATGTCATTAAATAACAATATTATAAAGTGACTTACTATATGATCCATATTTCATATATGATTAAAAGTAAATTAGTTATATAATTTTATTTTTATAATATATATTTTAAAATGACACAAGAAATAAATATTAAAAATGATGAAAAGACTAGAAATTATCATCAATTTTATAATAAATTTAAAATAAAAATTATTTGTACAAAATAGTGTTATGTCAAAATTCTATTATAAGATTTTAAAAATGTATATTTCCACCTTTTACATTGTATTATGCATCACATGATGGAGACTTGAGCAATTCATATAGGATTAAAAATATTGTACAAGATTTCAAGATTTTAATTAATGCACTTAGTCATCAATAATTTTGTGCTATTTATCTAATAGAAAAATAATTTTTTTCTCTTGCATTTTTTGGTGTTGGCCAATAAGAACATAGATAAATAGAAATTTTGACAATCATCAAAATAGAAAATTATATTAAACTATAGAAACTTTTTATAAAACTTTTAATTCTTGATTATGATTGGTTGAAATAATTGACAAAATTATTCTTAATGATTCCAATAGTTTCTTGCCTTTGACAAGAATTAATAATAAGTGATTATGAAAAACAAAACAAAATCCATTCAACCATTTGATAGGGAGAACTATGTTATAAACGAGTGTCACTTCCAAGAATCTATTCTTGGCAAATTCTAAAGTCCATTCAACCATTTGATAGGGAGAACCATGTCATAAACCAGTGCCACCTTCAAGAATCTGTTCTTAGCAAATCTTGATAAGCACAACATTCCAAAGTTCAATAGGTGAAGCCTGGAAAGCAAAAAGAATGCCAAGAAAGCAAAAAATCTCCCCATGTGTAACCCATTTCCATTCAAACTGGCTAAGCCAAGGTGGAGCTGGCAAGAATTACTAGTAGAAACAGTGTGTTTTATGCCATTGAATGGCAGATCCAGAGGTTTTATAAAAGGTGTCCAAGAAACTTAAAGCATTGTTGATGTTTTCTTCGTCCTCTAAAAGAGTGAGAAATGAATCATCTGTAAAGTGACCATTGACTAATTGGGAAGATGATTCAGGCAAGGAAATGCCACGAACCAGTCCAGAAGACACAAAATGACCTAGAAAATAGCCAAAACCTTCAGCAACAAGGACATAAAGCACTGGAGCCAAAGGGCAACCTTGCTTGATTGAACGAAAAGGCCAAAAGCCTCAATTGCAAATTATTGATGGTAATACAAGCATTAGCATCGCCAAAGAGCATCTCTATGGACTGTAAAAAATGGGAACCAAAACCTAGAGCCTGGAGCATAGCCAAAATAAAGAGTCATTCAATACAATCATAGGCTTTGGCAAAATCAATCTTTAGAAAGATAGCCTTCTGTTTGGACTTGTGAGCCCACTCCATGCCTTCCTAGACAACAATAATGTTGTCAAGAATATATCTAGACTTAATAAAGCTAGTTTGCTCAGGGCGCACAATTAAAGACAACATGTGCCAATTTTTGAGAGAAAGTGCCTTGGCAATAATCTTATTAGACATATTCAGAAGGGTAATGGGCCTCCATTTGCAGATGTCCTCTAGATCATTAACTTTAGGTATGAATTTGATATTTTCATTATTTTTAATGGCTCCTAAGCTTTTAAAATGATAGGCTTCAAGATAAACTTTGTGCAAATCAGGACCTATATGCTCCTAGAGGTGTTTGTAAAATTCATAGGAAAACCCATAACACCCAAGGGATTTGTCATTAGCCATGGAGTAGACTGCCTCTTTAAGGTCTCAGAGGGAAATAAGTTGCTCACAAAAAGCACATTGCTTAACTACTAAAATTTTTGGAGTAACAAAGATTCACTTTCTGAGAGCTTCCTCCTGTGCAACCAAATTTCTCTATGAAGCAAAAACGTTCTCATAGTAATGAACAAATGCTTCCAAGATGTAAGGGAGACTGGAAAGAATAGCAATTCCTTATTTGATTTTTTTAATCCCAACATTGGTATGATGGGCTCGAAGAGCCTGAAAGAACTCCTTCAAAGCTTTATCATCAACCTCCAACCAATGGAGACAGGCTTTGATTTAGGCTCTTGGAGTGGAATAGCTATCAGCAACTTGTTGGTCATGGAGAAGTTTGGCTAGCTGAATTTGTAAACCCACATCAAATGGATTAAGGATGAGAGCCTTAGAGGCTTTTTTTGAATGTAGAAGTGTTGGCTTCATATGACCTCTTTCTAAAAAATGCCAATTGGTGCCCATAGATGCATAGAAAATGAGCAGTTCTGGAGATGGCATCATTCCACCATTGAATCCATCCCTTCTAAGAATGTGGACATGGCTCCAAATTTCAGACATGTAGGATATGTGTGATGGTGGAAGCATGCATCAGCACAGACGTGTTGAGGAAGAACTGAGACTTGGTAACTTTCAAGACAATTGTTTGCCATGAAATGGAAAAATAAATGGGATAGTGGTAAGATAATGTCACATCTAGTAGGGGAATGACAAGTAAATCTTGATCCTCAGAAAAGGAAAAAATATTGCGTAGTAATCATGGCATCGAGACACTTTAAAATATGGCAAAGAGGCAACATCTATTATTGAGATCAAAGAGGCCCAATTTATTGCACATGTAGTACCAGGCTTCCCTGTCCCCAACTGTCTAGTGAAAGGGCAGAATGTCATTTTTGTCAGAGGCCACTTCAACCATATTGAAGTCACCACACATGACCCAAGTAGCTGGAGACAAGTTGTCAACCAGCCAGCCCCACAACTGTGATCTTTCCACAGCATCATTGGAAGCATAAACATTAATGACTCCAAAAGAATGATTGTTAATGGAAAGAAAAAGCCAAATAATTCTATGTGTGGGGTCAGAACCATGCGAACTAATAGCAAAATGAAGATAAGGTGACAAAAGAGTAACTACACCACCTCAGCCAGCTTTGTGCTGAGAGGAAAACATAACTCCATCTTGCCAAATGACACAACATGAAACCAAAAATCTTAACTTCTTGCAAATAGAGAAAATCTAAAGTACAAAGTCTATGATGGGTATCCTAGACATATTACTTTCTAAAGAGGTCTATAAGACCTCGAACATTCCATGATAAAAAATTCATAAAAATTCTTCCATATCATCTTCGTCCTCAAGAGAGGAGTAGCTATTTTGCAAGAAGGTAGAAACCTGGTTAAAGTCAAATGGAAAATCCTCTGAACTTACAGCCTATCGTTTCACTTCTGGTATCTTCACACATCCAGGAGGACTACAAGAATGTCACATCACTTATGGTGCTATGGAAGAAGTAGCAAGAGAGGTATGAACCATAGCTGAGGCAAAAGCCCTAGCGGTTGCCTTAATCCCCTGTGTACCAACAGAGTTTGAAACCTATGAAACCCTCAAAATAAGTATTGTGGAAACTGCTTGCATCCCTACACTGGCTGAAATTGACACTCCTGTGTGGCTAGGAGAAACCACAGTGATCGTCACATAGGACTGTTTAGGGGGCAAGGGATTCAAGGTAGCCTTGACCTTGCACCTAATAGTAACCCATTCTTCTTTTTTTCCTTCATTTTTTCCTTTGGTTGGCTTGGCAGACACTTCTTTAGGCGTGGGCTTAATCCTAAGCATGGCCAAAGGGCAATCCTTGATCTTGTGTTTTGCGAACTGGCACCTATAACAAGTATTGGGGAGGTTCAAATAGAGCACATTCTAAGAGAAGGTTTGAGCCCCAATCTAGATTTTCATAGAATCCTTAAGATCCTTGGAAAGATCAACCTCGATGCAAACACATCTCTGTGGGTGAGTATTACAAAATTTCTCAAGCTCTTTTGTGACAACTTTGCCAAGGGTTTTGGCAATGACTCAATGAAAGGCCAATATGGCAAGGCTAAACCTAGGAACTCGACCCACATAGGAACCCTAAGCTTTTTATCATCAGAGACTGTGAAGTCTCGTGACCATTTTTGAAAAAAAGCAGAGACGAATGCATAGACCAAGGTCCATTGTTAAAGACCGCATCTGCTTGTGATGGGTTAGCGAAGCGAAATTAAAAAAAACCTTTGGTAAAGTTTTGCACAGCATCAAGGCAGACTCCATGAGGAGTCCAACTCCTGTTAACCTATTCTCAGAGCATAGCTTCAGGAGAAGTCCTATGGTCCACAAAATATCCTATCAAGGTATGTTGTTCTAACTAGTCACATGCAACATCAAATTCTTGTAAAGGATAATATCAGGATTACCTCGTGAAAAACCTTCGAGACAAACTTGCAAGGGCATTTGTTCTGCAGTGGTACCATGGCAATCCGAAATAGCAGCATGAATACCAATAACAACTGGTTCACTGCTGGCTGGGGCCATTATATCCTAGCCTAAAGGCTCCCACAGTAAATGCGGTGTGACAAGTGGAGACTATAGAAGGAAAGCTCAGACAGAGAGCCCTATGCAAGAAAACTACATGATCCAGTGGATACTTTTAGGAAAAATTGAAGTGTCTTCAAATCTCCATTTTTTGCACCATCAAAAAGATCTCAGCATCCTAATTCCAACACAACTTGAATGGAGCAAAAAGGAGTCCGTTCGTGCAAGTTACGCTCGGTCAAAGTTTTGGTCAACAAGTAGACCAGAGGGCTAGATGAGGGACAAAATTAGACCATCTCGAAAGTTGTCAACAATGGATTTCAAAATGAAGATCTCGTCACAAGCTTTCCGATGGTGTTCATTTCGTCAAAAACAGACTTCATATGTGAAAGTTATGTTTGTTTGAAATTGGAGGCAAAAATTTTTTAAATGGTGACATCATCATGATGTCAGCATAGTAACATGGCATTTTTGAAATTTGGGAGTCAAAATTTTTGGTTATGAGATTCGAACTCATAACCCTTTTCAACTAAAACCTCCTACTTTGCTACTAGACCACACATTTGGTTTGCTATAAATAGTTGGACTTTTAATTTAAACTATTCTAGCCGCCAATGGTAGAGATTGAGAGTCGGTGGGAGTTGAACTCCCAACCACCAACGTCCCAAAACAACATTTGGCCATTGTGCTATTAACAATATTTATAGCATATTTATGCCCATATTCTATCTAACCCTTAACTAAATCCCACCTTCTTTTTTATTAAAAGCAATTTGTTAAGGGATGTCATTATTTTTAACCCCAATTTTGTTTAGCCGAATCTTTTAAAATGGCTAAAGGGTATTTTCAGAGCGTAAGGTCCTAAAAATAAAATAATTTGTTTTAGCCTATTATAGGCTAATATTTTGTATAAAAAGAGGGTTTTGGGACCCTTTCAATGGAGAAGAAATTCTAGTGGGAATCAAAGTTGGAGAATTATTGTAATTCTTAAAGCAGACTTGTAGAGAAATTGGTCTTGGTGAAGTTTTGAAGGAATAGAGAGGTCTTGTAAGGAGATTTTTTGAGCCATTTTTGTACGTCGGAGTTTTGTTGCTGCCGAAGTCCTCGAAGGAATGGACTTGGTGCATTTGTAATTGATTTTGGAGAATAAATGGATCAGTCTCACTTTATTGGAGCGGACCCAAAGACGCAGTCACGTTTGTGGCGAACTCCGTAATCAAACTCTGTTTGCATCTTCTTATCTTCTTCTCCCTCAATTGTGTTTCTCACCTTAAGTTTTGATGCATAATTTCGTTTATGTATAAATGTATTAAGACTTCCGCTAATTTGATTTTATTTAAACATTCAATACTGCAATTAGTCTAGATCCATTCATTAGATCACTGCAAGATTAGATGAAGCAAGAAACCCTAGCCTTCTTCTTTTACATTAAATATAACATTAAAGAAAGATTGAATACATGATTAGGAATTATTCTAATCCTTCCAATTATCATAGTACTTAAAGGGATAATATAATGCTAACCAATTATTCAATGATATATTGAAAGAAACGAACGTACAAAGACTCCACGCTCGACAGATTGAAGGGCAAGAAGCATGGGTTGTACGAGTTGCAAGTTTATTCCAGCAATCAATAGAAAGACCATTGAAGCAAAATGAAAGCACGTCATTTCTCGCTCACTTTAGCATAACCTTTGGTTAAAGTAGCGTAAAGAAAAAGCAAACCAGGACATGAAAATCCGAATTCCTTTTGAAGTAAAATTGGGGAACCTCAAGAGAATAAAGAGAATGCATGATGTGTAATTCGGAGCTGTCTATCTAGCAGAGGATTTGCATCAGATATGACAGTTTCCACAATTTATTAATTAATTTATAAATCATAGATGTGACAGTTTCCATAATTTCTATGATTTATAAATTAATTAATAAATTCTGGAAACTGTCATATCTGATGCAAATCTGCTGCTATTTAGCCACGGTAATTCGGCTCCAGACTTAAGAAATTGGAATGCAGGTCTGTGTACTGCCAATCAGTTTGTTGTTTGCCTTAGCAGTCCCCTCAAAGTTGAGGCGTCTGAGTTAGAATATGGTACGATTGATTTTCATTATTTAATTATTATATTATTAACATTCTATGCCCTCCTCCCTTTTATTATGCCGATAGGCATCTTCTCCTTGAGAAACAATGGCCGGATTGTTCGGATAATCCGGCTTGTCTTAGGTAGGAAAAAATGGAAACTGTGCTGAAAAGGGAGCGTGGGATCTCTGATGGCAGTGGACACGTAGCGGTGAGACAAGTGAGCAGCACTGGAAAATAATAGGACATTGGTAAATTCACTGCTTGTGTAGAGTGTTGTGTATATTCAGACCAGAGAATATGATCTTATCTCTGAAAGCAAACAAAAATCCATATTCATATTAAAAGGAAATATGGAAAAGATATAACTGTATTGTAGTTGCCATCTGAAAGACACAAATATATATATAGCGAATCACGATAGATTGGTTGGTAGACGTCATCTGGAATCCACTAATCAGGTCTATAGATGTCGTTTGAGCTTCGGTAGCTTGAAAAAGGAGTCTATGCAGCTACATTCACCAAATATAGAGAGTAGACCAGATACATTGACAAGCTTGAGCAATGGAAACAAGCCCTTCACAATGCCTCATTCATCACTGGGTAAGTCTCACTTTACTAAAATTGTTTTCTAGATCTATATGTTTACGTTTGTTGTCTTTCTCTCAATATCACCATTGGGGGATTTTTAAATAGGAATTGGGGAAATATTTGCCAAAATATTATGGAATCTTTATTTTGATACCATAAAAGAGGCTAGATGTAAACTGAAGCTAGAAGTCGCAGAGCATCCAGTTGGGATTGAGTAGAGTATTCAAGAGCTTGATGCCAAACTCTCAACGATAGGAGAAAATAGGAACGAAAACGGCAGGATTTTGGCAATTGTAGGAATATCTAGAGTGGGAAAAACAACCTTAGCCAAAGAACTCTACAACAGCAAGCATTCCATGCTTTTGAGATCAAGCTTTCTACTTGATATAGGGGAAGCACACATAAATAAGAAAATGGAGGACATGAGACACAAACTGATGTGTGATCCGAATATGCCTCTGTCACTTTCCTCGGCCAGTTTTCAACCAATCAACTCAAAGAAAGAGTTCAGTGTTGAGAGGCTCAGACCTCAGCTTGAACATTGGTATTCCAAGCCATAGACTATTATAGATGGAGTTAACCGAGCTGATCAATTGGATGCACTCGCTATGAATGAATCTTTCCAAGGGGACATGGTACTTGTTACTTGTCGTGATGATGCAAGTGTTTTGTAGTCACTAAATGATGAAATAGTGAAAACTTGTGAAATGAGAGGACTGGATCCTAAGTACGGCAGACAACTATTTTTTGGCATGTGTTCCGTCGATCACATCCACCCAATGGATGTGAGAAATTAGTTGAAATCATTCTCAATGTTTAAGGGGGCTTGCTATTATACCTCAAAGAGATTTACTCTATGCAAAATGACATAGATTTTGAAGTATAGGTCAAGTTGTTTGACTTCTTTTTTCCCATTCGCTCTTCAACCACAAATAGCATAATACTTGAAGTATAACTCAAGTATTTTGACATGTTTTTTTTTCTAATTTTTTTTAATTTTTTTTTAATTTTTGGGGGTCATTCTCTCTTCATTCACAAACAATATCATAATATGAAAATTCTGTCAAATTTTAATAATATATCGAGATATTGCATGTCTGTAATATTTTTATTATTTACAGTTCAAAATCTTCTTTGGGAATTCACCCTCACAAAAAGTAAAGTCTTCTTGGCCTGCTTGATAGAACTTGGGTTTGATGTCAATCATGTGATTGCACTGCATTTATAGTAGTTCAAACTATAATGTTTTGATTCATTTTATTGCTGTTAATTCTAACTCAGTGCATTTACATGTGGAAGGTGTTTTTCTTTTGATTAGGTTTCCATTAATCAGGAGAATTATATATTTTAAACTGAACATGGTTGTGGGGTGTGTGTGTGTGTGTGTGTGTGTGTGTGTGTGTGTGAGAGAGAGAGAGAGAGAGAGAGAGAGAGAGAGAGAGAGAGAGAGAGAAAAGAGAGCTTGCAAACTGCTGAGGAGGAGGTGTTCAAAAGACTCCGTCCACTCCCAATATACCTTCTGATGGTCCTCACAGTTTCTCAAGAAACGTAAACAAAATAATCATGGATCTGTTCCATTTGTTGGATCATATGTCCATACCACATTATCAATAATTCAAAGTGAATATGTTTTGTTGAGCCAATAATAGATACAGCTTACATAATAGAGTTTTATTTGTTTAATTAATATGAATAAGAATACGTATTTCTATTTTGCCTCTAAAATGAACTTATACCCATTCCAAAAAATAGTTGTTATTAGAATAGTCATTCATGTTCCCAATATTGCATTCCTATTCTCCATTCCTATGCCTCTAACCAAATGGGCCCTAAATGAAGGTGCAAACTTCTTAATGTAAAAGAAAGCTTTTCTTTTTTGGTAAGACGTTAAATATTTGCTTTACAATGTATAATAAAAATTTAAATAAAGTGGTCTATGTTTTTTTGTGTTTGTATAATTGTGTAGTTAATGAGATAAATCAACATATCATTTAGCTAATAGTGCTTGTGTACAAAAAACATCTCAATTAAAAAATCATGTATCTACAAATCACTTATGAGATGCAATGAATGCTACGTGTTCCATTCATTCATGAGAGATGGGCTCTTGTGAACAACCACTCCTTAAACATGGATCAATAAGTTTGACTCAAATTACTATACTATTGAATCTTGATAGAAATAGCACCATTTGAGTTGCTCTAGAAAATATCTCATACTTATCAATTGATGAGCCTTAGAAACTTTCTAATGAGTGCTTTATAAGCCACAACACCTACTAAAGGGTGATCATAATCCATAGGGTCACTAATTGAAGATTAAGCAACAATTTTTCTGTTAGAAAACACATTGCTTTGGGAACAACAATTGGATAGGGGAATGGATAGAAAAGTAAAAAGTGTTTAGTTTGTCCAAATAATGAAAATGTATTTTTAGAGGTGTTGAAAGATTAGATTGAGAGTCTAGATGTTATAGATTGAAGAATGTTTTGGTATAGCGTCTGAGTTGTGAAGAAAATAGAGCAAGCGGTCTATGTGAAACACATGATAGAGATTTAAATTTATTTTTAATAAGTGAATTGCAAGTATTTTCTTTTGATATGAACGATTTTTGAATAAATTCTCTAGAGTGGGGAAAGTCAAAATGGGCTTCTTAAAGCATATTTAGGGGGGAAATTTGAGAGTAAAAGGATTGGAAAAGTGGAGAAAATTATATGTTTACATAAATATATAATAAAGGGTAAGGGAGAAATGATTGTGCTTTATTAAAAGATAAAACATGTCTTTCTTATTATGTGGTGAACATCTAATAATTTCACAATGCAAATTTAGTTTTTTGATCAAATATGGAGCACCAATGAAGAAAATTGTTTTCACTTAAAGATGTGATTGGGTGTCATCTAAAATATTTTTTTAGAGGGGATGAAAATATTCTTCTTATACATAGGTTAAAAAAGTTAGCAAAATTGACAATAAGTTAAGGAAGAAATAGTAAAAAGAGTGCTTAGATGTTTTAAGTTCTATTTGATAATTTTTTTTTAGAAAACTTATCAAAATTTGTCTTTTTGTAATTATGGGAGAAAAGGATTTTAATTGAAGAATGGGTACACACCAACCACCAGGTTATGCATAACAAGAGGAATGGTAATAACATTTCTAAAAAGTCATGCTATAAATATTGGGTAACTCCCCACCATGGACAAATGACTTAGTTATAGAGAAATATACATCACAATGAGTTAAAGAAGAAAACAATGTCTTGTATTTTGTTAATTAAAATATTATATCCTATGAATTTTGTGTTTAGTTAGTTTTCTTTAGCATAATTAAATTGTAGATTTTGATTTAACAGATTTAGTTTTTCAATTAGATTTTGTAATAATCTATGGAAAATTAGATTGGTCATTTCAGATTGAAAATAATAGTAATAGTGATAGAGGAATAAAAAGATATATTAGATTTTTTTAGTTAAATATATGTATACATTACTAAGATGGTATATAATTTTTAAAGAAAATGTAACAATTTAAATATATGAAAAAAATTTAAATTTTGAAGAATTCAGAAAACTAATAATAATTTAATTGTGTGCAAAATAAATACAGTTGGGAAAGTACGAAGCATCTTTTTTTTTTATATTGTAAACTTTATATACTCTTTAATTCAAATATTTTAATCTAAATTTTGTAACTTTTTGGAACCATATTTTTTCCTTTTGTATACTCTAGAGAATACCATGCCCATGATAATACATTTGTCCAACAAGCGCTCACATTCCTACATCACTTGATCATGCTTCTTTGGAGGTATCTTGAAACCAACATTTGTGTGAAGTGTGAATGCATACTTTAAAGGTACCCTTCTTTTTCATCTTCCTTATACATCCTTAGTGCTAACACTCTCATATGCAACAACCTTAAACCAACTACAAATTTATACTTCATAGCTTGGTGTTTTAATTTTAACTAGTTTTTTTTGATGGGCTCTCAAAATTTGGAGCTTAGGGATCTAGAGTCAATATGATTGTTTTAGCAATGATGCAATGAAAATAAAGATGAGATGATTGGAGGTCCTGTACAGTTTTTTCAAGTATTTCATAAAACAACTATGGATGGCGATGTTGGAATATAATATTAAAAAAAAATCATAAAATAAATTTATCTAGAACTTATTCCTCCAATTCATAATTAATATAGAATAGAGAGTGAATTGTTTCAAATGTGAATAGTTCAAATTCTCAAAGTAGAACTAACCTACAATAATTCCTATGATAATTTGTCCATTTCCTACTACTTTAAGGGCTAGGTGAAGATGTGTCATTGGGTTGGATAGATTGTTTTAAAAAATATATATATATAATTTATATAGTATTTTTTTATTGTTATTTCATTCAATTGAAAAATAAGTAATTATTATTTATTTATGTTAATTATATTTAAAATTAATAAATTTTATTATCTATAGCTAATTTTGAAAAAAAAATGAAACTAATACTTTTAGAATTTAGCAACTTTAATGATGTGATATCTACTTCTAATTAAAGTTTTGATATATGTTCATTAAAAATTAAGTTTTTGATTAAGAAAAGAAGCAAGAGGGTGTTGATCCATGGTACACCATTAGATAATAGATAGTGTTAAACAACAATAACAACACCTAGTACTAGATATCCATAAACCCAATCATCAAAGAGTTGCATCTAGACCTACCTCTGTTAAAGACAAAGGTCTTAAAGTGACTAAAACCAATGTCAATATTGACAAAGGTCAACTTGGGACAAGCTCATTCAAAGGTTGTGTACATTAACCAAAAACAATAACAAAGGACCTAGGTGAGTCCTTAAAACTTCCAACATGCACCCTATTATAGGAAAATAAAAACCAAAAAGACAGTTTCATCACCATAAGATTTGATAACCAAACTTAAGCAACAAACTACCTGTCCATTCTTCTTTGTTAGAAACAAAGATCCATAACCATCTAGACCCCTTGTTTAGGTCAACATTCTCAAAAATCTTCCAACCACTATAGTCTCATTTCCCACCTTATTAATTAAAGGGTCAACCTCAATAGAAATAGGGGGAAGAAAGATCAAAATATCAAGGTTGAGGTAATGATGCCACCATCCCCCATCCTCTCCATAGGTGGTAGCCCTAAACATCTCTCTCCTCAATAGGAGTCTCCTCCATTTCCAAAATCTTGCACCTGATCTTCACCTCAATAGGAGATAGCTTCACCTCCATAAAAGTAATGCAAGAAGAAGTGAACAAAAAAATCCACATTCACTTATATAACTGAATATTTCTCATAACCAAAGAACTGAGGAATGCCCTCCCAACAAGGAACCAACCACCCATTAAATAGGGAAACCAATCTTGTGCATCAAGTACGGAGGCACAAGAAAATCCAATACCCAAACACAACAAAATGTTGTGAAACTTTACATACCTGGAGAAAGGCTTGAATGAGAAACCCAATAAATAAGATAGCCAATCAAAGATTTTCCCCACCAAATCTACAAGGGAAACAAAAAATACCCTAAAATTGTGTGCTTGCAGAACACATGGCCACCATGCAGCATCTGCTTCCACAACCAAAGGTTGTCCCAAGGACAATAGTCCAATAAAACATCCAGCATAGGGAGGGGGAGTGAGAACCCCTACCAAATCATTGCTCATAGAAAACCTTAAAAAATGTAGAAAATAAAAAAACTCACAACAAGAGGATAGGAAAATATAAGATCCTTCATACTTAATAAAAAAGCCAAGAAAAGACCAAGTGAACCAAGTAGACAGAGAGCCATGGGTCAAGCACATGAAAATGCCAATAATCTCTCCATTGCCCATTTTGCAAGTGAAAATGGTAACAACTGGGAGAAACCCATCAAAAATATCACCATAAGACTGACCAAAAAAGGAAACGAGACTCTGTCCATTGCAACTGCCTCCTCTATTATATTATCCACAACCAACATAGCATCCACGCAAATGGGAAAACCCCACACTAAGTTGCACCTCACCATCTCATGAAAATGCAACCATAAGACCCATGTATCTAGTTCAGAACACACAGAGCAAGGGGACTCAAAGACCACCAGATCCAAAGGAGATAAGGGTCCCAAGCTCCCCACAAAGAGTCCAAGTACCTCAGCCAAAGAAATCTGATCAAAGTCCAAGCAGGACAAAGCCAAATATGGGCAAGAGAGAACCCATAAACCAGAAGAAAAATCTCCCCTATAGTCAATTGCATCCTCATCATCTTCTTCTTCATTATCCTCTTTCTTAGCAAGTTGAGGCATCCTTGCAATGCCCCTGGTGTTGCTAGAAACCCTAGATTTCAAATAGGCATAATCGCGCCCTTTCTCTCTCACATATGAATACATTTGATAATTTAGACAAAGGTTGAGACCATTACAAAATAGTTGAACATCGCATTATTCTTTTTTGAAATAAAATTCTTAAGACTTATATGTAAGGTCAAATTATACATTTCATTATCTATTGAATTATATGTTAAAGAAATATTTAACTAGAATTGCCTCATTTTCTGTCACACATGCACACCAAAAAAGAAGACAAACAATCTCAATTAAGTGTCATGTTGGATGTAGACAATGAGGAAGAGAGCCAAAAAGAAATTGGAGCATCTTGGGTGTAAGAGCAATCTTGCATGACCCAAAAATATTTTTATTTTAGTCTTTTCTATTTTAATAAGGACTAGTAGACATGGGGGTTGCTATTTCTAGGAGCTTACTATTTTTAGTAAGTTTCTCATACGAGCTTAGAATATTCTCATTTTTTATAAGAATGTTCATTTTAGAGTTATAAGCCTACCATTAAAATCTCATTGCTCTAGCTTAATTATCAAAGAAGTTATTGCTGAATTTTGGTGCAAAAAATTGCAAAAAAATCTTCAAGCTCACCGTTGGAAGTCTTAGAGTGTCCAGATGAGGTCTGAACACTCGATAGAATGGCACTTGCATGACTTTGAACCTATAGATCAAGAGTTAGAATTTTTGAAAAGTGGTTATAATAGCCAATTAGAGCAATGGTTCGAGAGTTATGGCCTTTTGAAGTTGAGCTACCCAAAATTTCTAAAATAATTGCCAAAGATGTATTTGGCCAACTCTATATGTATTGTTAGGGTCTGTTAGCATTAGGTATTAAGTTTCAATGTCTATAACCTTCCTAGGCAACAAAAAATTGTCTATTTAAGAAAGTTCCAAACATTGTCTAGGATAATTCTAGGTGTAGTTTGCAGCATTGTCTTGTAGATTACTGTAATGAAGGCGCCCATGTGGGTTAGCATATTTTACTTGTGAATTCTATAATTCTACATTTATGGTGATAATAAGAAGTCCATATTTTGTTCTTGCATTTGCTATTGTTTATTTGTTTCTATTATGGGTTTATTGTATTATGGGGACCACTCTTCATCAAGTGGTATCAAAGCTAGAGTTCTTGAGTGTGTGGAAAAATTGTTGATTGTGAGGTAGTTTGCACTAGGACCATGGTTTGGGTTGAGCATGTAGACAGATCGCCAATTGTGAGGTAGTTTGCACTAGGGTTTCAACAAAAGTACAAAAATGTCTCCACAAAGAGAGTGTGGCAAAAGAGTTGTAGGTGTTACACCTTAGGGTTTTAGAGCTCTCCAAAGACAAATGCAAGCATTAGAAGAAAAAATGTGTAGAGGAATAAATCTTCATGTATGAGATGAAAATGAGGATGAGGAAGAAGAAGAAGAAAATGTCAAACCAAAAGCATTTCTAAACCTAGAGGAAGAAAGGCTTTTTAGGTTCATCTCCAAGATTGGAAAAAGACATAAGTTTGATGTTCCCACATTTTCAAGAAATCTTAACCCAGAGGAGCTGATCGATTGGATCAATGAATTAGAGGAGTACTTTGAGTATGAAGATATTGAGAATCCGAATAGGGTCAAGTTTGTGAAGGTGAAACTGAAGGTACATGCAAAGATCTTGTGGCAGGAGGTTCAATTGGAGCGAAATAGAAAGGGAAAGGACAAAATCACCAGATGGGATCACATGATAGCTAAATTGAAGAGACAATTCATTCCCATGGATTATGAGCTTGATTAGTTGAAGAAAATGCAAGGATTGAAGCAAGCGAGAAAGCCTGTTCAAGATTATACCCAAGAGTTCTACTAAGTTATCAATAGAAATAGCCATGCAAAAGCTAATTAGGAGAAAGTGGCCTGTTATCTTAATGGGTTAAGACCAAGTATTAAAGATGAGTTGAGTTTGGTTTGAATGAACAGTATTAAGGAGCCATACCAATTTTCCCTAAGAGTTGAGGAGAAACTAAGCAAGAAGTTTGACAACAAGAATAGTGGAAGAGGTCACAGTGGAAGATCTGATGGACGATCTTATGGAGGTTGTAATGATGATCAGAAGAACAAGGATGAGGTTGGAAGTAGTAGTCAGAAAGAAAGGGGAAACAATTCCAATAATTTCCATGATTAAAAAAATAGAGATCAAAGAGGAAGAGGCATAGGAAAAGGATCTGGAAGAGAAGGCTTCCATGGGAAATGTTTTCACTACGGAGAAGAAGGGCATAGAGCATTTGAATATTCCCAGCACCAAGGAAGAACAGATTAAGGAACAAAATACTAGGCTCAAGTTTCACATGTTGATGAAGATGTTAGATCCTCACATTCTGAAGATGCTAAAAGGCGAGAAGTCCTAGTTAACAGAAGAGTCCTATTTAGTGGTGAGAATGAAATTGATCAAAGAAGGAGCTTGTTTCACACAAGGTGCACATGTGAAGATAAGTTTTGTGATGTGATCATTGATGGTGGAAGTACTGACAATCTAGTGTTAGAAACAATGGTTACAAAGCTAAAGCTAAAGAGACAAAACCGCTCATGCCCATACCATATTTCTTGGGTGCAAGATGACCATAAGGTCATGGTCAATGAGCAGTGCTCAGTGAAGTTCAAGATTGGAAGCTACCAAGATAAGATACTTTGTGATATCATACCTATGGACATATGTCATATGTTGTTGGGTAGGTTGTGGCAATTTGAGAGGCATGTTGTACACGATGGGCGAGCAAATACCTATACTCTGACCAAGGATAGAGTGAAACATAAGCTGAAGCCATTGAAGGATAAAACCATAGCTTTGGTTGCTAAGAATTATTATTGGTCATAGTTACATCATGATGTGAAGAAATTTGTATGGAGTTATAGAGTATGTCATATGGTGAAAGGAGTGAAGCAGAATATAGGGTTGTATCAACCATTACCTATATTAGAGAAGTCATGGGAGGATGTCAGCATGAATTTTGTTCTTGGATTACTGAGGACTTAGCATGGGTATAATTCTATTTTTGTGGTGGTTGATAGGTTTTCAAATATGGCACATTTTATTCCTTGCAGGAAGATTAGTGATGATATTCATGTGGCAAAGTTGTTTATTAGAGAAGCGGTGAAACTAAATGGTCTACCAAAAAGTATGGTTTCAGATCGAGATACCAAATTTGTTGGTTATTTCTAGCATACTGTGGATGAAGTTGAAAATGTATTTGAAGCTTAAATCATCACATCATCCACAGACTGATGGATAAACAAAAGTTATGAATTGCAGTTTGGGAAACTTGCTGATATGCTTGGTTGGAGATAAGCCAAAATGATGGGATTAAATTTTATCATAGGAAAAATTTTCATATAATAATTATGTCAATAGGAGTACTAGTAAATAACCATTCCAGATTGTATATGGGAGTAGTCCTAGATATGCTTCTGAACTAAGGTAGTTGGATAAAGGAAAGATAAGTAGTGCTGAAGCAGAAGAATTTGCTGAACATTTGAAGAACATCCATGAGGAGGTGAGGAAGCACATCATAAAGATGAATACATAGTATAAGGATAAGTCAAATGTGAAAAGAAGGTATGAGGAATTTTAGATTTGAGATGAAGTCATGGTTCATTTGAGAAAGGAATCTTTTCTAGTGGGTACATATAATAAGTTGAAGATAAAGAAGTTTGGACCATGCAAGATAGTGATAAGGCATGATTTTGGAAATGCTTATGAAGTGGAGTTTCTTGCTGAATTGAATATTTCACCAATATTTAATATTTCATATTTGACAAAGTATTATGAAGGAGGTGATGGAGATGAAGTTGGAGAAGCGTAGTGGAGTATTCCAACAGCTAGTTTGGCTACAAAAGAAATTGAAGAGATACTGGATAGTTGTGTTGGCAAAAGTACAAGGAACAAAACTTATGAGGAATATTTGGTCAAATAGAAAGGGAGGCCAATAGAGGACTCATCATGGCTAGCAAGGGAAGAGGTTAACCATTTTGGTTTTCCTCTGAACACCTAAGATGTGACGGAGTCACTTCTTAAATTACCTTAGGTGTCTGATGCAGAAGCACCTTGGGTGTAAATGCAATCTTGCATCACCCAAAAATATTTTTATTTTAGTATTTTCTATTTTAATAAGGACTAGTAGACAAAGGGTTGCTATTTCTGGGAGCTTTCCATTTTTAGTAATTTTCTCATATAAGCTCAGAATGTTCTCGTTTTCTACAAAAATATTCATTTTAGAGTTATAAGCCTACCATAAAAATCTCATTGCTCTAACTTAAGTATCAGAGAAGTAATTGCAGAATTTTGGTGGAAAAATTTGCAGAAAAATCTTTAGGCTCACTGTTGGAGGCCTTAGAGTGCCCGGATGAGGTCCGAAAACTTTACAAAATGGCGCTTGTCTATTTTAAGTCTATAGATCAAGAGTTGACATTTTCAAAAAGTGGTTATAATAGTCAATTGGAGCAACGGTTTGAGAGTTATGGCCTTCCAAAATTAGGCTACCCAAAATTTCAAAATTAATTGTCAAAGATGTATTTGGTTGACTCTATGTATTTTTAAGGTTTGTCGGCCCTAGGTATTAAGTTTCAATATCTAGAACCTTCTCGAATAGCATAAAATTGCCTATTTAAGAAAGGCCTAATCATTGTCTAGGATAGCTCTAGGTGTAGTTCGCATCATTGTCTTGTAGATTACTATAATGAAGGCGCCCATGTGGGTTAGCATATTGTACTTGTAAATTCCATAATTTTGCATTTTCGGCGATAATGAGAAGTCCATATTTTGTTCTTGCATTTTTTTTTATTTCTTTGTTTTTCTTATGGGTTTATGGTATTAAGGGAAGCACCCTTCATTAGAAATAAAGGCTCAACATAATGGATTTGAGATAAGAGTGGTGCAAATGTTACCAGATGGAAATTATTTTTTCAGAGTCCCAGCAGATCAACTTGAAGGTGACCAAGAGCAACACTCAAAGTATCATAGTGTGGTAGTGGAGTACATTGTGGAGAATCGTTCAGACTTTGAACCTTTATTTTTATGAAAAAATGACATAAATTTTGAAGAATACTATTTTAAAAATGGTTGAAGATGGAACTTGGGTAGACCATTGTGAGATATATGCATCCTCCATGGTGACTTGAACTAAGATTCATGTGCACAATTAGAATGGCCAAGTATCCTAAATCTACAATATTGATAGCTCATAAATACCCACACTTCATGTCTCATATCATGATGGAAACCACTACAATAGTTTGTACTTGATTAATAACAATATCAATGCTCATGTAGGACCCATGCCTTTGGAGGAAGATAATCAAAGTACAGGCCATAATGACCAAGATCCTATAAAGTTCATTATAGATGAAAAAGGGTGCAAAGATACTAACAAAAGTTGCATAGAAGATCAATTATTGAAAATACAGGACAAACCTCAATGAAAGAAATGTTTAACAGTGTCTATTCCATGGTTAGCAATGAAGACCAAATAATAAAGATTTTAAAATTATAATTTCAATGTTCTACTATTTAAAGAATATATTGTTAGAAAACTTTCTATGTCAACATTCAATGACATTATTTGATATATATAAAACTATTAGTGTAACCCTTGCACCTTCAAAGGTGCAAGTGCTAGTATTATTTATATGTACTTTCGAACGTATAAATACTTACTATGGATTTGAAAGTTTCTTAATGCAATAAGAAGTTGTATAGTTATCATGAGAAAAAATGAAATCAAGAAACTAATAATATGTTTTAAAGATAGAAGATGTAGGTTTTTTAAATGGTCTATTACTAACCGTGAAACCTTCGGCAACCATTCCTTGCCTTCCGTAAATTGATAAATATTACACAATAGTTCGCAATATTTTATTTATGAATCTTGCATAAGTTTTTTTTAGGATAATATAAATCTCAAATTTATTTCAAATTTTTAGAATATTTTACCAAGTGGTTATTTTATGATTATTGTATGAGTCATTTTTTAGTAAATGTCAATTCATACAAATTCAAAATCGAAAGATTTTGAGAGCCCTCAACTCACTAATACAGATTTGCATAGATATGGCAAAAATTCAGTAAGAACAAATAAAATTGAAAAAAAGACAACATTAAGACTATAATCACAGCAATCTATCAACTTAAAAGGTGGGTCAAAACCAATAGATACAAGATGAAGCATCAAATGGTAATAAATATATACCAATCAAGTCAGGGTAGTTCGATGTTACAACGTCTCAAAAAGTCTTTCTCAATCCTTTTAATGCACTTACTTTCTTACATCGACCAAAATCAAACTTGAATTCGAAGGAAATAAGGGGAATGATAGGTGTTTTTTCTTAGAAGGAAACCTCTTATTAAGCTATAAGCTGGAAACAACCTTAATCAACACCTTGCAAACGTTTGCCAAGCAACTAATGTTCGGTTGAGCCATGAGCAAATTCCACCTGAAATAAGCTGTATAGAAGGCAAGGGATTCTCCTTGCAAAATGTTTGATTATAAAGAGATAAAAAATTTGCTTCTTTTCATTAATCTTGCAAGCTACATACTCACGACCCATTTCATTGGGTTTGATGGGTTTGAGACATTAATCCAAAGATTCTTTCACAAGTCAATTGTTATAGGAAGGATTATTCTCCTTTATAAAAAGTACATAACGAACAAAAAATCACTGTAATTTTATAGATCTAAAAAAACATATTTATCTTTTTTCTGTCTAATATTTTTTTCTTGGGAGATTAGCCAGTGCCATTGTTATAACCTCTGTTGAAAATTACTTGATGTAAAGGAAAGCAAAGAAAATTGAAATAGCAAAGGAAATTACATTTCAATGAAATAGAATTAAATTACATGGTGCTTGACTTAATTTAGTTGATATGACGAAAAACAAGGGAAATGACATTTGAATGAAATAGTATTAGATTTAATGGTGTTTGACTTTAGGAAAATCTCGGTTTCTTCGTTATTATTTTTATTTATGTTTTATTAAGGAAATAGAGGAAATGAAATTTCAGAGAAATGGTATTAGATTTAATGGTGCTTGGCTAATGAAAATCATGACTTTTGTTGCTACTCCTGTGAAGTCAGAGAGGAAATCCAAGGCAGTGAAGAAGAATTCCCGTGACGGAATGAAAGCAAGACGATGATTGACAAAGGAAAGTGAATCAGTATGGGTGGAGGAAGTAAGGCACAGGTTTAATGAGGGAGCCTGGACTCGGGCAACAAGAAAAGAAACCCCAAGAACAATTTCCACTCACAAAATTCCAACATTTCTGAAAGATTTGAATGGCAAAGCATACATTCCACGGGTTGTGTCGTTGTGCCTTTTTCATCATTAGCCCACTAGAGCATTGTCTGCAATGGACCACCACAAAGTGGACGCTGTTCTGAGAATGTAGCAGAGGCTGCAGACACAAAAGCAAGCATCTTTAGTCAGCCTGTTCAAGGAATCATTCTCTGATATAACAAGTAGCTACGAAGGTGAAATGAATGCGGGGGACGAAACTATTGCTTGGACTTGCCTTCTCGATGGCTACTTTGTTCTTGAGATTCTCGGAGTTCTCACCAGGCAGGAAGAGAAGAACAATCATCCTGATAATCTTTCTTCCACCGCACAGTAGACGAGAATTCTGATCCCATCTATAAAAAGAACAGGGTCAAAACCTGCCAGTTCGACATTCTGGGTGTTTTTTTCATGATAGAAAATCAACTGCCTATTAGGGTTTTGCTGAATCTACTGCAATTGGAGATGGATTCGGCTCAAAATGCTCAGAAAGAATTATACAGAATGATTTGTAAAATCATTTCAATAATTCATCCTTTCCTTCCAAGAGGATTCCCCACCGAGGGAAAACCAGATTTGTTTGAACAGATTAGGGATCTGGAGAAATATAAACACATTCTGGGACTATTCCATTCCTTTGTGACAGAAGAATACTTATCTCGGTGAGAGCAGAGAAAACCCCAACAAGAAGTGAAAAAAAAACATTCTTCTGATGTTTTCTTTCCCATTAAAAACTGTTTAAGCAGACATCAAGAATAGGGGTGATCGAAAAAATAGAGTGACAAGAGCAAAGAGGATGAAAGCAGGGATCAAGAACTAAAGCAATCGAGACATCAGACTCACAAAGAGACCAAAGATGAGCAGGATCTCAATACATTTATAAAGGGCTCTGCCTCAGAGCTCGTCAATTCTGGTGTGAAGTTCAAGCCTTATTATGGAGTCACATCAAAGAAGAAGATATGTTTCAAGCAGAAAACCCTTTCTCTACCCACAGTTTTTATCATAGATACCTCAGAGATGATCTTCAGGAATCTGATGTCCATGGAGGTGTGCCGACCAAAAAGTATGAAGCATGTCTCATATTATGTATTGCTGATGAATACCTTGATTGAGGGAGAAAAAGACGTGGCAGTGCTAAGGAGGGAAGGGATCATTCAGAGTTCCATGGGAATCAATGATGAAGTCACCGACTTGTTCAACGACTTGTGCAAGGGACTCAATTTGTAGGATTTTTGGGAAGACCCGTTTGCCAAGGTAAAATAGGATCTGAATATGTGGTATAATAATCGATGATTGGTAGGATTGAAACAATTTTTGATCAAGCATCCGAGGCTTCTCAGAAACTTTTATATATTTTGGGCAATCGTACTTGTTCTGCGAGCTGCTGTACCCACCCTTTTGCCTATAGTCAAGAAATTTTTAGAGAATCAGAACAACTCTTGATCGAAACCCACCTTGCTCTATTTAATTCAGTTTGCTTTCCTTTACTTCTGTTTGGATTGTGCGTGCCTGGGTGTTAAATTGTGTGATTCCGTAAATAGCTCACAAAGGAGATATGAGATACTCTGTGTTATTCCATAGGGAATACCAAATGGCCTTGGAGATCATTGAAGCCCTGTAACGAATGACAACTTCCAACTGCGTTCAGAAATCCCAGGGAGTGGTATATGGCTTTCTGTAAATTAATCAGATTAGTGTTTGGATTTGATGGTCAAGCATGGCTGTCAAGTAAAATTTTAAGGTGTGAATATAATTGTATGGTTGACAATACTTTTTTCTTAAAATGGAGGAGGCACTGCTTAATTTCCTTGTGTTTGGAATAGAGAATATGATGTTAGGTGATCACAAAATATAAACTATAAATACATATAACTTTAATTCAACTTTAGTCTAAGGTACATTTAACTTAGTATTGAACTTAATTATATTTTCTAATATAACATAATTTCAAAAATACAATATTAGAAGAAAAGTATAAGAATATAGAATAAAAGTTCATATATGAATTTTTGTTAAAGATACTTTTGAATGAAGTTAATTACGTACACTTTTTCAAGGTGAAGAAAATGCAAAATAAAAATATTGAATCATAATACAACATTTCATCTAAAAATGAGTACTACAATATCGAGCTGAAAACAGTATATTTATAACCCAAATGTATAATAAATTTATAGAATACTCTAGATTAATGTTTGGTGATTTTTTAATGAATTGAGTTTGCACTGGTGGCTCGAGGCAGCTGCACATGTTGTTTATGAGATTCCATACATTTCTTGGTTTGTGTGGACCATGGTAGCTAGCATAATAATTAATTTCTTTCAACATGCCCCCTAAATGAATTGTATTAACTAATCTATATATGCTATTAAATATCTAAATGTCCCCACATAATATAGAAATGATGGGTCGCAGCCTAAAACCTTGTAACGTACCCATTTACAAAAATTTATTTACTGAATACTATGGTTATAATTCATTAGAATCCCCCTTGAATGACAACCATGAGACACACTTATGTGACTACTCATAATCCTAAAAGATGTCTATGAGATGCAAATTCAGGTTCACAACATTATCTTGGTGAAGATATTAGCAATTTCTTCCTTCATCATGTAATATTGTACTGGGACCACCTTTTATTGGATGAGATATATGATATAATGATGGTATACCTCAATGTGTTTTGTGCAAGCATCAAAGACTGTATTCTTGGACAACGAGATGATTCTTTGATCTTCACAATGAAGCACAGAAGGCCCTGTCCTTTTGACCTCAATTTGGGAGTTATATGGAGATATTGGTCTTCAACCTTTCTAATATTACTATTTAAATAAGCATGTAGTTTCTTAAGAGTTCCTTATTGTTCTCCAAAGATAGTTATTTTATCTTCACTTTCCTTGATATTTTATCACAATTCTTGGAAACTAAATTATTTTTCTTGGTCAACTAGACCATTATTTCATTTAAAATTGTATATGAGGATGCTCTTTTAGCTTTTCTAATTTATGATTTGAGGATAGCTTTATTTTAAGAGTTCCTAACTTTGTGGCATTTTACTTATTTAGAGGACACACTTGATGAGTGATCTCTCCTCTTTAATGATAATGATTCTACTCCTAGTCTTACATTATATTAATCTATGGAAATTATATGTGTGTGTGTGTGTGTATATGTACATATGTGTACACGTACACATACATGTATCTATATATATGTATGTATGTATGTAGGTATCCACATAGTTTAAGTTAGTCAGCTTTTTCTTTTGTTGGGCATGTTCTTGAATAGATGGTTACATCATTATCTCACTTGGCTATGAAGATATATGAATGATTTTTAAAGAAACCTTCCCTCTTTATACTTCCATTATCTATTGGAAACTTGTTTAGTGCTTCCCTCAGGATTTTTGACAAGGGCTTAACCACCTCCTATGTACTATAAGTTGAGTGGTTGTATTGGGCACTGATAGATCCATCTTTTGGTACAACAAAAACCCCACTCTAACAAGTGGTATCAGAGCTTGGTCACAAATTTGAATTCTCAAACCCTCGAGTAGCACTGAGGGGGAGATTGTTGAAAAAAAATTAAGTGCTCCCCTCAAGATTTCTGACAAGAGTTTAACTATCTCTTGTGTACTATAAGTTGAGGGTGTGTGCACCAAGTTGTGGTGCCAAAAACATGACACCCCAATTTTTTTTTTAGTTTTTAAAAGTGCATAGGCACTATAGCATGCAGGTGCTATGGCTTGGGCTGCCCAAGCCATAGTGCATGGGCACTTTTAAAAACTAAATTTTTTTATAAATGGGTTGCAAACGTGTAGCCCATTTCATTTTGCAATGATTTCATCCTCACAACGTGTACACAAGTTGAAGGAATGGAAGACTTTCACCACCCGCCTCCTCAAAATGCCTCTTCATCAACGAAGTTCAAGATCGAGATCACGTCATATGTTTTCTACTCTTGTTTTTGCATTCTTTTATATGTTTTTGTATTGTTTCGTAGGTTTATGTCAATTTTGCTTTAAATTTGTTTATTTATTTAGATTGCAATTGGTTTCTTATCAGGAAATGTGGATAATGTACTGCCAAATCCCCAACAAGATCAAAACCAAAACCCTCCACAAGATCCAAATGAAAACCCTCCACAAAATGAGAATCAAAACCCTCCACAATAAGAGCAAGAAATTCCGCAACCTGCATCGATTGGAAGACCTCCTCCTGGCACATAAGACAACATAATAAATGAAATAAAAAGAGGAAAAATGAATTAGAAGCACTCACTAGTAGGTTGAAAACTTGTGGACAAACCAATCCAATGAGAGCACAATTGGCATCCTCCCTCGAGTCTATTAAGACCCAGGTAGCTTTTGTTAGTGGTCAGTTGGATATTTGGCGTGTTAAGAGGGATGAAAAAAGAAGATATTATGCAAACTAATTATCATATCAAGATGTCAAAAAAAATAAAAAATCGCAAAAGATAGCATTTGTGCATTGTTTAAAAATCTTGGTGAACAAAATATTGTTAGAGAGACAACTAAAAGGTTCCCCATCCATTGGTGCATACATGATGGTATTAGAAATAATTTTTGGGATAGATGGTGGATGGACTTTGATGCCCCTCCCTACAATAATCACAAGGTTCCAATGTATTTCTTTAAAAAAAAATATTGTGAATTTGTCCTTGGGGAGATCCCCAATTATTTTGATATATTAGAATCTCAAGGTAAAGGTGGGGGGTCATCATTTGAGAGGTTAGGGGCACATTTTGACCCTAATGTAGTTAGGGCACCTATTGTCAAGCCACAAGGTGAGCATGTGATTATTCCTTTAGTTGTGAAGTAGAGGCCAACACTCTAGGGACTATTAATGCTTTGACACAAACCCTCATTCATTGCACAAGTCCATTAGTTAAGGAGGAGCCTTATGTGTGTTGTGGTCACATGTGCACATCATGTGGATCCTTATGCACATTTGGCAGTCATGCTAGAGATGGTATGGATGATGGGCTAGTCACTTATCAGTCCCTGAATGAGACATTTGACATTGACACTTAGGTAAATTACAATTATAATAAACTAATTTGATCACATTTCATATGTATCTAGTGAATGACTAATTAATTAGCATGTATTGACATTGTTCAAAATTCAGGGTAAGAGTGTTGGTAGCCCTAGTAAAGATCCCATGGCCCCATTTTTTTTCCCATCGACGAGTCCAGAGGTATGTATCAATTTAATCATTTAAATTAATACATATATTTATTAAGTAGGGTAAAAGCCCAAACCTATGTCACCCTTTTGTAAAGGAAAAGGCTAACAAAAGTATTACTGTTCAACTTCAATGACATAAAATTGGTATTATTATTTTGAATTTGAAAATTAAGTAAAGTAATGAAATGTGTAGAAATGGATGAAGTTTATGATTATAATTTTTAATAATTATTTGGAATAAGAATTGACATATTTTCCTAATTTCTATAGATAATTTTTTGGCTATTGAAAAATGTTGAAATTAGGGGTCTAGTTCACACCACAAAACTAGATGGAAAAAAACTAATTTCCCTTTGATCTTAGACTATGTTATAGATAACATATATTGCTAGAACAATCAAAAATAAAAATTAGCTTTAGACCTATATTTTCTCTTTTATAGTGATTCAAATTTCAACTAACTTAAAATCGATAGTTTTCATCTCCCACCACATTTTAAAAAATAAATATATTCTAACCATGAGAAAAATTATAGATTCTAAAAGAGGATTCTGTCCTCTAGAACATCATATTATTTTTAATTTATTTTTATATCATTTAATATTTTTTTCTTTCTCAAAATTGACATCTTTTCAAGTGTTAAAATATGTGCTTGTAGAATTTTTTAATTACAATATACTATATCTAATCAAAATACTATAAAATATATATGAGAATATTCTTGACTCTAAGCTCTATAAAATGGTATTTATATGTTATTAAAAAATTATCGTCAAAAATAGTAAGAGTTATTGAAACACCAGTTTTCTAAAATAATTGTATTTCTTTAGTAATTGGATGCAAACTAGTATAAAATATGCATTTAGTAGACATTTCCAATTTGAAAAGTGTGAGACCATATATAACTTAGCTCAAATTAATTTATCTAGATCATATGTTTGGACAAAATTTATTTTTAAATAGAAATACTCAAATTCAGTCATTTTGATAAGTCAACCTGAAAGCTGACACACCTTTGTACTTCTACCCAGTAATCATATGAAATATTTAAATTTTTTTTTATAAATGTGCATGAATTCTCTAATGGACCATCAACATTCACTAGGGACTCCGAGTCTAGAAGTGATATGAGCTTCATTGAAGTACATTTGTTTCATATTAATTTAGTTCATTTGATTATATTCATTTCATATTTCATGTTACATGTAACTTCTACTATATGACATGCAGCTCTTGACATCTGAGACTCCTTATCTTCAGTAGTCCATCAATCATGGAGTTGCTACAACGATGGCTAGTTCAAAGCCATTGACTGAGGTATGAAAGATTTTTCTTGGTTTTAGTTGTTGTTTATAATAGTTAGTATCAAAATTTATAATGTTATTTATAAGTGATTATATTGATTGAATTTTCATAGGGCCTTGTTACACCCAATCATCCGCGAGCCTTTGAGGTGGATGTACAAAGTGACTATTTGATGGTGGCAGGAAAATAATTAATTTTTTCTATATATATATTTGATTTCAATAAATAATAATTATTGATTCGTATCTACTTTGTTCACATTAGCTCAAGTTAGAGAAGAGCTTAAACAAGAGGACGAGTGAGCGTGTGAGGAAGACCCCATCATCTCCCTCCACATGATGACTGAAGACCTCTAGGGATTTTTTTCCTTCCCCTCGTGGGAAGGAGAAGATATAGGTGATAGACACACATGTATAGGCATCAATGGACATATATGTTGGATTTTATGTCAGTGGACATATTCGATATACATTTGATGTATATATGACATTTTATATTTGATGTATGAAATATATTTGATGCATGACATTATTGGTTAATATATGTTATGTTTGTTCATGTATGACATTATTGGTTATCATAATATATTATGTGTTTGTTCATGTATGATATTACTGGTTATCATTTTATATTATATGTTTGTTCATGTATGACATTATTGGTTATCATAATATATTATGTGTTTGTTCATGTATGACATTACTGGTTATCATTTTATATTATATGTTTGTTCATGTATGACATTATTGGTTATCATAATATATTATATGTTCGTTTATGTATGACATTATTGGTTATCATAATATATTATATGTTCGTTCATGTATGACATTATTGTCTGTCATAATATATTATATGTTCGTTCATGTATGACATTATTGGTTATCATAATATATTATTAAGGTTGCACGGGTACTTGTACCCACATCCTTGATACTCATACCCACGTACCCAAGTACTGGGTACATGTATCCCAAGTACTAGATACTCGGTAAAGAGCATCATAGCTAAGGACCTTGATTGAGATTTCTAATTATTATTTTTTTTGGTTTTTCTTTTGTGTATCAGCTCATTTTTTATCAAGCTTAATTCAATACCTAATTAGTTCAAAACTTTGATAGAATATTGATTATCAATAAACTTTATCATTGTTCAAGCATAAGTTTATCATTTCCAATATGTCATTGTCATATGATTTATGATCTTGTTCATGTTTAAAGTTTTCCTTCTCTATTATTTGTTTATCAAGCTTAATTCAATACCAAATTAGTTTGAAACTTTGATACAATATTGATCAACAATAAACTTTATCAATGTTAAAGCCAAAAATTTTTCATTTGCAATATGTCATTGTCACATGATTTATAATCTTCTTGTTCATATTTAAAGTCTTCCTTCTATGCTATGCATCTAAAAATTTATCATAAATTATTATTACAAACATATAACAAATTTGAAATTGAAAATAATACATTACATTTGGAAACTTTATCACTATTCTTGATTTGAAAAATCATTGTCATGACTCATAAATTCAAGCTTTCTATAAATATAAAAGTATAATTAAAAATAAAGTTTGACTTACCTAAGTATCCTTGTCCCCTATTATAAAAAATAGTTGTACCTATACCCTAAGTACCCCGAGTACCCCTATCCCCATGCAACCTTGTATATTATATGTTTTTTCATGTATGACATTATTGGTTATCATAATATATATCTTATTTTTATTGTTTACATTTTAAGTACATTTCATGTATTTTATTTTAATGTAAATTGCATCCAAAATGATGCAGAGTGCTTACATCAAAAGCTAGTGGATTCCCAACAAGAACACTGATGAAATGACTATTAAGACAACCAAAAATATCATTAACATCTTCCACTAACTCCATTCAGTGATAGCATGCAGTTGTATAAGGTGTAATGACTCTCAAAACACTTATTGAGTCAACTTATTAACAAAAATAACAAAAAAAGGAAAATCATTAGGACTAAGGCAATTTGGGTTTATAGGTGACCTTAAGTTCCTTAACCTTAGAAATAAGGGTTACCTTGTTACCATAAAAAAATAACATTTTCAAAATGATGTGTATGATCACCCCTTTACCTTCTATCATGAGTCTCCATCATTGGATGAGATGACATATCCAGTTGCCATAGTAAAAGATCGTTGCCCTATGACATTTAGTGACTCTTAGGGACGATTTGGTTCAGTGTGCCTGAGAATGTTCAAGCACTCAATAGGATGGGAGGAGCTTGGGGCTAGTGTTTACCTAGCCACCCAAAGCTAACAGAATATATAGTTTGATCCCATGACGAAAGGTGAGAGAGATTTGACAATTGACAACTTTGTATTGGCCAATGCTACAAGTTTCAAAATCACTCGAGATGGTAATGCAAAATCAAAATAGAGTAAGATAACTAAAAACTGAGAGATTTTATTGTAGCTCTCTACAACATGGTCCTATAGCACCTAGAATCACATCCATAACTCACACGAGCTCTGAGATATGCCCCATCAAAGATCATTGCCCTATGGCATTTAGTGACTCTTAGGGACGATTTGGTTCTGTGTGCCCAAGAATGTTTGAGCACTCAATGAGATGGGAGGAGATTGGGACTAGTGTTTACCCAGGCACTTGGAGCTAAAATAATAGATATTTTGATTTTATGATGAACAGTGAGGGAGATTTTGCAGTTGGAAACTTTGTACTGGCCAACACTACAAGTTTCAGCATCACCCAAGATGGCATCGCAAAATCAAAATAGAGTAAGATCTCTAGAAAGAGAGAGGTTATTGTAGGTCTCTACAACACGGTCCTATAGCACCTAGAATCACATCCATAGCTCACATGAGCTTCAAGATATGCCTTATCAAAGATTACTACCCTATGGCATTTAGTGACTCTTAGGGACGTTTCGGTTTGGCATGCTCGAGAACATTCAAGCACTCAAGAGGATAGGACAAGCTTGGGGTTAGGGTTTACTTGGCCACCTAGAGCTAATAGAATAGACAATTTGATCCCACAAATAATGGTGAGGGAGATTTGGCAATTGACAACTTTGTACTGGCTAACACTATGAGTTTCAACATCACCCGAGATGGCATTGCCAAATCAAAAAAGAGTAAGATCTCTAAAAAGAGAGAGAGGTTATTGTAGGTCTCCACAACATGGTCCTATAGCACTTAAAATCACATCCATAGCTCACACAAGGTCTGAGATATGCCCCGTCAAAGATCACTGCCTTATGGCATTTAGTGACTCTTAGGGATGTTCCAAGAACATTTGAACACTCAACAAGATGGGCTAAGCTTGGAGATAGGGTTTACCTGGCCACCCAAAGATAGAAAAATAGAAAGTTTGATCCCATGATGAATGGTGAGGGACATTTGGTAGTTGGCAATTTTGTACTAGCCAACACTATGAGTTTCAACATCACCCAAGATGGCATCGCAAAATCAAAACAGAGTAAGATCTCCAAAAAGTGAGAGAGGTTATTGTAGGTCTTTGTAACATGGTCCTATAGCACCCAAAATTACATCCATACCTCACATGAGCTTTGAGATATGCTCCGTCATAGATTGTTTCCCTATGACATTTAGTGACTCTTAGGGATGTTTCGGTTCGGCATGCCTAAGAATGTTCAGAAGATCAACAAGATCAGACAAGCTTGCAACTAGGATTTACTTAGCCACTTAGAGCTAATGGAACAAATAGTTTGATCCCATGATGAATGGTGAGGGAGATTTTGTAGTTGGCAACTTTTTACTGGCCAACACTACAAGTTTCAACATCACCCGAGATGGCGTTGCAAAATCAAAATAAATTAAGATCTTCAAAAAGTGAGAGAAATTATTGTAGGTCTCTGCAACATGGTCCTATGGTACCCTCAATCACATCCATACCTCGTTGGAGATTCGAGATATGCCCCATCAAAGATCGGTGCCCTATGACATTTACTGACTCTCAAGGACATTTTGGTTCAACATGCCTGAGAACATTCAAGCACTCAATGAGATGGGACATGCTTGGGGCTAGGGTTTACCTAGCCACTCAGAGCTAACATAATAGACAATTTGATCCCACAACGAACAATGAGGGAGATTTGGCTGTCAGCAACTTTGTACTGTCCAACACTACACGTTTTAGCATCACCTGAGATGGCATCACAAAATTAAAATGGAGTAAGATCTCTAGAGAGAGAGAGAGAGGTTATTTTAGGTCTCTACAACACAGTTCTATAGCATCTAGAATCACATCCATAGCTCGCAGAAGCTCTGAGATATGCCCCATCAAAGATCGCTACTCTATGGCATTTAGTGACTCTAAGGGATGTTTCAGTTCGAAATGTCCAAGAACATTTGAGCACTCGACAAGATAGGATGAGTTTGGGGCTAGGGTTTACCCGACCACCTAGAGCTAATAGAATAGACAATTCAATCTCATGATGAATGGTGAGGGAGATTTGGTAGTTGGCAACTTTGTACTAGCCAACACTACGAGTTTTAGCATCACCCAAGATGGCATTGCAAAATTAAAGCAAAGTAAGATCTCTAAAAGTGAGAGAGGTTATTGTAGGTCTCCCCAACATGGTTCTATAGCACCTTCAATTGCATCCATACCTTGCACGAGCTCTAAGATATGCCTCGTCAAAGATCATTTCCCTATGACATTTAGTGACTCTTAGGGGCATTTCAATTTGGCATGCTTGAGAATGTTCAAGCACTCAACAGGATGGGAGAAGCTTGGGGCTAGGGTTTACTTAGCCACCTAGAGCTAAAAAAATAGATAACTTGATCCCATGATGAATGGTGAGGGAGATTTGACAATTGGAAACTTTGTACTAGCCAACACTACAAGTTTCAGCATCACCCGAGATGACATCACAAAATTAAAATAGGGTAAGATCTCCAAAAAGAGAGAGAGGTTATTGTAGGTCTCCACAACATGGTCCTATAGCACCTAGAATAACATCCATAGCTTGCACGAGCTCTGAGATATACCCTGTCAAAGATCATTGCTCTATAGCATTTAGTGACTCTTAGGGACGTTTTGGTTCAGCATGCCCAAGAATGTTTGAGCACTCAATGGAATGGGACAAGCTTAGGGTGAGGGTTTACCTACCCACCCAAAGTTAATAAAATAGACAATTTGATCCCACAATGAATGGTGAGGGAGATTTGGCAATTAGAAACTTTGTACTAGCCAACACTACAAGTTTCAACATCACCTGAGATGGTCTCAAAAAATAAAATGGAGTAAGATCTCTAGAGAGAGAGAGAGAGAGAGAAAGAGAGAGAGAGAGAGAGAGAGAGAGAGAGAGAGAGAGAGAGAGAGAGAGAGAGAGGTTATTGTAGGTCTTTGCAACACAGTCATATAGCACCTAAAATTGTATCCATACCTTGCACAAGCTCTGAGATATGCCCCATCAAAGATCGATGCCCTATGACATTTAGTGTCTCTTAGGGACACTTTTGGTTCAGCATGCTCGAGAACGTTCAAGTGCTTAATGAGATGGGAGGAGCTATGGGCTAGTGTTTACCCAACCATCCAAAGCTAACAGAAGAGACAATTTGATCCCATGACGAATGGTGAGGGAGATTTGGTAGTTGACAACTTTGTAGTGGCCAACACTATGAGTTTCAGCATCACCCGAGATGGCATCGCAAAATCAAAATGGAGTAAGATCTCCAAAACTTGAGAGAGGTTATTGTAGGTCTCTACAACATGGTCCTATAGCACCTGGAATCACATTCATACCTTACATGAGCTTTGAGATATACACCATCAAAGATCGTTGCACTATAATGTTTAGTGACTCTTAGGAAATTTTGATTCAGCGTGCCCAAGAACGTTCGAGTGCTCAACAAGATGGGAAGAGTTTACCCAACCACCCAAAGCTAAAAAAATAGATAGTTTGATCCCATGACGAATGATGAGGGAGATTTGGGGTGATCGCAAGAAGTTGTGTCACAATTCCACGAAAGTCAAATTCGCAGAATTGTACTTCTCAAAAATGGGTACCCAATTTTTTAAAAATTGGGTACCTGTTTCTAAAATTAAGCATTGGGCATCCAAGACAAATTTTAAAAATTGGGTACCTGATATTGAAAACCGGATCGGGTGCTCGAGCCACTCAAATATCAAGCGCCCTCCTTTTACAAATTGGGTACCCGATTTTTAAAAAATCGAGTACCCGATTGCTTACAAATTGGGTACCCGATTTGTAAAAGTTTATTTAACCACTTTTTTGGCATTTTTGAGGTCATTTTTATGACCTCAAAAATGGGAGCCCGATTAGAAATGCATACGGGAGCCCGATTTTCAGCCCTACCGACTACCCCCTTGCTGCTAGTTTTCAATACACTAGGTATTTTAATATGTTTTATACTATTTTACTTTTTTTTTTCAATTTTCAATTTAATATGTATGTTTATTTATTGTTTTTTCACTTTTAATATGTACATAAAATTGTAAAATCACATTGTTAATGAACTTAGATGTTTAAATTTTTGTATTTGTTAATTAAAATATAGTTTCGTAAATGTTTATTTAAAAAAATATTATTTTAGATGTTTTGAAATGTATTTAATTTAATTATTTATTACAATTTTGAATGATTAGATTAGATGTAAATTCATTGTTTAAACATGTAATTTTACAAATAAATATAACCTCAACCTAAAACCATATAATCTCGACCTTGTTTTAACTATAATGTCGACCTAAATTCATTGTTTAAATTATAATCTCGACCTAACCATATAAATAAAACCCTAAACATATATAAAGTACTTAATCACATAACAGCCCGCCAAGGGATCCAAACACTAAAGTTATAGTATTTAAAATGATTTTACTTAAATTGTATTGTACTTTGTTTCATGGATCAAAAATGGAGGATATAAACTATTTTATAAATGTATATTCTTTCATCCTTTCATACCCTGTGACATGTACAATGGATGATTGTGCATTCTCAATTAATTTGCGAAGTGGCATTCAGAACAACTATATATAAATTATTTAAATGGATTGAACTGAAGTAGTTAATATTCTTTCATGTGGATGTGTTATTTATTTTACTTTTAGTAGTTTATAATTATTTAAAAATGAAATGTAAATGTGCTCATTAAGGAATGAAATCTCTTATGTTTTTTATAAATGTAAATTATTTTATGTATGTTATTGCTTGATTAGTAAAACTTTTGATTAGTTCTTTGGATCCCTTGGCTGGGTGTCATTTAGGATTAACTATAATGTCAATTTGTATTGAATTTAACTGTAATCATAACCCTTACTATCATCTTAACCTTAATCTTAATTTGCTAAAACCTACACCAAGTAATATATATAAATAATTAAATAACTTTCCTATCTTACCCTTAGTACTAATTTTATAAATGTCAAACCCTAAGATTGAAAGGTAACCCTGACCCTTAACTAATTAATATTATACTTATAAACCAAATTGAATTAAACCATGATCATAAACCTAATTATATATCCCAACTTAATAGTAGAAACCTTGAATTTAACCTTAAAAAATCCTTTCCCCAACCATTAACCAAATTGAACCATTACCCTAGAAGATTGAACCAAGTTAAATGTTGACCTTAAGACTAAACCAAATCACCCTAAACTAGAACTCAATAATATATTGAACACTTTAAAACAAAATTCAAACCTAAATTTTTTGAATTAATGTTCGTTTTTAATCTAAAAGAGCTCTAACTATAATTATATATCTAAAACCAAATTTACCACTTTAAAACTTAATTCAATTTATTAACTCTTGTCCTAATTGAAACCTAAGCATGTAAACCTAATCAAACAGTACAAACCAAATTAAACCCTAATCCTAAAACTAATTAAACATTGATATCAAGGTCTCAAAATGATATATCATAAAAAAATTAGAAGAGACTTGAACGAATCTGGCATCTAATTAAGTAACCCTCCCTGACCATCAAGAGGTGGAGGTGTCCACATTAGTGTGAGTAGGAGCCTGAACTAGACCCTTGGATGCCTAAGAATATATCTAAAGAAGTGAATAACTTGTCTTTCCACTGGATGCCTAAACCTTTATATCCTAAGTGAGTATTCATCATGTAATATCTAATTAGGAGGGTATTGAAGCACTCTAACACCCCAATCCCTAACTAGATAATTATGTTAGGGTGGACTTATTTCTATTTATATTGGGTTGGAAGTGGCTAAAAGTTTTTTTTGGAGACTGGAGATTCCCCTATTTGTTTCCTATTTTCCTGTATGGGTAGCCTAAATGTTTATTACCTTTGTAGAATGGAAGGCCACATAACAAAATATTGCCTTATTCTATAAAAAGAAATACCCACCCCCTAGTGATATATATAGTAAGATCTTTTTCCTAATTTTACTATCAATTTTTTTGTTTAGAAGATGATGATAGTTCAAAATGATTTAGAAGATAGGGATAAAATGAGAACCATCGTTCCTAGAATGAAGATGCATTATTCCAAGTGATAAACCCATTTCTATCATCAATCAACTCCTCCATCCAAAAAATTAGTAATGAGAAATCCCTACGTCAAGTAATCAATGGAGGGCTCATAAAATTGATCAAGTGATCAATGGAGGGCTCATAAAATCCCTAAGTCAAGTAATCAATTGATGCCCAAGCAGAGATAAGAATCTCATTAAAAATTAGAGACATGACACTCCTAAATAAATATCATACAAAAAAATTATTGCCAATGTCTTAGCCTCTAGACTAGAAGATATCCTACCCAAGATCATTAAACCTACACAAAAGTGTTTTGTTAAGGATATTTATGCATATTGGAGAACTTGATAACCTATTGGAAGACTTTGGATTGAGAAACATTTCTAGGATAGAGTGTAGGCATGCTCAAGTAATTGATTATGAAAATGTCTACAAAAAGGTGGAATGGAGTTTCACTATGATGATGTTGCAAGCCCTCCATCCAATATTAAATGTCAAATGGTGTCCTCTCTTATGATTGGTGTCAAGGTTTTAGTAAAGAAACTAATGGGGTTAGATCATAATTTTTAGGACTCTCTAGATCAAATATGAAAGGGTGTCCTCTTGCATCCTCTTTATTTTTTATTGTTGAACATTGACTCATTACATTATCTCCTTAGAGATAACCAGTTGTCTCTAAAAATTAGAGGATCTACTCTCCAAATAATTAATAAGTATCTAACGTACATAGTTTGTTGATAATATATCTATATTCTTTTTAAGCTAGAAGAGTGCAACATGAGTCATTTAATGATCAAATTGGACCCCTTTTCTTTGTATTGGGTAGTAAGATTTATGTCTCTACATATATCTTATTGGGGCTAAATATTGAGTCCCCTACCTTGTGTAGTAAATATGGTATTAGATGGAGATTTCATAATTAAGTGGTTAGGTACCTTTTTGAAATTGTGAAATCTTCTTCCACATCACTATTGCACTTGTTTAAGAGTTTACAAATGATTAAAGTTGATTCTAGGTAGAAATTTATTAAATTCAAGAAAAAACTAATTCTCTAATCAATTAAATTGTTAAATTAATATGAATTCAAAAAAATTGATTGCATTCACTCATCATTCATCGTGTTTATATCTAATTACTATTTAAAAAAGTTTCAAAATTAATTGATGTATTTCTAAATCACAAATGATAAATTAACAAAAATTGAAACATCACATAAAATAATAAAATATCCATTTGAAAAGTTGATTCACCTTTAGAATATTACCTTCAATATGTATGATTTGTCCATTTATCTTTCAAAATTAGTTGGGGATATGTACTAGTCTTCTTTTGAGCTTTTAGATGCTTGGGTACTTATTTTCTTGAATTGTTTTAATCGGTTTTGATATTGTGTTCACTGTGATTTACTCATCTCTCATGTTGTTATGCAGGCACTCCATTCTTAGGGGTATCAAAATTCATTAAGGTCATACTCCATTCTTAGGGTTATGTACAAATCCCTATGGGTAGCTCAAGTTCTATATTAAGGATCCCACAAAAGCTTGATATCCTCTCTAAGATCTTCAATTGAGGTAGATGTTTCTATTCCATGTGCTCAATTTTATTTTTCATGTAAACTTGATCATGTACTTCTATAGGTACTTGCTCAATGGGTATTGAATGTTTCCAAGATTACTAAAAGGATTTTTCGAACACTTATTTTTCAATAGAACACGCAGATTTTTTGGGATAATTGCAAGCATGAACGCCACAAAGTATCTTCAAATAACACTCAAAATGGAGTTATAGAGTAGGAAACTTCATGATCCTGAAAATTGTAGAGGAAAATGTTACAAAGATCACCATGTCAAACATAGATAAGAAAGTTAAATAACTATTGGACAAGTTATATAAAATAGGGTTGAGAGCACATAGTTTTTTCTTTAAGGTGCATGCATTATGTATAAAAGTTGGGGAAGAAGAATCAAGAACTACCCAATTAAATAGAAATAAGAAAGAATTGGAATGGGGAGGAGTGTAGAATATGTAAAAACATTTTTAGTTATAAGCTTCTAGAGACATTATGCTTGACTGGAAGGAATTTTAATTTTCAAGGACTACAAATTTGTGTAAGAGTTGCAGTGTTGGATGAGAATACAATTATTTATACCTTGTTTCCTTGTTGTTGCCTTTATGATTTGTTTGGGGTGTATTGCTTAACTTTTAATGAATAAGGTCAAGTTGGCTATATTTCTTTCCTTGGTGCTATTATTGGATCCTATATTTCCAACCACAAATAATTATTTTCAACATAGGACTGAATGATAGCACAAAAGAAAGAACTCTAGCCCAATCACTAAAAGTAAAATAGTACACTTCAAAAGAATGATAAAAGTAACAACAAAAAATAAAGGTATAAGAAATCACATTCTCATCGAACTTTGTATCTCTTCCATGATTTTTTTGTCCTTAGAAATGACATCGCCTTCCTGTATAGCATAAATTCTCTGGGGGCTAAAAAAATTGGTTAAAAATATTTGTGAAAATTCTCTGCCCTCATTCCAATTTTTAGGTAATTCTATTCCATTGGGTTGTTCTCAGCTCTTCTTCCCCACCTTTTATGCATAATGTGAACACAATGAGAATAAACTATGATCTCTCAACTCTGTTTGGTAAAAATTCTCCAATAGTTGTTCAACTTGTTTTTTCATGTTTGACATGATGATCCTTGTAACATTTTTCTCTTCTTTTTCTTGGAATGAGCAGCTTCCTACTCTATTTAAAACATATCATTTTATTTTTTGGTTGACATGTGACTTTTGAAGGTTACACTCAACATGAGATTCTTTTGCTTCATTTGAGATATCATGGAGCATCTTCAAATTATGCTCCCTAGGATGGGTGTTATCAATGCTTTTGGTAATTCAAGTCCCATTGATTTTCACAACTTATTAGGGTTTTAATTATAGACAATACTATTAGGTATGAATCTATCAAAGGGATGCAGTGACCACCATTCATAGAAGCTTTGAAAAGTGAAGGTCACATAGGTAAAAGCCTTAAGATCGCTTCCCTTAAATGGGGTTTGTTGGAAAGTATAATTCAAACAATTGTGGTATTGTCATTGATGTCAAACCTATGGGGGAGACAATTTTCTATCTGATGTAAGTATCAAATCTATCTAATTAACATAACAACAACATGTAGAGAAAAAGGTTGAGTTATGAAAAGGAAACCACAAATGGACACTCAATTAGTTAGACTGACAAGATGTATTGATTTTTTAAATCATATTACAAGAGGAGAAGATAGTAATGTACAAGACTTGAACATGTGAACAAAGATAGATCAAAAGTATAAGATTAACCAAGTAATAGAGTAGAAGACTAAAGAATTAGGATGAGCATGCCGAGTGATGCTAGTGTTAATTGAGCACAAGTAAATGCCGAGTTAAGTTAGTGTTGACTGAGCATCAATATCAATTGAGTAACAATGTATGTGTTGAACAAGAAGTTTAAGAGCAACCAAGTTACCCAATGATGACTGAGTGTTAGGACTTAGTGTTGGCTAAGGAATAATATTTTAATTTTTTGCATGGAATCATAATTTCTAGCCAACTAAATTAATTTCTTGGGATATGGAAAGCATGTTGAAGATAAGGATTGATGAGTTGGATCATTTAATTGTAGGAAGGGATTAGGTAATTGATCTAAGAGATGGATTCCTAGAGAAGCTTATACAAAATAAGAGAAAAAAAATGGCAAACAAATACAATGTATTTGATGGATCTAATGGTAAATAGAATGATCTACCATGGTGTTTAAGTAGTAAAAGATCACTTTTACCTATTTAACAATATATAGAGGTGAAATTACATTGTTTGTGTTTTTGCATGTTCTTATATGTGAATACATGTAAATTTGAATCTATAACTAATGTTGTTGGATGAAAAATCTAGGTGAAAGGCTTAAACAAGTTGAGAAGAAGTTAAGGGTGATTGCGTGAAGAGTTGTCAAGTGTGTCAGAGATATAGATGATAGTGGAGGCTAGGTAGTGAATCACCTTATGAACATAACAAAGATCTATACATACAAAGTGAGTTGTACTTAACAAATAAAACCCTATTGTTACTTTCTAACCATTGTGAATAGTATTTGAAATCATTTGATGAAGGTTGACCTAATAGTCAGAGTGACTTAATAGTCTATATAAATCTTTTAAGAAAGTGACATTTTATTTGAATGTTCTAAATTCCTCTAACAAGACCTCTTCTAATAGGGTGATTAAATCCTTTAACAAGGTCACATTTAACATTGTGTATTGAAACCTTTAATAGGGTTGGCTCCTAATAGGCCTAAATTCAAAAGAGTGAAAATTGATGACACGATGTTGGTGGTTTTTCCCAAATTATGTTTCCATGTTAAATCTTAGTGTCAAACATGTATGGATGTTATTATGATGTTTCACTCATTAATATTCACATTTTTCAAGTTGGTTATTTTAGAATAGTGGACAACTAGTTAATGTTGCTAATAGTTTACAGTAGAGGCTGAGCAATGAAATGAAAAGATTGAAAGTTGTTAATTGTTTGTTTGTTCAATTGGAATGTCTTGACTTTGGATAAATTATTTAGCCCCCCCACTCTTAGTCATTCTAAATATTATAACAATTGGTATTCAAGGGTTGTTTCTTGTAAAGGGAAGTTTGAAGGTACTCAAAGCTAAAGATCATGGCATACAAAAGGGAGGTACCAAAGTTGAATAAGGAATTTTTTCTTGAATGGCAAATGTTGATGAGGCTACATGTAGCTAGTATTGGTGATGTTGCACTATATTTTTTGGATAATGAATATGTGAAAATAACAATAGTCCCTTTGACTACTTAATGACTAGATGAAAAGCAAGAAGAAAATCAATCAATTTTGGAGATTGCTTTAGCTCTAAGCTATATCGAGTTTGATGACATAAAATAATGCAACAATTTAAACTTGAAATATGAGATAAAATGAAGACCATCTATGTCTTAAGATCCAAATTAGAAAGTCTAGGAGGTAAATTTGATGAAATGAGAATGACAAAAGGCGAGAACATAGTTTAGTATTACACAAGAATCAAATAGGTTGTCATATGTTATTCAAGGAGCTAATGGAAAGACTAGGGATGAAACAATAATAAGAAAGGTATTGAGAACTCTACTTCCTATCTATGTAATTAGAGTTTTTTCAATACAAGAGTTGAGATGTACTCCAGGTAATGACCTAACTCTAGAAGGTGTAATTAGTAGGCTTATTGCTTTTGAGATGTATAATTTTGATAATTACACTCTTGCTACTTTTGAATATATTTTTAAATCACAATTGGTTCTTAGTAAGAAAGGAAAAGGAAAACATTGGAAAAGTGATAGTGATACATCTAATGATAAACTTGATAAGCTTGAGTCACCGATTGCTAGGAGATTTGGAAGAGACAAAGGAAAATACAAAGGTACACTCCCTATAATATTTTTTTAATACAACAGAGTTGGTCATACATATGTAAGTTTTCCAGACTAGAAAAGACAAGGATGAAAGGAAGGAGAGTAAGTACCAAGGAAGAATAGATGACCAAGACTTCAAGAAGAACAAGGAATATAAGGACAAAGGTAACAAATTTTACTATATTGCTAAAGAAGAAACTGATACTAAATCTGAAAGTAATGGAGAAGAAGTTGTCTATGTTTCTATGAAAGATGATTATGATGAATATTAAAAAATTGCATTAATTTCTTATATAAATGAAAGTTATAGATGGATGATTGATAGTGATTATTCAAATCACATGACTAATGCTAGAACTAAATTTGAGGACATTGGACCATACAAGTGTGGTTGTGTTAAATTTTGTAATGATTTTCTATGTCTTGCTTAGGGTAAAGGGTCTATTCAACTAATTGATAAGATCAAATGTCACAATTATTATTGGGTTGAAGGACTTAATTATAATTTATTAAGTGTTTTATAGTTAAAAAAATTAGGTTATAGAGTTTAATTCCATCATAGAAAGGCCAAAATATTTGATGCTGGTGGTAAACTGATTGGAAGTAGTGATCAAACGATAGGTAACTTGTTCTATGTAGATTTATCTAATGAGACATGTTTATCTACACACTATGAATATAGTTGGTTATGGCACAAGAGGTTGTGTCATGTAAATTCTGACAATTTAGTTAGCATTAGAAAAATAAGAAAAGTAAGAGGTTTGCCAAAATTGAAGAAACCTGACAATGTTGTGTAAACAATGTCAATTGGGAAAAATGAAAAAGTCTAGTTTCAAGAGAAAAAAATACTCATCTAATATTATTTTGGAATTGGTTCATATTTACTTAAGTAAACCAATTGGTGTCCAAAGCTATTGTTGATACAAATATTTTGTTCTATTTGTTGATGACTTCTCTGGAATGATGACTATGATGTTTCTTGAAGAAAAGAATGATGTCTTTTTGTTATTTAAGTGGTATCTGGCCATAGTTGAAGAATAGATAGGAAAGAGTCTAAAGTGCTTGAGATCTAACAAAGGTGGTGAATTTATTTCCAATGAGTTCAACATATTTTGCAATGATAGAGGAATCAAAAGATATATGTTTATACCTAAGACCCCTCCTCATAATGGAATACATGAAAGAAAGAATATATGATTCATGGATTGTGGTAGAACATTGATGATGTAGAAAAATGTGTCACAAAAATATTGGAGAAAATATGTAAGTACAACTATTTATACTTTGAACCAAATGCAAGTCAAGAAAAATACAAATGCTACACCTTTTGAATTATGGTATGGATAAGCACCTAATGTGAAATATTTGAAAATTTTTGGAAGAAAATGTTACATACTTAAGAAAAATAGAAACAAAAAACTTGATGGTAAAAGTCATGAAGCTATAGTCTTAGTATATTCCACTAAGAGAAAAGTTTATAAGTGTTTGAACTCTAACAACAAAAAAGTTGCGGAAAGTTTAAATGTCAAATTTGATGAATATATGAGAGAAAAATGAAGTTGAATGTAATAAAAAACCTAAAGGCTGCAATTCATTCATATATGTGAGTGATAAATCTCCAAACACTCCACTTGAATAAGAAAACAAAGTTACAGATCCTTAGTAGATTGGGAATGCTGAGTTGCAACACCTAGTTGCCAAACAATAGATTTTGGGTGCTCATCAATAGGGAAATCATGTTGGCTCATACATCGAGGAAGTCAAATATCAAGAAGCCAATACCAAATGTGTAGAATATGAAACTAAACTTGAACAAGAGAGAGGGAGGTAATGAAATTAAAATCATTTTTCAAGATGAACCTATTGAAGAATAAAGAAGAAAAGAGCTCGTGTTTTAAAAATATTTGACAAGGCATCATGTACATGAACAAATCATTGGAGCTAAGGAGTAGTATTATGACAAGGAAAATACTCTGAAGTGATATGTGCTTACTTTGTGAGTTTGAGCCCAAATTTATGAAAGATTCTTTAGAGAATGAAAATTGGATACAAGCAATGAATGAAGGAATTGATTAGATTGAAAAGAAGAAAACATGGCCCTTATTACCCAGACCTAAAGACTAAAATGTTATTGGAACCAAATGGGTATTTAGGAACACACTAAATGAAAAAGGTGAAGTCACAAGGAACAAGGAAAGATTGATATGCCAAGGATATGAATAAGAGAAAGGTGTTAACTATGGATAATAATTTTCCCTTTTAGCAAGACTAGAAGCGGTTAGAACACTACTTGTATATTTTTCTTATAAAAGATTTAAGGTATATCAAATGGATTTCAAATTGACATTTTTGAATGAAATACTTGTAGAAGAAATATACATAGAACAACCTAAAGGATTTTTGAATCTTAGCAACAAGAATATGGTGTGTAAGATACATGAAGCTTTATATGGATTGAAACAAGCCCTAAAAGTATGGTATAAAAGATTGCATAAATATTTGGTGAAGATTGATTTTGCAAGAACAAATGATAAAAATTTGTATTTGAAGACTAACAAGAACAATGAGATATTTTTATCTAAAAATTTTGTTGATGATATCACATTTGGAGCTAAGGAAGTAGTATGCAAAACTTTTCCTAATGAAATGAAGAAAAAATTTGAAATGTCAATGTTTGGTGAGATAAAATTCTTTGTTGGTTTACAAGTATATAAAATGAAGCAAGGTATCTTCATTACTCAGTTCAAAAATATCAAGAAGTTACTAAAAACTTTTGGAATGGAAGATTCAAAACTAGTGAGTACACCTATGTCTACTAGACATAAACTATCTAAGAATGATGATTCTGTTGATGTGAGCCAAACACAATATAGATCAATGATTGGTAAACTCCAATATACTATTCATAGTAGACCAAATATTGCATTAGCAGTTGGGATATCTGCTACATTTTCAATGAGTCCTAAGATCAATCACATGATGATAATGAAAAGAATACTAAGATATTTGAAAGGAATATAAGAGTATAGATTGTATTACACGAATAATGATAGATTTAAACTAAAGGTATTGACTAACTCTGAGATGGAAATAAATGTTGATGACAGGAAGAACACAAATGATAGTGTATTCTTTCTAGGAAAGAGATTGATTTCATGGACAAGAAAGAACCAAAACTGCATTTCTCAATAAACAATTGAAGCTGAGTATGTGGCAACAACAATGAATTGCTCAAATATCATATAGATCAAACAATTGTTGAAATGTATGAAGAAAGAAATTACTTATCCAATGGTTATCTATAGTGATACTACAAGTGCTAAATTATCATATCAATGAACCCTATTATGCACACAAAGACAAAACACATTGCTATCAAGTATCTTTACTTGAGAGAGATAGTTCAAGACAAAGAAGTGAAATTGGAGTATGTGAACACAAAAGAGAAAATAGCTGATATATTCACTAAAGCTTTGCCTAAGAATGCTAATATATTCACTTAAGAAAAAGTGAAGCAATTCATTAACTGTGACGACCAAACTATCACATAGATTGATGTAGACAATTCTACTTTATCAATTTCATAACATAGTAAAAAATAAGGACATAATAATGTGTTAGTCATATGAAGATGAGAGATGAAGAATTTAGAAATGAGTTGATGGTAACTAAATGAGAAAGACATATGAGATAGAGATGATGTCTTTGGAATTATTGTCAAAGAGGGAGAGAATATATGAAATATACCGAGGGAAAGAATATCTATGAAATCATGAGGGAAATATTATTAGAGAGTTAACATAAAAGAGGGAGAAAGTGGAAGTGGGTAGGGATATCTAAGTAAGAGGGAGTGATTACATAGAGGGAGTACATAAGATTTACTTGAGGTCTTGCCAAAGATATGAATTAAAATAAAACTAAGGATATTAATTAAGATCTGATATATTGAGCGTGTTCTTTGTGCATGTCCAAGCTTTAGATTGTATGATAACTTGAAGTATTCCTCAAATATCAAAGAGGGAGATTGTTGAAAGATACAATTGAAATAATTATTATGTTGTCATTGATGTCAAACCTATTGATGAGATAGTTTTCTATTTGATCTATGTTTCATATCTATCTGATTGATGATGAGGATTTAAGAAGCTTCTCATAACAAAAGTACCTAGGGGAAATGTTGAGTTATGAAAAGGATACCACAAATGGACACTTTATTATTTTGACTTTTATAAGATGTATTTATTATTCAAATCATGTTACAAAAGGAGAAGATAGTAATGTAGAAGACATGAAAGTGTGAACAAACATAGATCAAAAGTATAGTCTTGACAAAGTAACATAGTAGAAGACTAAATAATTTTGATGAACATGTTAAGTGATGCTAATTTCAACCAAGCCATAGTAATTGCTGAGAAAAGTTAGTGTTGATTGAGTATCATTATAAATCAAGTGATAGTGTATGTGTTGAACAATAAGTTTAATAGAGATTGAGTAACCTAGTGATGACCAAGTGTCAGAACTTAGTGTTGGTTGAGGAAAGAATTTTAATTGTTTGCAAGGAATCATAAATTCTAACTGACTAAATTGATTTCTTGGGATATGGAAAACATGTTGAAGATAAGGACTGATGAGTTAGATCATTTAATTCTAGGAAAGGATTAGGTAAACAATCTAAGAGATAAATTCCAAGAGAAGGTTCTAGAAAAGAAGTGAAAAACAAAATGCAAACAAATGTATTTGATTGATTCAATCATAAACTGTAAGATCTATGATGGTGTTTAAGTGGAAAAAGATCAAAATTACCTATATAAGGAGGTGTAAAGGTGAATTTATAGTGTCTATGTTTTCACATGTGCATGTATACAGATGCTTGTGAATTCAAAGTTGTGACAGACATTATTGACTGATGAATTTAAGTAAAAGGTTTAATCAAGTTGGAAAGAAGTGAATGGTGATTAGTTGAAGAGTTATCAAGTGAATCAAATATTAAGATGATAATGGAGGCCAGACAGTTCATCAGTTTATGAACTAAACAAAGATCTGTACATGCAAAAGTGAGTTTTACTTAATAGATTAAACCTTATTGTTACTTTCTAACCACTATGAATAATATTTGAAATCATTTAATCAAGGTTGACCTAATGGTCATAGTGACTTAATAGTCTACGTAAATCCTTTATTTAGGTGACATCTAATGGAATGTACTAAACTCATCTAATAAGGTTGCTACTAATAGGGTTATTAAATCCTTTAACAAGGTTACCTTTAAAAAAGTGTATTGTAACCTTTTAATAGGGCTAGCTCCTAACATGGCTTACTTTAGAAGAGTGAAAATTGGTGAGATTTTGCTAGTAGTTTTTCCCAAATTGGGGTTATAATGATGTGGATGTTATAATGATGTTTCATTGATTAATGCTTACATTCTATAAGTTACTTATTTTAGAAAAATGGAAAGCTAGTTGATGTTTCTCATAGTTTACAATAGATAATGAGCAATAAAATGATAAGATTTGAGGTGTCTAAGTGTTTACATATTCATTTATCAAAGAAATGAATGCCAAGATAGAGTTGCACATGTCGATGAAGATGCCAGATCATCACATTTTGAAGATTCTGAAAGAGGAGAAGTCCTAATTAATAGAAGAGTCTTACTGAGTGGTGAGAATGAACCTGATCAAAGGAGCTTGTTTCCCATAAGGTGTAGATGTGAAGATAAGTATAATGATATGATCATTGATGTTGTAAGTAATAGCAATTTGGTATTAGAAAAAATTGTCACATAGTTGAAGCTAATGAGGTAGAAACACCTATGCCCATACCATATTGCTTGGGTGCAAGATGACCATACAATCAGGGTTAATGAGAAATGCTCAGTGTAGTTCAAGATTAGAAGTTACTAGGATCAGGTACTATGTAATATCATACCTATGGATATATGTTGTAATACCCTAACCAAAACATAACCATAAATATAACCAAACATCTTAAAATCAAACATACATAAGAGATTTAAAAAAAAAAAATGAACAATTTTTTTTTTTATATCAATTTCCATTACCAAATAACCTTATATACAACAAGTATGGTAATGAACTCATAATCAGCAATGTAACATTACTATTTATTACATCTGAGTATATTGTATATTTATACTCTCTTATCAGAAATACAATGTCTTTTGAATTACATTCAAGTTAAACACTGAATCTGAATATTAATCAGCCAATTTTCTTCTAGGTCTGTAATCAAACATATCTTGAACCTAAAATCAAATCAGCACAACCAAAACACACAAAAGAGGGCTTAGATCACAAGTTAAATTGATAAAACCTCTAGTAAACCTGCACATTAGATTTAATAACAAAATTATAATCACTAAATCCAAATAATAAATGTACTGTAAATACAATTTTCTTTTCACGCAGATATGCAGAAATAAACTCGCATAGAATATGACAAAGTAATGATCTAGTAGTCCATGGGTGTCAACATAAGAATCTATGTTCAGCCACTCATAGAACTCAATAAGTTAGGTGAAATCATAATGTTCTTATCTTATTATATGATTCCCAACCCATGAAATTTTAAATATTACCACTTGATTAACTAACTATCATAAACTTTCCCATAAGGATCTAGACTAGTGTTGGAGGGCATCCGGCAACATAATTCTATCACCACAAGTTACTCACTTTATGACAGCCACCCAATCTAAAGGATCACACTTGCATAATCTAACAAACACATAATTCTAGTTATTCTAATTGGAAGAAAATGTAAATTAATTTTCCAATTCCAACAACACATTTATTTCATTTGCTTCAATCAAACAATTGAATTAGCAACAGAAATATCATATAAAACCAAATGAAACCATAGTTGTATCCTTTCAAATGTTTCACAATACATATACCAAAAACAACCTTGTCCCTTTACTTTTCACAAACATCCAACTTTCAAACTACATTCCCATTATATTAACTAATAGTAAAGAATTGACTATTCTAGGCTTCACTGTACTTTTATTTCTTTTTAATAATACCAATAAAATATTGTTACAAACTGACATCAGACTGAAAATTAAATTAATTTCCCTTTCCAAAACCAGAAATCATTTTAATTCAATTTATAATTATAAATTTAAATTCTAACAATCTATTCACAAGAAATTACATATACATTGATACATATAAATAAATACATACACATATATATATATACCTGGTACACACACAAACACACACACACACACACACACAGATATATGTACTTACTTACATATACCAATATACACATAAATTACTTTATGAATTTAAAGTGAAAATTATAATAAATAAATAAACTTTTCTATTTGTATATCAAATAACTTGCTGTTACCCAATATCAACAATTTCCAATTCATAACATCACCTTTCAGTTTTAAATTTGTGACACACACACAGTGCATCTAAGACTACTATAATTCATCTTCAATAAACTGTTTTACAAATGCCTCTTTCCATTCTAGAAACAACATAACTTAAAGTTACAAATTTCAACTGAATCTTCATGCAATTAAAATATCATGCAAGATCAAAGTATCGACTGATCTATTGATTACTTCCAGCTCTAATAATAATAATATTTTCATTGAGAGACGAAAATAAAAACCATTTAAAATAAAAATAAAAAATCCCAACTGTTGATATCATAATCATGCCTAAATTTGCAACATAGTTATATAAAAACTATTGCCAAATGCCAATATGGTTGTATAGCTCTATTTGCCTAAAGCCCAGGACTTAAACATAAAAAAATTTCAAACCCTAATCTCATTAACCGTTTGTTTAAATATCAATGTTACTCATAACCTACTAACCATTTAACAATATATCTCAATCCCATTAACACATTTATGCCCTTGGTTCATGACCACAGCTTTAAAGACTGCATACTTGTAATCATAGCCGAGACGTACAAAACTTAGAAGTATTGTACACAGAGATATCACCTTCTACCTAAACAAATACAAACACACAAAAATTTGAAAACATACAGAACTTGAGTTTTCAACAGCCATCAAAACCATGCTATTTTCCATCCACATGCAGACTTGCTATCGCAGGCATGTTTGGATAAAACCCAAATAATAATAAACAAAACCCCGTATAAAAACTTCCACATTTATCATTTACGTGCAAATGTAACTATGTAAAAAAAAAATAGAGCTAACGTTGCACCCAGAGCCATACTCTTCATAGACGCTTTTCTTAAATGTCAAACACACTTCATGTACACATATACAAAACTTCACAAATCTGATGAAACATAACTAAACCTATAGGTAAGGGTCAAGAAAAGCCCCCTACCTGTAAGTGTGAATCGATGCTCACAAGAATACGCTTGTAAAGCCTTCTACCACAAATCTCAGACCACGTTTCCAACTTTTATGCTGATTTCCAAAGACAGCAAGAAACTTTCTCAATGGCAAAGACTGAGAAACACAACCATGGAGCAACAAAAGAATGAAAATCACAAAATTATGAGGACTTAAAGAACAGAGACAAAACAAAAACTCCTCCATGATTAACAGTTCCCTCAATTTAGCACCGAGAAACCTGTTCCACAAAGATTTCACATTTACCATCTAGAGATCATCGATAACCGATTGAAATCAAAATGCAACCAACACCCATCAAAAATGACAGATTAACCATGGGATAAAATGCTCATAACTGCGAGCTTAACCCAATACCCCATTTCCTAAGCACTCTTTGACACTTGTCAAAGATAGTACCAACTTGCAGCTCGAAAAACCTGCCAGCATTTAAAACCCACTATCTCGACCACCATGCCCAGTCCAAGACATGCCATGTTCAAATATGCATAGATATCTTAGGCTTTGCTTCTAGTTTAGGTTAGACTTAGTTGAATACCATGCGGTAGGATAGTTTAGGTATTAACTTTAGATAGTTTAGATTTATATTAACATTAACATTAACACAAGATAGTATTAGTATTAACATCAATATCTATATTAATAGTAATACTAATTAATATTAATATCAATATTAATATTAACATTAATACTTGTTAATATTAATCCCACTAACACACAAACTTTGCCAAACGACAAGTGTATATATATATATATATAAACACAAGTACACAAATATAAAAACAACTATATATATAATATATAAATAAATATGTAATACTTATATATATATACATAATTATTTTATACTAATGCACTTATATTCATATACATATATATATTTATACATTGTTATATATATATATATATATATATAAACACAAGTACACAAATATAAAAACAACTATATATATAATATATAAATAAATATATAATACTTATATATATATACATAATTATTTTATACTAATGCACTTATATTCATATACGTATATATATTTATACATTGTTATATATATATATATTCTTAAATATGATAAACAAAAGATTCAAGGTGCTGTTAAAATTCACTATCACCCCAAATGCAAGTCTGAAAATATGAACCAGACCAATAATAAAACTAAAACCATTCATCATTGATTTATAAAATTGATTTATGAATTTAGATTGATTCAGATGACAAATTTTTTAAAGTTACACAAAATTGAAAACATAAAACATCTGATTTGAGAATAAATTTTGAGAAATCTCTGAATTCTCGAAGAGTTCACATAATAATGCCAGAATTAAACTAATTTAAACATGTATCAAACCATTCAGAAGAGCAAGCTAATTACAGAATTCCAAGGTGACAGAAATAGAACTGTCAGGGCCATGACACCCTTCCCCACCAGCTTAGGCTTACTCCTGGAAGCCTGAAAACAAATGAGGATGTGAAGATTTCATTGCCCCTATATCTTCCCAAGTAGCAGAGGTATTATCATTATGATTCCATAATACCTTTACCTATTCCACCTTGCGACCTCTGAGATTTAGCTCTCTTTGCTGAATGATCTGCACTGGTTCCAGCATCAATTGGCCATCCACTACCTGTAATGCATTCCAATTCAGAACATGAGTGATATCAGGTATATATTTCCTTAATACAGACACATGAAAGACATCATGGATTTGAGATAGACTGGGAGGTAAAGCAAGTCTGTAGGCAACCGGACCAACATGTTCTAGGATTTCAAATAGTCCCACAAAACGTGGAGACAACTTGGAACCTTTACCATATCTAATAGGACTTTTTTTGGGTTTGACCCACAGAAACACTTTGTCCCCAACCAGAAATTGATGCTCAATCCTATGCAAATCTGCATACTTTTTCTATCTATCCTATGCTATAACAAGGTGTTCCCTAATTCGTTTCATTTTCTGTTCCATATCTTCGAGCATTTCAGGACCTAGGAGATCTCTATCTTTCAAATTATCCTAGCTCAAGGGTGTTCTACAAGGTCGTCCATACAAATCTTGAAAAGGAGCCATACCTATAGAGCTATGATAACTGTTATTATATGCAAATTCAACTAAATGCAAGAATTCTTCCCATTTGTTCTGCCTATCCATGACGTACATCCTAAGCATGTCTTCCAGAATCTGATTTACACGCTCAATTTGCCCATCAGTCTTAGGATGATATGCAGAACTGAAATTCAGTTGAGTACCAAGTTCACATTGCATAGACCTCCAAAGTAAAGATGTGAAAATTGGGTCCCTATCTGATATAATCTTCTTCAAAATCCCATGCAATTTTACTATCTGTTCCATATAAATACGTGCTACAGATGCAACATTATATGAAGATCTTACTAGAATAAAATGTTCAACTTTGGTTAACCTGTCCACAACAACCATGATTGAATCATGCTGCCTAACTGACAAAGGTAAATCTACGATAAAATCTATGGATATGGTATCCCATTTCCATTCAGGCACACTGTGAGATTGAAGTAAACCAGTAGGATGCTAATGTTCAGCTTTCACCATTTGACATTCTAGACATCTAGCGAAAAAAATAGCAATATCCCTTTTCATACCTGGCCAATAATAATGCTGTTTAAGATCAGTATTCATTTTCTTAACACCAGGATGTGTTGAATAGGGTGCTTTATGAGCTTCAAAAATAACCAAATTTTGTAGCTCTCCAACCTCAGGAACATAGATACCACCTCTATAGATCATAAATCCATCAGTGTTGATTGAATAACCTTCAAATCTACCCTCTAGCATGCTACCACTATCAATAATAGCCTTCACATCTAAAAACCAAGGATCAAAAATTAGGTTTTGCAATATTTTCTCCTTCAAATCTACTGTGAGAGTTAAAGAAGAGAGTTCATGACATCTTCTGCTAAGTGCATCAGCCACCTTATTCTCTTTTCCTTGTACATATTTAACTTCAAAGTTATATTCACACAAAAATTCCATCCATCTGCATTGCCGTGCATTCAGATTTGGCTGTGTGAAAATATATTGAAGACTTTTATGATCAGTACGTAGCTCAAAATGCTGTCCAAGGAGAAAATGTTGCCATTTAGTCAACGCATGCATTACTGCAGCAATTTCCAAATCGTGAGTAGGATAGTTTAACTCATGATCCTTAAGTTTCTTGGATTCATAAGCTATCACCTTGTCAACCTGCATTAAAACTGCTCCTAATCCATCCAAAGAAGCATCTGTGCAAACCACAAATTCTTTACAAGGATCAGGTACAACCAACATAGGTGTGCTAGTCAGCCATTCTTTAAGATGCTGAAAAGCCTCTTCACACTTATCTAACCAGAAAAATTTCATATCTTTTCTCTAAAGAGAAGTGATAGGATGTGCTATTTTTGAGAAATTAGCCACAAACCTTCAGTAATAACTAGCTAGACCCATAAAACTTCTCACTTTAGACACATTATTAGGTACCAGCCACTCTATGATAGCTCTAATTTTAGCTAGATCCAAAGCTATTCCATCTCCCATAATAATGTGTCCAAGGTAACTTATCTCGGATTTGAAAAAGTCACACTTTTCAGGATTAGCATAAGGCTCCTTCCTTTGGAGACATTCAAAAACTTGTCTCAAATGCTTTTCATGCTCCTCCAAGGAGTTAGAATAAACCAGAATGTCATCCAAAAAGGCAACTACAAACTTATCAAGGAAGGTTCTCAAAACTCCCTGCATTAGACTCATAAATACTGATGGCGCATTTGTCAAACTGAAAGGTACAACTATGAATTTGTAATGCCCATACCTAGTTCAAAATGTTGTTTTATGAATATCGGACTCTTGAATTCTAAGCTAATGATACCCAGATTTAAGATCAATTTTAGAGAATACCTTAGCACCCTTAACTTGATCAAATAAATCATCAATTCTAGGTAACAGATACCTATTCTTGATAGTAACTTTATTCAACTATCTATAATCGATACACAGTCTAAGAGATCCATCTTTCTTCTTAACGAAGGTAACAGGTGCTCCCCAAGGAGAAACACTAGGTCTAATCAGTCATTTCTCAAGAAGTTCTTCAAGCTGAACTTTGAGTTCCACTAATTCTTGTGCTGTCATACGATATGGAATCTTAGAAATAGGTTCAGTTCCAGGCACAAGATCGATCCTAAAATTGATTTCCCTCTTGGGTGGAATACCCAAAATTTCCATTACAAAGATATCAAAAAATTCCTTTAACAAAGGATGATCTAAATTGGTTTGCTTTACCGTGGATTCTGAAAAAACATTTACAAAAATAGCAAATAGCTTGTAGCCCTTCCTAAAACACCTTTAAAGTTGTTTAGCAGAAATAATTCTAATAGAAATTGGCCTTTTAATATCTGCTATGATTTTACTTGCCCCAACATCATCAATGCATTCAATAATCTTTTCGCTGCAATCAATTACAGCTTGATGTTGATCCAACCAGCCCATTCCTAAAATTACATCATAGGTTCCTAAAGGAATAACTCTGAGGTTTGCTATAGTGGTAAATGCCTTAAGATGAATCTCATAATCTATTGCAATCAGCCCAGTTTCTACCATAGATCTAGAAACTAACTCAACTTGCCATGCCATCTCAGCCTTTCTCACAGGAATACTACAATATTTAACCAAATTGGCAAAAATGAAAGAATCAGTGGCACCTCAGTCAAATAAAATGGAAATTTTCGTACCTTGAAAAGTACCTTTAGCCTCGATAATCATGTTTTGATGTTCTACTTGGTTATGATCCACAGTAGCAAAAATATGGTGGTTCCTACCAGAATCACCAACAGTAGCTTCAGAACCTGATGCTCTTGGCTTATCCTGATTATTGCCTTTTAGAGGAAAATTCCACTATAAATGACCCAACTACCCACAATGCAAACATTCTGCTCCTCTTTTGGAACTCTTATCCTGTAAGGAATTCGCTTGTGGCGATGCAAAACTCTGTTTCACACTTTCAGTAGGCTTAATGGATTTAGGTAGTTCAGGGACCTTAAACCCCTTGTCTGATTTGGTAAACTTATTGAACTTCCTCTTTTTGGATTTACTACCATAGCCACTTGGTGCTGCCTTAGAATCATCCCTGAAGGATTTTTGATTTTTACTACTGCTAGGAACAGATGGGTTAACAACACTCTTGGTTGAAAAGCCAGATTTCATTTCAGCAAGCTTAGCTTGATCAACAACTTCCTTAATAGATTTAGGTTTGAAAGTTCTCACTTCTTTACCAATCCTAGGATTTAAACCCTGGATAAAGTGCTGCACTAAAGGTTTATCACCTTCATTCCAACCAGAATACTTCTTAAGCTAAAAGAATTTTCTTTCGTACATTTCCACTGTAGAGTTTACTTGAGAAATGTTAAAGAATTCCTTAGACCTGGTTTGCTACTAGTACTCAGACATAAACCTTTCCCAAAACCTTTCAATGAATAATTCCCAAGTGACTTGAGAAATATGCAGTCCAAGGTGCTCTAACTCCATATTCCACCAAATTGATGCAAAAGACCTTAACTGCATTGCAGTCCAACAAACATTCACATTAGTGTGATAATCATGCAGAATAAAACATCTTTCGATGTTTAGAAGCCAAGCTTTAGCTTCATTACCAGCTTTAGTTCCATTAACATATGGACTTTGAGCTTAGATATGTCTTTTAGCTGAGCCCTGATAATAGGATCTTCTACAATAGCCTGATTGACATTAGGAATCTGCAAATTCTGAACATTTGCTCCCCCACCAAGAATGTTATTCCTAGCTTTAATCCCATCCAAACATCCAAGAATCTGTAGAAGAATTTCAGCTTGGAAACCCCCTTTCTCCAAAATTCCTATAAAAGAGATTTAATTAAAATCTCATAGGAAGCATAATGAAACCCCTAATAAAACCTATTGAGTCCCGAGTGTTTAAACTAGGCTTTGATACCAAATGTAACACCCTAACCAACACATAACCATAAATATAACCAAACAACTTAAAATCAAACATACATAAGAGATTTTTAAAAAGAAATGAACAATTTTTTTTTATAACAATTTCCATTACCAAATAACCTTATACAACAAGTACGGTAATGAACTCATAATCAGCAATGTAACATTACTATTTATTACATCTGAGTATATTGTATATTTATACTCTCTTATCAAAAATACAATGTCTTTTGAATTACATTCAAGTTAAACACTGAATCTGAATATTAATCAACCAATTTTCTTCTAGGTCCGTAATCAAACATATCTTGAACCTGAAATCAAATCAGCACAACCACAACACACAAAACAGGGCTTAGATCACAAGTTAAATTGATAAAACCTCTAGTAAACTTGCACGTTAGATTTAATAACAAAACTATAATCATTAAATCCAAATAATAGATGTACTGTAAATACAATTTTCTTTTCACGTAGATATGCAGAAATAAACTCACATAGAATATGACAAAGTAATGATCCAGTAGTCCATGGGTGTCAACATAAGAATCTATTTTCAGCCACTCGTAGAACTCAATATGTTACATGAAACCATAATGTTCTTATCTTATTATATGATTCCCAACCCATGAAATTTTAAATATTACCACTTGATTAACTAACTGTCATAAAATTTCCCATAAGGATCTAGACTAGTGTCGGAGGGCATCCGACAACATAATTCTATCACCACAAGTTACTCGCTTTATGACAGCCACCCAATCTAAAGGATCACACTTGCATAATCTAACAGACACATAATTCTAGTTATTCTAATTGGAAGAAAACGTAAATTCATTTTCCAATTCCAACAATACATTTATTTCATTTGCTCCAATTAAACAATTGAATCAACAACAGAAATATCATATAAAACCAAATGAAATCATAGTTCTATCATTTCAAACGTTTCACAATACATATACCAAAAACAGCCTTGTCCCTTTACTTTTCACAAACATCCAACCTTCAAACTACATTCCCATTTTATTAACTAATAGTAAAGAATTGACTATTTTAGGCTTCACTATACTTTTATTTCTTTTTAACAATACCAATAAAATATTGTTACAAACTGACATCAAACTGAAAATTAAATCAATTTCCATTTCCAAAACCAGAAATCATTGTAATTCAATTTATAATTATAAATTTAAATTCTAACAATCTATTCACAAGAAATTACATATACATTGATACATATAAATAAATACACACACACACAGATATATATATATATATATATATATATATATATATATACACTTGGTACACACACACACACACATATATGTACTTACTTACATATACCAATATACACATAAATTACTTTATGAATTTAAAGTCAGAATTATAATAAATAAATAAACTTTTCTATTTGTATATCAAATAACTTGTTGTTACCCAATATCAACAATTTCCAATTCATAACATCACCTTTTAGTTTTAAATTTGCGACACACACACAATGCCTCTAAGACTAATATAATTCATCTTCCAAAAACTATTTTACAAATGCCTCCTTCCATTCTAGAAACAACATAACTTAAAGTTACAAATTTCAACTAAATCTTCATGCAATTAAAATATCATGCAAGATCAAAGTATCGACTGATCTATTGATTACTTCCATCTCTAATAATAATAATATTTATGTTGAGAGATAAAAATAACCATCTTTAAAATAAAAAAAATCCCAACTGTTGATATCATAATCATGCCTAAATTCGCAACATAGTTATGAAAAAACTACTGCCAAATGCCAATATGGTTGTATAGCTCTATTTGCCTTAAACCCACGACTTAAACATAACGAAATTTCAAACCCTAATCTCATCAATTGTTTGTTTAAATATCAATGTTACTCATACCCTACTAACCATTTAACAATATATCTCACTCCCATTAACACATTTATGCCCTCGATTCATGACCACAGCTTTAAAGACTGTGTACTTTTAATCATACCCGAGACGCACACAACTTAGAAGTATTGTACATAGAGATATCACCTTCTACCTAAAAAAATATAAACACACAAAAATTTGAAAACTTACAGAACTCAGCTTTTCAAGAGCCATCAAAACCATGCTATTTTCCATCCACATGCAGACTTGCTATCGCAGGCATGTTTGGGTAAAACCCCAAGAATAAAAAAAAAACCCCTGTATAACAACTTCCACATTTCTCATTTACGTGCAAATGTAATTATGTAAAAAAGAAAAATAGAGCTAACCTTGCACCCAGAGCCATACTCTTCATAGATCCTTTTCTTAAATGTCAAACACACTTCATGTAATCTACTAAACATATACAAAAATTCAAAAATTTGATGAAACATAACTAAAACTATAGGAAAGGGTCAAGAAAAGCCCCCTACCTGTAAGTGCGAATCGATGCTCACAAAAATACGCCTGTAAAGCCTTCTACCACAACTCTCAGACCACGCTTCCAAATTTTACGCTGATTTCCAAAGACAGCAAGAAACTTTCTCAATGGCAAAGACTAAGAAACAAAACCATGGAGCAACAGAAGAATGAAAATCACAAAATTATGAGGACTTAAAGAATAGAGATGAATCAAACACTCCTCCATGATTAACAGTTCCCTCAATTTAGCACCGAGAAACCCATTCCACAAAGATTTTACATTTACCATCTAGAGATCATCGATAACAGACTGAAATCAAAATGCAACCAACACCCATCAAAAATGATAGATTAACCATGTGATAAAATGCTCATAACTATGAGCTTAACCCAATACCCCATTTCTTGAGCACTCTTTGACACTTGTCAAAGATAGTACCAGCTCGTGGCTTGAAAAACCTGCCAGCATTTAAAATCCACTATCTTGACCACCATGCCCAGTCCAAGACATGCCATGTTCGAATATGTTTAGATATCTTAGGCTTTGCTTCTAGTTTAGGTTAGACTTAGTTGAATACCATGCGATAGGATAGTTTAGGTATTAACTTTAGATAGTTTAGATTTATATTAACATTAACATTAACACAAGATAATATTAGTATTAACATGAATATCTATATTGATAGTAATACTAATTAATATTAATATCAATATTAATATTAACATTAATACTTGTTAATATTAATCCCACTAACACACAAACTCTGCCAAACGACAAGTATATATATATATATATATATATACAAACACAAGCACACAAATATAAAAATAACTATATATATATACATATATAAATATATATATAATACTCATTTATATATATATACATAATTATTTTATACTAATGCACTTATATTCATATACCTATATATATTTATACATTGTTATATATATATATATATATATATATATATATTCTTAAATCTGATAAACAAAAGATTCAAGGTGCTGTTTAAATTTACGGTCACCCCAAATGCAAGTCTGAAAATATGAACCAGACCAATAATAAAACTGAAACCATTCATCATTGATTTATAAAATTGATTCTTGAATCCAAATTGATTCAGATGACAAATTTCTGAAAATTACACAAAACTGAAAACATAAAACATCTAATTTGAGAATTAGATTTTGAGAAATCTCTGAATTCTTGAAGAGTTCACATAATAATGCTAGAATTAAACTAATTTAAACACATATCAAACCATTAAGAAGAGTAAGCTAATTACAGAATTTCAAGGTGACAAAAATAGAACTGTCAGGGCCATGACATATGTCATATGTTATTGGGTAGGCCATGGCACTTTGACAAGCATCATTTACATGATGGGTGAACAAATACCTACATGTTGACCAAGGATGGAGTGAAACAAAAGTTGAATTCATTGAAGGAGAAAAAAGAAAAGGTATGTAGTGCTACTAGAATAAGTTTCATTGATGGAAAGAATTTTCTCAAATGTATGAAGCATGAGCATATGTTTTTTTTTGTAATTCCAAAAGATAGTTAAAAAGAAGTAGAGGAGGTACCTGGAGAAGTTGCAAATATGTTGGGAGATTTTCTTAATATTATGTTTGATAATGTACGTAACAGATTACCTTGAGTAAGAGGTTGATGCACCAATTTGTGGTGCAGAAAACATGACACACAATTTTTATTTTTTTTATAAATTCTAAAAGCATGTATGCACTTTTTAAAATCACAAGTTTTAATATATGGGCTATAAACTCATGACCCATTTCATTTATTTTTGATGTTGCCTTCTTTCTCCTCAAAAACACACACATAGTTTGTAAAACTTGAAGGATTTTGTCACCTGCTTCCTCATAGCCAATGATTAAGATTAGGATCATGTATTATGTTTTCTACTCTTGTTTTTGCACTTTTTGTAAGTTTTTACATTGTTTTGTAGGTTTTTTTCAATTTTGCTTATTTATTTATTTATTTATTGAGAATGCAATGGGTTTTTTATTAGAAAATGTGAATAATAAACTACTAAATCCCAAGCTTGATCAAGAAAATCAAAATGAAAATCCTACACAAGATCCAAATCAAAACCCACCACAAGATGAAAATGAAAACCCTCCACAAGAAGAGAATGAAATTCCACAACCTCCACCAATTGAAAGACCTCCTCCTGACACCCAAGACAACATAATGAATAAAATAGAAAGAGGAAAAAATGAATTAGAAGTAATTATTGGTAGGTTGAAAGCTTGTGGAAAAACCAAACCTATGAGAGCACAATTGACATCTTCCCTTGAGTCTATTATGAGCCATGTGGCTTTTGTTAGTGGTTGGTTGGATATTTGGCATGTTAAGAGGGAAGAACAAAGAAGATATTATGCAAACACATTATATAATAAAGATGTAAGAAAATAGGAAATAGCAAAAGGTAACATTTGTGCATTGTTTAAAAAACTTGGAGGATAAGATACTATTAAACATACAACTAAAAGGTTCCATATCCATTGGTGCATACATGATGATATTAGAAAAAACTTTTGGGATAGGTGGTGGATGGTCTTTGATTCCATCATGAGGTTCCAATGTATTTCTTAAAGAAATTGTATTGTGAATTTGTCCTTGGGGAGATCCCCAAATATTTTGATATGTTAGAATCTTAGGGTAGAGGTGGGGGGTCATCATTTTAGAAGTCAAGGGCACATCATGAGTATTATAGGAACTATCAATGCTTTGACATAGACCCTCATTCATTGTGCTAGTCCATTAGTTGAGAAGGAGCCTTCTTTGCATCACGGTCACATGTGCACATCATGTGGATCATTATGCACATTTGGTAGTCATGTTGGAGACAATATGGATGGTGGGCTAGTCACTGATGAGCTCTTGAGTGACACATTTGGCATTGACACATAGGTAAATTACAATTATAATAAACTGATTTGATCACATTTCATATGTATAGTGAATGACTAATCAATTAGCATGTCTTGACATTGTTTAAAATTTAGGGTAAGAGTATTGATGGCCCTAGTATAGATTTCTTGGCCCCATTTTGCATCCTGTCGATGAGTTGAGAGGTATATATTGATTTAATCATTTAGATAAAGGGTATGTGTATGATCATGGTCAACCAAACTATGCTCTTGAGTATCAATAAAAAATCAAAAAAGAGGGTCATGTCAACCTAACATGCAATTTTCTACTTGTTATTAGCTTTATATTAAAAAGTTGAGAGAAAAGAATCTCTAAAAAATTGAATCTAGTTTCTAAACTACTAGGACTTATCTCAAAAAAAAAAAAATTGATTGGTCAAAATTTTGAATTTTAATGCAATATTACAAAAAATTCAAAAAAAGAAGAAGAAGTACACGTATGTCTGACCACCTTAATCAAAATTAGATGACAATATTTTTTAATAATATTCTAGATATAAGTAGTAGACTCATGCATGGATGTGACACATAATTTTAGGTATTTTTATTCTAAATAAATATTTTTTTATGTTAGTATTTTTGGAATTAAAAAAATCTCATGTCTAACCACCTTAACTAATTCAAAACTCTACAAAATTCAAATTTTTTTTTTCTTCCTTATACTAGAAGAAACATAGAATGTGATGCATCTTTTGGATTTAAAAAATGTTGTACCATTTGAAAGTTATAGTTGTTTTTCAAGTAGTGTGTCAGTCAACACTTTATACATAACTCCATTAGAAACTAAGTAATAATTACTTACTAAACTCATAATTTGACAAACCTTACATTTATGAAAAAATGAGAACATTCTTAAGAAACTCTTTTCATTTCATTAAAGCTCGGTGAAAAAAAAGTCACTAGCTACATGTTTGAAGTAAAAATCATATAAAAATAGGCCAAAAACACATTTTTGAGATGTTTTTAAAATTGACCATATAGGTTTGATATCAAAGATATAGTAGACCTTATAAAGATATTAATTGTTTTCATTTAGTATCAGGGTTGGCAGGAAAAAAGTTGGAATAGATTTTGAAATGATTTGAGATATTTCAGTACTATAGATTTTTTAGATTGCCACATTTTGGCACACCATGATCTTGCACATACCCTTAATACATATATTTATTAAGTAATCATATGAAGGATTTACAAAAAAATTATCCATGTGCATTAGTTCTTTACTGGACCATCAAAATTCACAAGGGACTCTGAGCCTAGGCATGATTTGAGCTTCATAGAGCTATATTTGATTCATGCTAATTTAATTCATTTGATTATATTTGTTTCATGTTTTATGTTACATGTAAATTGTACTATATGACATGTAGTTGTTGATGTCTAATAGTCCTCTCATCTATGTCAGTCCATTGATCATGGAGTTACTATTGTGATGGCTAATTCAAAGCCATTGACTAAGGTGTGAAAGAATTTTCTTAATTTTACTTGTTGTTTATAATAGTTAGCATTGAAATTTCAAATGTTATTTATAAGTGATTATATTGATTGAATTGTTATAGGGCCTTGTTACATCTGATCATCCATGAGCCTTTGAGGTGGATGTATCGAGTGACTATTTGATGGCTTTAAGAAAATAATTAATTTTGTGTTTACATATATTTGATTTCAATGTATAATAATAATTGATTCATATCTACTTTGTTTACATCAGCTCTAGTTAGAGAAGATTCTAAACAAGGGGACAAGTGAGCGTGTGAGGAAGACCCCATCATCTCCCTCCACATAATAATCGAAAGCCTCTAGGGATTTGTTTCCTTCCCCTTGTGGGAAGGAGAAGATGTAGGGATGGACACACATGTATATGCATTAGTGGAAATATATCTTGGATTTTATGTTAGTGGACATATTTGACATACATTGGATGTAAATATCAAATTTTATATTTGATGTATGACATATATTTGATGCATGGCATTATTGGTTAATATATGATATGTTTGCTCATGTATGACATTATTGATTATCATAATATATTATATGTTTGCTCATGTATGACATTACTGATTATCATAATATTTTATATGTTCATTCATGTATGACATTATTGGTTATCATAATATCTTGTATGTTTGTTTATGTATGATATTATTGGTTATCATAATATATATCTTGTTTTTCTTATTTATGTTTTAAGTACATTTCATGTATTTCATTTTAATGTAATTTGCATCCAAAATGATGCAGACTGCTCACACCAAAAGCTAGTGGATTCCCAACAAGAACACTTTTAAGGTAAACTACCTTTCCCACCTTCCTAAGTGTCTCTAAAGACTCTTTCCAACTTGGTTACAACACTAAACAAACATCTAACCAACTTCACAAAACTACTTCATCACTTTAGCTATTCAAGACTTGGGAAGCAATAAGGGAAAATGAGAAAATTTAAGAAATAGATCATAATCAACTTCTTGCTTCAAACTAATACCTTAGAAACTTCAAGGAACACCTAATAACTATCTCACAAACTTTAGTCTATCATCTATTCAATCCTTCCTAGAGATTCTTCAACATCCTATGAGTGAAACCAATCTTCCAACATCCTATGATTGTATTTTCTTTGCAACAACATGTAATTTGCTAATTTTCAGCCAACTCTTCACAAAGGGAAGTGATTATGTTTCAAACCCATGAAATGGCTATTAAGAAAACTAGGAAGATCCTTAACATGTTCCACTAACTCGATTCAATGATAACATACAGCCAAAGTGGTGTTTCATGCTAACAACTTATGGGTTTGTTGTTCTAAATAGGGAGTAATGATATTTGACAATAACTCAATCATCCTATATACAAGTTTAACATTAGTAGTGATTCCTTTCCATATAAAAAGAACTTAATAATCACCAACACCTTATGAATCCTATAACTTTATAGAGGGCATTTTAATCATTTGACATCCATTCTAACCAATTACCAATTGGTTTGATTGGTTACAAGGTTAATTTCAATGCTTTCCAAAAGATTGCTAAAATTGCACAAAAGTTGTTAGCAACTTTTATTGCAAAATGCATTTTTTGTACTAACTCTTCCTAGAACTTAACCAAGTCATTTTTGGTAACACATAGGACCTATATAAGGTGTAATGACTCTCAAAACACTTATTAAGTAAAATTATTAACAAAAACAACAACAAAAATAAAAATCTGTAGGACTAAGACAACTTGGGCTTATAGTTGACCTCAAGTTCCTTGACCTTACAAACAAGAATTACATTATGACCATAAAAAAAAAGTGTAAAAAATGAGGTGTATGTTTTCCCCTTTACCTTCTATCATGAGTCTCCATCATTCAATGACATGACATATCTAGTTGCCACCAAGGTGCCCTACATCACAAATTTCAACATCACCTGAGATGGGGTCGCAAAATCAAAACAAAATCCAATCTTCAAAAAGTGAGAGAGGTAATTATAGGTGTTGGAAATCCAGTCTTGTAGCACCAAGAATGGAATCTATGCCTCACATGAGCTCTAAGATATACCCCATCGAAGATCACTTCCTTCTGACATTTAATGACTCTTAGGGTGAATTTAGTTTGGCATGCCGAAGAACATTTGAGCACTCAACGATATGAAAAAATCTTGGGCCTAGGGTTTACCCAACCACCTAGAGTTAATGGAATAGATAGTTTAATCCCACAATTAAAAATGAGAGATATTTTATAGTTGGAAACTTTGTACTAGCCAACACTACAAGTTTCAACATCACCCACGATGGAGTCACAAAATCAAAATGGAATCCAATCTCCAAAAGGTGAGAGAGGTTATTGCATGCCTTGACAACATGGTCCTGTAGCACCTAGAATCACATCCATACCTCAACCAAGCTCCAAGATATGCCTCATCAAAGATTGCTGCCCTATGGCATTTGGTGATTGTTAGGGTCAATTTGGTTTGACATGCCTAAGAATGTTCAATCACTCAATGGGATAGGATGATCTTGGGGCTAGGGTCTACTCAGCTACCCAAAACTAATAGAATACATAATTTTATCCCACAATAAATTGTGAGAGAGATTTTGTAGTTGGTAACTTTATACTAGCCAACCCTGTAAGTTTCATCATGACTCGAGATGGGGCCCCAAAATCAAAATGGAATCTAATCTCCAAAAAGTGAGAGAAGTTATTGTAGGTGTTGGAAACATAGTATTGTAGCACCTTGAATTACATCCATATCTCACATGATCTCTGAGATATGCCCTATCAAAGATCATTTCCCAATGGCATTTAGTGACTCTTAGGGTTGATTTGGTTTGACATGCCTGAGAAAATTTAAGTGCTTAATGTGATGGAATGATCTTGGTGCTAGGGTTTACCTAACCATCTAGAGCTAACAAAATAGGTAGTTTGATCCAACAATGAATGGTGAGAGAGATTTGGAAATTAACAACTTTGTACTAGCCAATGCTACAAGTTTCAACATCACTCAAGATGGGGCTACAAAATCACAATGGAATATGATCTCCAAGATTATAGATATTTTATTGTAGTTATTTGAAACATGGTCTTGTGGCATCTAAAATTGCATTCATACCTCGTACAAGCTCTAAGATATGCCTTGTTAAAGATCACTTCCCTATGGAATTTAGCGACTCTTAGGGTAAATTCAATTTGGCATGCTCAAGAATGTTTAGACACTCAACAAGATGGGAGGAGCTTGGGACTAGGATTTACCTAGCCACCTAGAGCTAATGGAATAGATAGTTTTATCTCAAGATGGATGGTGAGAGAGATTTGTCAGTTAGAAACTTTGTACTAGCCAACACTACAAGTTTCAACATCACCAGAGATGGGGCCACAAAATCAACATGAAATACAATATCAAAAAAGAGAGAAGGGTTATTGTAGGTCTCAGTAACATAGTCCTATAACACCTAGAATCACATCTATACCTCACACAAGATTTGAGATATGCCCTATCAAAGATCACTAGCCTATGGCATTTAGTGATTCTTAGGGTCAATTTGGTTCAGCATGCTCGAGAATGTTTGAGCACCCAATAGGATGGGAGGAGCTTGGAACTAGGTTTTACTTAGCCACCCTTAGCTAATAGAATATACATCTCAATCCCACAATGAATGGTAAAAGAGATTCTATAGTTGGAAACTTTGTACTAACCAATACTACAAGTTTTAGCATCACTCAAGATGGGGTTGCAAAATCAAAACAAAATCTAATATTTAAACAGTGAGAGACGTTATTGTAGTTCTTTGAAAACAAGGTCCTATAGTACCTAGAATTCAATCTATAGCTTGCACAAGCTCCAAGATATGCCCTATCAAAGATTATTGCCCTATGGCATTTAATGACTCTTAGGGTCAATTTGGTTTGGCATGCCCAAGAATGTTTGAGCACTCAATAGGATGGGATGAGCTTGGGACTAGGGTTTACTAGACTACTTAGAGGTAACAAAATGGATAGCTCAATTGCATGAAAAATGGTGAGAGAGATTTGACAGTTGCTAACTTTGTACTGGCCAACACTATAAGTTTTAGCATCGCCCAAGATGGGGCTAGAAAATCAAAATAGTTTGATCTCCAAAAAGTGAGAGAGGTTATTCTAGGTATTAGAAACAAAGTCCTATAGCACCTAGAACCAAATCCATACTTCACATAAGCTCTGAGATATGCCCATCAAAGATCACTGCCCTATGTTATTTAGTGACTCTTAGGGTCAATTTGGTTTACCATGCCCAAAAATGTTTGAGTGCTCAATATGATGAGATGAACTTGGGACTAGGGTTTACCTAGCCACCCAAAACTAACAAAATAGATAGTTCAATCCCATGATGAACAGTATAGTTCAATCCCATGATGAACATTATAGTTCAATCCCATGATGAACAGTGAGAGAGATATGATAGTTGGCAATTTTGTACTGGCCAACACTACAAGTTTCAACATCACTTGATATGGGGCTGTAAAATCAAAATGGAATCCAATCTCCAAAAAATGAGAGAGGTTATTGTAATTCTTAGCAACACAGCCTCATACCACCTAGAATCATATATATACCTTGCACAAGCTATGAGATATGCCCTATCAAAGATCACTACCCTATGTCATTTAGTGACTCTTAGGGTCAAATTGGTTCAGTATTCCTAAAAAATTTGAGTGCTCAATGAGATGGGAGGAGCTTGGGACTAGGGTTTAACTAGCCACCCAAAGCTAATGGAATAGATAATTATATTCCATGAAAAATGATGAGAGAGATTTGGTAATTAACAACTTTGTCACTAGAGATGAGGCTACAAAATCAAAACATAATCTAATCTCTAAAACATGAGGGAAAGTATTGTAGGTCTTAGAAAAATAGTCCTGTAGCATGTAGAATCACATCTATACCTCACACGAGCTCCAAGATATGCCCTATCAAAGATCACTACACTATGGCATTTAGTGATTCTTAGGATCAATTCGGTTTGGGGTGCCTAAGAATGTTTGAGTGCTCAACGAGATGAGACAAGCTTTAGACTAGGGTTTACCTAGCTAGTCGAAGCTAACATAATAGATAGTTTGATCCCATGATGAATGGTGATAGAGATTCGATAGTTGGCAACTTTGTACTGGCCAACACTACAAGTTTTAGCATCACTCAAGATGGGGCTACAAAATTAAAATAGAATCCCATCTCCAAAAAGAAAGAGAGGTTATTATAGGTCTCAGAAACACAGTCCTATATCATGCATAATTACATCCATACCTCTTACGAGCTCTGAGATATGCTCTATCAAAGATCGTTTCCCTATTACATTTAGTGACTCTTAGGGTCGATTCAATTTGGTATGCATGAGAATGTGTGAGTGATCAATGGGACTTAACAAGCTTGGAACTAGGATTTACCTAGCTACCTAGAGCTAATAGAATAGACAGTTTGATCCCACAATGAATGGTGAGAGAGATATGAGCAAGATATGTATGCCTAGGCCAGTTTGTGCAAGATATGAGTAAAAGTTGCTAATTAGGCAAAATTGGGTCTTTTTGAGTTTTTGGTCAAGATAGCCTAGGATTAGGTATATTTAGTTGATTTTTAATAGTTTTTAACCTTTTCCAAGTCCTAGAAGTGAAACATAGTGAACTTTGCAAAAGTTGCACTTTTTGTGCAAAATTGCAAAAGTTGTGAAAGTTACTTTAAAATGTAAATCTAACTAGAAATATTCTAACCTTAGAAAATATGTTTCCCATGATTATATAACCAAGCATGGATAGTTACAACTTCCCAAACTTTCATTTGCAACTTTTTGCAAAAATTGCAAAAGTTGCTCAAGAAACTTTTTGAGCAACTTTACAACTTTTGAGCAATTTTTGCTCTTTACATATTTAGGTCAAATGAGTCCATCTAGGATTATTCTAGGCCCCTAGTTAACATTCCTAGGACCTAATAGGTAACCAAAAACCTTAGTTTGACATGAATATTCAAAGGCAATGAATAAGAAATTGTCTACTAGCCATAGATATTTCAAAGACATTAAAAATAATATATTAGTCTTTCAAGACAAATGAGTTATCAATTCTAAAAATAAGATTTAAATGGTTCCCATGAGCGGCATGACCAAGAACTACTTTTTCAATACAGTGACTAATAGTAGGCTTGACTCCCCATGCCTTCTCATTCCTATGGAGGAAAGATTAATATACAGAGGAATATATATAGAGGATTTGCAACTATATCTATTAAATATACAGAGGAAAATATTGAAAACCTTCTTAATAGAGAGATTAATCTAAGAGCAAAGGAAATTTTAGAAGAAAATGGTTATCTTGGTGCTATCCAAGGTACGTCAATTACTTAGGATGAAGAGACAAAACCTAAAGCTATTGGGAAAGAGTGCAGAAGTACACAAACACAAAATTTTTGGATAGAGAAGTGACCAGTGCTATAGAATTATCCATGGAGCAATGTGAAGTGAAGCCTCAAATTGGCTCATTAGTAGGCAAAGTATCTAGTTACCCACTTCATTCCAGAACCATAGATGTTTCAATTAGAAATTTCTATTCATCAATGTCCTTGTATTTATGGAACTTGGGAAGCTAGGATACTCAAGTTGGGTATGATCCCTCAAAGTTGTCATCCAAATATATTAATGTTTTTAACAGAAGAACAAAAAGCTCATTGCCACCTTTAAATGGAGACTTGAGTTTAAATGGATATTGTTAGTTCTCAAACATGTCCCAGTCAAGTAGATGAACAAGATGTTGCTTGAGTAAAGGGGATACTAGTTTATTAAGGTATCTTTATGATCCCACTTGCATTTAGTTACCATTTTTTGAGCGGCTAGTCAACTTTAGCATGGGATTTCTATAATATATAATATCCTTATAAAAGTACATGCCATTTTTCATAAGAATTTTCTATTGTAAAGGTTTAGTGAGCAATATCTATAATGTCCATTTTTTGGAATAAAGAATATAACTATTAATATCTTAAAGCTTCCATGCTATTGTAATGGAGATTATGTGGAATATCATTTTGCTAATTCTGGTTTCATCAATAATACTATATAAATATGTAAGAATAATCTAGTTCATATATATATTTGGTTCTCAATTGTCTGACTATTATGAATTACTTATTGCCTTTGGTTTAGAAAAATCTTTGTTGTATACAATACTCAATATTTGTATTCCTTTATATTTTTTATTTGTTGATGTTCATATTTGCATAAATTGTTGGAAATATATATGATAGGCTAAATTATTGAGAGGGGAGGGGTGAATCGCTAAAATATAAATCTTAATCTTTACTTACCAATTAATCCTTCATGTGAATTATGATCGAATTCTATGCATAAGAAACTAAAAGCATTAAAACATTCACAACACTTTGACACACAATATGGTGACCTAGAAACCTTCCAAATAGAAAGTAAAAATGGGGTGGGGAAGCTACCCACAAGCTTTAGTACAGAAATATAAAGTTGGCATGTTAAGGTTTACAATGATCACTTCTAATGATTTGCCCTGTTAGGATCAATAAGGACTGCTAGGTCCACCTTGTAAAAGGATTTACAAACATACAATGAAGTATGCACTTGGTAAAGAGATTTACAAAGGCTATTAATTCTACCTTGTGAAAGGATTTAACTAATCCATCTATTAGGATGAAATAGTGGCTGATCTCTAATCTATAACTTAGATTTGCTGAATGAGATTCCTGTGTAATGATCACCTTGCTATGATAGATAAATCTTTGTTGCTCTGTATACTATTGTAGCCTTTCTACTTCACACTTCTACTTTTCAAATTCACATTATACTCATGTCACATATGTTTTGGATGTGATATAATACATTAAGTATATACCAATCTAGATTATAAATCAACAAAGTTGACTATAATACAAGTTTACAAAAAATACACAAAGTTAGCTTAATTGCAGGAACTCAAGTTCTAAAGACTAGCTTAGTGAGGTTCTAATACTCAACATCCACTGTCAATGCTCGACATCATCATGTAGTTGGTATACATAGAAGCTCGATCCATACTAATCACTTCCAAGTAGTTTGAACTTAGTTTACACTGGTGATTTAGTGAATACTATGAAACTCAGCATATAATTGAATCACTTTATTCATACTACATAGCTTGGTTAATTCTATCACTACAAGCTCGGTATAAACTAAATCAATTGGTTAATACTCAGTGGCTTGATCAAAACTAGATCTCATTGCTAAAACTAAAAACTCAATAACCACTACACAACTTGGTTTGCACTAAGGAACTCAGTAAACCTTATGTAGCTTGGTTTACACTGACAATTATTAACTTGGTAGAAACTGCTTGGCACAAACTGAATATTGTTCCTTGAGCTCAATAGCAATTGTAGAACTTGATAAAGTTAGAAATGCTTGGTTAACACTATTAACTGTACAATAAGCTCGCTAGATATTATTTGTCTGAATAAGTGTGTGTCACTAATAAAAAAATTGACTAGAATTTCAATATATATATATCCTTCAATGATGTTCCTTTTCTTTATTGGATGCACTTTCTTCAAATTCTCATAGTGACTATTTATTACCTACTAGAGGGTTGTGTCTCTTTGGCATCTCGTCAATATTTGCATCCCCTACTCTCTCTCTCTCTCTCTCTCTCTCTCTCTCTCTCTCTCTCTCTCTCTCTCTCTCTCTCTCTCTCTCTCTCTCTCCCCCCTCCCCTCCCCTCCCCCTTCCTCCCTCCCTCCCTCCCTCCCTACCTATTCAATCTAATGAGCCAACTAGATCTACTCTACATTTCAATGTCTCAAGTACTGCTTTATGGTTTGACTCGTGGACCTTCCAAAGACTCTTATTATATTTTTTTTCACCATATTTTATCAAGTGGAAATTTGATGTGACAACAAGGTTCAAATAATGAAGAATATTCCTGTCTATTTTCCAATCCTTGAATAACCACAAGTTAGGGTTCTTCATAGAATATTGTCTAGGCCATGTGCTAGTTACAACCACCACACCAATATGGCACTCTAAACCTTCACCACCTATAATCGAGTGATCCCATTCTTTTTTGCCTAGACACAATGACACAAATAATAATCTATCCCTTTTTCATTTTCTTTAGCTGCAATAACAACAAAAAAATGGCCTATAGTGATAAATGTACAAAATATGATCATTAATTCAAAAACTACTTAGGTAAAAGTTATAAAGTTGCATATTGAAATTATAAAGATATATATTACCAAGTTGTACTAGATCAGACAAGCAATCAAAGTCAATGGATGAATCTATCCCTACCATTTCTAGTGCTTGTGTGGAATGATAGGTGTCAATTGGATCCAAAACCCATATATCCCATTCGTCCACCCATTCAGTCAACTCACACTCATCCCAATTTTCTTCTATATATGATGGACAATAGCATGCTATTTTTCATGTGTGGATACTCCATGAACTTGCATCAAAGCTTCTAAAAGAGTATAAATCACTTGATCGTGTTAGTGTGCAACAATCCTCATATGGTGGAATATTAGTATTATTTATCACCCAAAAAAATCTACAAACTATAGACTCACCTTCCTTACCTGGACCCATTGTAGTGCCAAACCAGTGGGTGATGGATTTTGCATCTATCAATATTGCTCCATCTTTGTACTTTAGTTCTTCAAGAGCTAAGGCTCTTATGATGCATGCACCTACACCATCATGCTCTCCCTTTCTATGACTAGCCACTATGAAATTCCACATATATTGAATTCTAGACAATCTGTGCATCTTGTTTAACCAATAGAACATCCATGCATTTTTTAATTGAGATGTGCAATTGTCTAACCAAATAATGTGTTGAAGATATGGTATGCCCCTATTAGCCAAATCTCCATAAAATAGTTGAAAATAACCATATACAAACTTCATAGAATGCAATAGATCATCACTGATGTAAAAATGGTACTCCCTCACGATCTTCTTTTCATCATGTGTACTTGTAGGTGAATGTATGAATGTTATGTGAACAAATATGGAAACCTATTGATAAGTATAATACTTTTCTTGCATCTAATTTTGTGATTGTAGTGTTTAGTTCTCTATGAAGTCTATAATTGAAATAATGGTATCTAGTGGAAATGTTTCCTTGCACAACTTGAATTGCAAATCCAACCATTAAGCTCTATGTGTATTCTTTGCATACTCATAAATAATCTTTTCACAAAAAATCTTCATGAACTCATACATTGAAATCTTTTCATTGACTAAATCACATCTTTTACCATGTTTCCAATCTTTTAGAGCATATGTTACTATCTTATATTTTCCATAATCTACTATTTTATTTACAATTGCATGTGCACTATCAATATGTTTACAAGATGATAAAAGTTGGAAAGAACCACAAAATAATCGTGTGCCATCCAAGCATGATGTCTTGTAAAATTGTTGGCCATCTCATATTTCACATAAAATGTTGGATATAAATTCTCTTGAAGATCTAGGTGGCTCATTCATACAATCCTGCAAAACAAACTTAGAATGCAAAAACATAAATATATGCCTGAAAACATAAAAATGGTCAGAAAATTCAATATATAACCTACAACAAGAAGTTGTGTGTGTGTGATTTATCTTCACAAAAAAGGATTACCCATCTCAAAAAATCTTTGACATATTCTAATTTGAGGACACATACCAATAAATTTTGCAAAAAATTGTGTCTGAGTTGAGTCCAAAAAATGTTTCACATGTGGGTCGTGATTTGGGTTACACATCTTCCTTACAACATCTATTTGATTAGGGGAAACATGTGTGTTATTTTTCCAAAAATATTCAATCAATTATTTCAAAGCTTCACTGATCTCTTTGTTCTTTCATAGTAGTCTACCACTAAATGTCCATAACTCATTTTTTGTTGGATCTTCCAATCTCTCATGCTTTAGCATGGCTCTCCTTAGAGTACCTCTAACAATTTTCAAATTTTTGATTGTCTTTTTCATGAGTCAAACTTTCTTCATTTGGGTACTTACTATTATCAATGTAAGTACTCATCTTATGATATTACTATCTTTGGTGCATGATTTAAAACCCACTTTGTCATAAACACTCATTAGATTCTTTACAATGCTTTTTTCATTTGAATCATCCATCATTCTTAGCCCAAGAAACTTCATGATAGGCCTAAATTTTAAATTCCTCATTGTTTTAACAAATAATTGGCATTGAATTATAATATTTAATTTTTCAAACAATAATCTCGACATACGATTAACTTTTCTTTGGAGATACACTTGCTAATCTTGTGAGGCATTGATTTCAAAATGTTAGTATCAGTATCAATCAAATCTTTTGGCCTTCTAAAATGAATTCTAGAAGGTGTTATAATCTCTTCGATTGCCTCAACATTTTGAACATCAACACAAGGTTGAGTGTTTTTTGTACCTTGAACTGAAGATTATGTAACTTGGCAATAGGATGCAAAAGATGGAATATCACCTACTCTATATGTTGATGTTGTGTCTTCAACATGACATGATGGAGTGTGTACATCATCAAATATAAAAATTAGTGTCTCTTCAACATGAGATGATGATATGACTCTAACATTGGAAGATGGTGTAGCTTCACAATTCAATTATCTTCTTGAGTTTAACAATCTCATTCATTCTCTGTCTTTCAAATTCTTCCCCTTTGTTTCTTTGTATCAGTAGTTCTTGTTCCTCTTGGAAAGAAAATTCTTCTTTATTGCTTTGCAATTTTCTTTATTCATGTAGTAGTTTTATTTTATCTCTTTTAATTGCCAAATCTCTCTCCGACTCTTCCATTGTTTGAGTTTTTGGTTTCTTCTTTGGCACGATGATGATTTATATATGTCAAATTATTCAAACATCTAAGTTACTTACAATTTTTAAATTACAAATCATTCAAATACATATAACAATTACAATTTTTTTAATGAATACACAATATATTAAATAACTTGTCAAATTTCTAACCATTTTCAAATAGCAATTCATTCAAATATATAAATTTCAATGAATTCACTGTATATTAAACAACCTGTCAAATTATAAACAATTTTTTCTCTATATAGTAATAAAGAATATTTAAAAAGGACTACACCAACCTATTCTATAGAAAGAATATTCAAAAAGTCTTCAAATAGTGTATCCAATGATTGAATTTTGTGTTTACTAGCTTCAAATAAAATGAAAGAATGTTCAAAAAGCCTTCAAATAGTATATCCAATGATTGAATATGGTGCTTTCTAACTTCCAACAACATGAAACCCATGTTTTCTATTAGAAAAATACATATAAAATAGAATATGGATCAGTTGGGACCCAAACTTTTGTTATGACTATTTTTCAAGGTCCTTTCATATAGTGCATATCCACTATAGCACACATGCCCTCTAAAGCACATACACACTATAGTGTATAGGCACTATGTGAAAAATCTCTCTCCCTATCCCACCCTCTCCCATTGTCTACTCTCTCTCTCCCAACCCCCTACTCTCTCTCTCCCATTTCCTAATCTATCTCTCATACACACATTCCCATCCCATTCTCTCCCTTTCTCCACCCCCTACTCTCTCTCCCATCCCATACTCTCTCTCTCTCTCTCTCTCTCTCTCTCTCTCTCTCTCTCTCTCCTATAGCCTACTCACACACACACACACTCCCATCCCCCCTCTCTATCTCCATCCCTCCCTCTCTCACTACCTTCTCTCTCTCTCTCTCTCTCTCTCTCTCTCTCTCTCTCTCTCTCTCTCTCTCTCTCTCTCTCTCTCCCTACTCCCTCCCTCTCTCTCTCCCTCTCTCCCACTCTCCCACCCCCTACTCTCTCCCTCTCTCACACACACAACCATCCCATTCTCTCTCTCCCACCCCCTACTCTCTCTCTCTCTCTCTCTCTCACACACACACACACACACACACACACACACACACACTCCCATCCCCTATTCTCTCTATCTTACTCTCTCTCCCACTCTCTCTCATCCCCTACACTCTCTTCCACTCTCCCACACCTACTCTATCTCACACACACTTCCATACCCCTCTCTCTCTCTCTCTCTCTCTCTCTCTCTCTCTCTCTCTCTCTCTCCCCCCCCCTTTCTCTCTCCCTCTCACTCTCCCACCCCAAATCTCTATCTCACACATAGACATCCCCTTATCTCTCTCTGTCTCTCTCTATCTCCCTCTCTCTCCCATCCCCTACCTCACTCTCTCTCCTACCCCCTATACTCTCTCACACTCTCATCCCCTACTCTTTCTCCCCCCTCTCCCACCCCTACTCTCTCTCAACCCCTACTCTCTCTCCCATCCCCTACTCTCTCTCTATCTCATAGACACACTCCCATCCTCTCTCTCTCTCTATCTCTCTCCCTCCCTCCCTCTCTCTCCCTCTCCCACCCCCTACTCTCTCTCCTATCCCTTACTCTCTCTCCCCTATCACACCCTCTCCCATCCCATCCCCTACTCTCCCTCTCTCTCCCTTCCCCTATCACACCCTCTCCTATCCCATCCCCTACTCTCCCTATCCCTCACTCTCTCTCTCTCTCTCCCATTCCCTACTCTCTCTCTCTCTCTCTCTCTCTCTCTCTCTCTCTCTCTCTCTCTCTCTCTCTCTCTCTCTTTCTCTCTCTCTCTCTGTCCCTCCCTCCCTATCCCACCTTCTTTGATCCCCTACTCTCTCTATTTCTCCCTCCCTCTTTGCCTATCCCATCTCCTACTCTGTCCCCATCTTCCACTTTCTCTCATTCTCTACCCTCTCTCCCTCTCTTCTTCCCTCTCTATTGAAATATAGGCTTTAAGAGCATGTACGCGCTATGCAAGCTTGAATGTAAAAATGCTTTAAATAGTTGTCACATGCTATAATGCACATGTGCTGTTGAGCACACACATTATTCAAAGCTTTATATTCTACCAAGCCTAAGGCATGGTTCTGCCTTGGAGATCCAATTCAAAAATTTGGAGTCTCTAAACTGGTCTGAGACATGTTTTTCTACAAAAATACAAGAAATGATTGATTTTTCTTATGTGTTGTCCTTCAAGTTTCCTCATGGTTGAGCATTGATAAAATTAGGTTACACGACATCGTAGATATCTGTGTTAGCTATATAACCATATAATTTATTTTTTAATTTGAACTATTTCAAACCTTTCAACTATAATTTCTTTTCAATGTATGTCCATTTTCTATCAAAAGCTAATGTGTACTGATTGGGCTATAGATTTTATCCCATTCATCAAATTTTGCAAAAACTTATTTTTTTAGAACCTAGACTCCATTCTACACACTTTGAAAAAAAAATAGTTTTGATTTTAGATTAGTTTTCAATCATTTCTAGGGGAAGCACACAGATATTTCAAATTTTTAGGATGTGTCCAATGAAAATTTCATTTAAAAAAAAAAACATTATAAAATTACGTAAACAATCTAGGATAAAGTACACAGTGTTAGGTAACTTTTGACCAAAGTGATTAAAAAATTTCAAAAAAAAAGTTAAAATTTTAGGGGGGCCACAATTTTCGCTGTGGTATATTTTTTGTAAATAAACAATATCACTTTCTATGACCCCATTTTTTTGGATCTAAAACAAAACCATTTTGAAAAAAAAATAGTACTATAGAAACTAGAGTCAAAGCAGTACTACTTTCATTTTGTCACATCTTAAAATTTTGAGTGTAACTATCTTCAAATTAATGTCAAATTTAGAAAAAAAAAAATTCAAAAAAAAAGTGGCCACTTATACCCCCTTTTGGCACCACAACTTGGTGCACTTACCCTTAAGGAAGATCAATCACCTGATTGATTTGATTCTAGGAGCTAATTTTTTGAAATAAGGTAGTGCACATAATGACACCAGCAAAAAGTGAGAAGTTGAATAGATAAGTGCATGATTTATTGTAGAGAGGGTTAATTTGAGAGAGTCTAAGTCCATGTACTATACTAGCAATATTAGCACCTAAGTAAAATGGAGAATGGAGGATGTGTACAGATTCTTGTGCTATCAACAAAATCACATTCAAGTATAGATTTTCATTGCCAATGATGGAAGATATTATAGACTAAGTGGATTTAAGTATTTCAAGAAGATAGATCTAAAGAGTGGATACCACAAGATTTGCATCAAATAAGGAGATGAATGGAAGACTTCTTTCAAGACAAGGGAAGGACTATACAAGTGGTTACTCATGCCTTTTGGGCTAACCAATGCACTAAGCACTTTCATGAGGCTCATGAATTAGATACTGAAGGAGTTTCTGGGTAAGTTTGTCAATGTTTACCTAGATAATATTTTTATCTTTAGTAAGACATTGGAGGTCCATATGATGCATATTCCCAAGGTGCTTGAGAAGTTGAGGGAAGAAATGTTGCTGATAAATTTGAAAAAGTGTAGTTTTGTGAAGAAGGAGTATGTATTCTTGGGATTTGTAGTTTTAGGTGATGGTCTAAAAATGGACCCTAAGAAATTGTAGGCTATCTTTGAATGACCTACTCCAACTAGTGTGGTATAGGTCAGTTCTTTTCATCGATTGTCTAGTTTTAACAAAAAGTTCATAAGAGGTTTTATTAGTATTTGTGGATACTTGACTAAAATAATTAGGGGGGATTTGAAAAAACTTAAGTTGATTATAGGAGCAGATAAGAGTTTTAATTTTTTGAAACATAAAGTTACTGAACAACCTATTTGAGCACTTTCTAATTTTAAAAAGGTGTTTCAAATAGAGTGTGATGCTAGTGGTACTACAATAAGAGCTATTTTGAGCCAAGAAGGTAGCCTTGTTGCTTATTTTGGTGAAAATTTGAATGGTACAAAAAAAAAAAAATTGTTTATGATCAAGAATTTTATGCTATATTTTAAGAATTGAAGAAGTGGAGACACTATCTTCTTCCTAATGAGTTTGTTTTGTATATTGATCATGAAGCTTTTAATTATTTGAATAGTCAAAGAAAATTCAACCAAAAGCATTTGAAGTGGGTTGAGTTTTTTCACAGTTATACATTTTTTTGGAACACAAGAGTGGGAAGTCTAACAAAGTTGTAGATGCTCTTAGTAGAAGACAAATTTTGAAAATAGAAATGTAGATTGAGGTGGTTGGATTCAAGGAACTCAATAATTTGTATCTAGATGATCTTAATTTTGGTGAAGCATGGAAGGCTTGCATTGTACCTGTTACACTTGATAGGAAAAAGTGGTTGGATTTCATAATCTAGGATGTTATGTTGTTCAAAAGGGGTTAGTTGTGCATTCCTAGAAGTTCTATGATAGAGAATCTCATCAAGAAGAAGCATAGTGGAGGATTAGCTAGATAGTTTGGTTGAGATAAAATCATTTCTTTGGTTGATGAGAATCATTACTGGCCATAGTTGCAGAATGATGTGAAGAAGTTTGTGCAAAGTTGTAGAGTATGTCAGATGGCAAAAGGAGTGAAGAAGAATACAGGTTTGTATCAACCATTACTTATACCAAAGAAGTCATGGGAGGATGTCAACATGGATTTTGTTCTTAGATTACTAAGTACACAACATGGGCATGATTCTATTTTTGTGGTGGTTGGTAGGTTTTTAAAGATGGCACATTTCATTCCTTGCAAGAAGACTAGTGATGATGTTCATGTGGTGGAGTCATTTTTTAGAGAAGTGGTGAGACTACATGGTCTAATGAAGAGTATACTTTTAGATCAAGATACCAAATTTGTTGGGTATTTCTAGCATACATTGTGGAAGAAGTTGAAGACATATTTGAAGTTCTATTCATCACATCATCCATAGACTAATGGACAAACAAAAGTGGTGAATAAGAGTTTGGATAATTTGCTAAGATGTTTGGCTGGAGACAAGCCAAAATGATGGGATATGATTTTACCACAGGAAAACATTTCTTATAATAATTTTGTCAACAAGAGTATTGGTAAATCACTATTCTAGATTATATACGGAAGCAGTCCTAGAAATGGTTCTATACAAAAGAGGGATAAGTAGTGCTAAAGTAGAAGAATTTGCTAAACATTTGAAGAACATCCATGAAGAGGTGAGGCAACACATTATAAAGATGAATACATATTACAAAGCTGAGGCTGATGTGAAAAGGATGTATAAAAAAATTTAGATTGGAGATGAAGACATGGTTCATTTTAGGAAGGAGTTTTCTCTAGTGGGTACATATAATAAGCTCAAAATGAAGAAGTTTGGATTATGCAAGATAGTGAAAAGGCATGATTTTGGAAATGGCTATGAAGTAGAGTTTCCTAGTAAACTAAATATTTCACTAGTATTTAACATTTCAGATTTGATTGAGTTTTATGAAGGAGGTGATGGAGATGTATTTGTAGAGGGGAAGTGGAGTATTCAAATAGCTACTTCAAATACAAAGGATATTTAGGGGATATTGGATAGTCGTAATAGTATAAGTACAAGGACCAAAACCTATGAAGAGTACCTAGTCAAATGGAAAGGATGACTAGTCAAAGATTCATTGTGGCTAGCAAGGGAAGAGGTTGACTACCTTGGTTTTCCTCTGAACATTTAAGACATGACATAATCACTTCTCAAATTACCTTGGGTGTCTGATGCAGGAGCATCCTAGGTGTGAGGGAAATCTTGCATCACCAAAAATATTTGTAATTTCAGCTTGTATATTTTTAGTTTCAGGCTTTTCTATTTTAGTTTGGTCTAGTAGATAGGGGGTTACTATTCTTGGGAACTTTCTATTTTTAGTCAGTTTTCCATACAAGCTTGGAATGTTATAATTTTTGTTAGCAAGGCTTGTTTCAGAATTATAAGCCTACCATAAAAAGCTCATGGCTCTAGCTTCCATATTGAAGAAGTTATTAACAAATTTTTGGTGGTAAATTTTGCAAAAATATCTTTGAACTCAAATTTGAAGGCTTTTATGGCTTCAAAATGGGTTCAAATGTCAATTGAGTGGTGCTTTGCATCTTAGGCACTGTAGTTTAGGATCTTCCCTTTCTAAAAAGTGGTTATAATAGTCAATCAGAGCTATGTTTGTGAGTTATGGTCTCTAGAAGTTTGGGTATCTTACTCGTGATCATAAACTAAAATTTGTACTTCTCTGAGCTGACTCTAATGTAATACATGTAATTTTGGATTTTTTGGACTAAATGATTAATTTCTAGAACCTTCCCGAGCACCATAAAATTTCCTATTTAAGAAAGGCCCGTAGGATTGTTTAGGACAGTTTTGGATAACTTTGGATATTAGTTTATAGTTTTGTCTTGTAGATAATAGAAAGTCCATGCTTTGTTCTTACTAATTATTTTTATTTCTTTTCTTTTCATTATGTGTTTTTGGTATTAAGGGGAGCACCCTTCATCATGTTGTCATAACTTCTTTTTCTTTACTTCAAATTATCTTCTTTGCAGGGTGATTGTTTGTCAAGTTTTTGTTAGGTTTAGAAGTCCCTATCACAACTCTTATCTATTCTATTGGTTCAGTTCTTGTTCCTCTCTTTGCTCAACAATTTGTACATCATTCTAGAAGTCATTTTTAATTTAAAAGTAAACCTCTACATTCTCATGGTTAGCCTTTGGATCAAGAATAGTTAACAAAGTTATCTCTTCTTTCACTTCCTCTTTATTAACCAATTCAAGATCATTATCCTTATCCATACAATCATTCAAGAGTCTTTCCACACTTCATTCAAATTTTTCATCATCATTAGATAGTTAATTCTTTATACTTTTCTTTACTGTCTTAGAACATTTGGATGAAAAATGACCAAACTCTTTACATTTGCAATAGACAAATTTTTTTAATACCATTTGGCTCTCTTTTGATGAGAAGATTGTTGGAAATATAGAAGGAGTAACTAAGAAAGGGGGTGAATTAGTTACCACTAAGATATATCCTAGATCCCTTAGATGTCAACAATAAAATTTAGACTAAGAAAATTGATTGTTGCTGTCACTCGATAAACACACAAAAAATGTTGTAACTTGGTAAATGCAGAGTGTGAATTATTTTTATTAGATCTCACAACATTAACAGTAATTAATCTTTCAAGAATAAGTGAAATAACATGAACACATGAGACACTAGGATTTAACGTGGAAACCCAATATCAGAAAAACCACCAATGTAACTAGTTACTATTTTTCACTCTTCGAAAGTGAGCACTATTAGGAGCGAACCCAGTTAAAGGTTACAAAACACACTGTTAGGTGTGACATTGTTAGAGGATTTAATCACCCTATTAGGAGTGGCCTTGCAAGAGGTATTAAAAAAATTCAATATAGCTGTCACCTTGTTAGAGGATTTACAACTAGCTATTAAACCAACTCTATTAAGAAATTTTAGATCACTGCTACAATGGTTAGAGAGTAACAATGAAATTACCTTATTATGATGCAACTGAATTGCTGATTACAAATCTCTATTCTACTTCATACTTGATCCTTCCTAATCAAATAACACTTTTTTCCTATAGAAGGATACCTCCTTATCCTTCAAGTTCACTCCCTCTCTTTTCTTCTCAACTCAATCAACACACTTGCACACACACTAGAAATCTTAACTTGACCTTATATTTATACCTTCCAAATTGTTAAGTCAGTCCAAATTCAAATTACAATAACCAATTATCATTATCATAGCCAGCTAGAAACAATACTTGAAACAATTAAGCTTCTTATGCCAAAACAACAAAATCCTTCATTAGCTGACTCTGCTCAATAAACACTAGTTCTGAGACAATTTCCTCTGTTAACCAATAGGAGCTCAATTAACACTATGAACTTGCAAATATCCTTTGGTAAGTGAGTGAACTTGATTAGCACTAACTCTATCCAACTTTCCTTTGTTAACCATGTGAACTTAGTTAATACTATTTTCTGCCATGATTTCCTTCGATGCTCGAGTGAGCTCAGTAGATATTGTCTTCATAGAGTAAACTTCAAGAAAATTTAGTAGACAAGAGAAACTATCTTGCTAACCAAATGAGCTCAAAAATCATTAATTCATAACTGATATGACATTTGTGTAATATCAAAGACAACACATAATTAATCAATTGTATCCAACAATCTCCCTCTTTGGCATTGATGGCAACACAACATGGCATAGCATAATGAAATTTGAGAACAAAACTTTTTCTAATAGAAAGATTCTTCCTCTTAGATTTCTCACAAGAACTTCTTTTTTATAGTAACCTCCCTCTATGAAGGAATTACATAACTTCTATGATAGTATACTTCTCCCTTAGAAAGATATAAACAAATTTTAGAAAGATATGATAGTAATCTTCTCCCTCTTTGACAACACATGTCAAAAACAACACATACCAAATTAGTATCAATGTACCTTAAGTACTGATTCATGTGCAATATTCTCTTAACTATGCTACATCAACTAGTTGATTTTCAACTTGGTTCCTATTGATGCATCACTAAAACTTCATTTAGTGAGCTTCAGATAGGGGAATGACCCCTAACTTACCTCTCAAATACATGAATGCATCCTCAGGTAATGGCTTGGTGAATCTATCTGCAATCTATTCTTTTGTATGAATATATTCCAATTTGATTTGTTTGTCCTACACCAATTCTCTAACAAAATGATATTCTATAGCAATGTGCTTAGTTTTGAAACGCATCACTGGGTTTTTTGATATGTTAATTGTGTTGGTGTTATTACAACACATGACAACTAGTTCTTTGATCTCAACCTTCATGCCTTCTAACAATTTTTTAAACCAAACAATGTTAGAACAATTTACTGCTACCGCAACATATTCTACTTCTACTGTAGACTAGGATTTTTAGTTTTGCTTCTTGCTTGTCCAAGATACCAACCTTTTACCAAGAAAGAATGGTCCACCACTTGTACTTTTTCTGTCATCAAGATTTCTTGCCCAATCAACATCAGTGAATACCTTTAGGTCAAAGTTTCCTCCAAGTTTGCACCATAAACTATAGTCTTCAATGCCTTTCAAATATCTCAAGATTCTTTTAATTTTCATCACGTGATTTTCTCTGGGTTTTGCTAAGAATCTTGCCACTATTCCAACTGCTAAGGAAATATCAGGCCATGTGTGAACTACATACTATAATTTTCCAATCATTGATCTATAAAAGGTCTAATCTACCTCTTTTGAATCATCATATTTGGTAACCTTGAGTCTAATACACATGGGGGTACCAACTAGTTTTGAATCTTTCATTCCAAACTTTTTGAGTATCTCCCTGATATACTTATATTGAGTAATGTAAATACCATTCTTTTTTTGTTGTATCTATAATCCAACAAAGAATTTTATCTCACCAGATGTGGACATTTCAAACTCTTTGTTCATTTGTTCTAAAAATTGTTTTCATAGATCATTATTCCCTATAAATAGAGTATCATCCACAAATATCTGTACCAATACAATCTTCTTATCTGGTCCTTCCTTGATATACAAACTACTATTATCATTAGTTTTTTGAAAACTAATCTGTATAAGGTAGTTGTGTAACCTTTCATACCATGCTCTAGAAGCTTTTTTCAGACCATACAATGCTTTGTGTAATTTGTAGACCATGTCCCTTTTTTTCTGGATCAACAAAACCTTTTGGTTGTTCAATGTAAACTTCTTCATCAAGAATACCATTGAGAAATGTAGATTTGACATCCATCTATTATACTTTAAATCCTCTATGTGCTGCATATGCAAGTAAGGTCCTAACACCTTCCAATCTTGCAACAAGAACAAAAGTCTCACCATAATCAATTCCTTCTTCTTGAGAATAGCCTTTACATGCTAGTCTTCCTTTGTTTCTTGATATTTTACCATCTTCATTCAACTTATTTCTAAATACTCATTTTGTTCCAATCACATTTTTATCTTTAGGTCTAGATACAAGGGTTCAACTTTTGTTTTTCTCTATTTGTTCTATTTCTTCATTCATAGCCTCAATCCAACTTTCATTTTCCAATGGATCTTTAACACTTCTAGGTTCAAAATTAGCAAGTAAACATGTACCTTTTAATTTGCTTCTTGTCATAGTACCTTCTGATTTATCTCCAATAATTTGATCAAATGCATGATGCCTTCTGACATACTTGGTCAATATAGTTTTTTTTTCCTTTTGAATGAATTGCACTATCTTCATTTTGAATCTTGACTTTTGTCTTGGGTCATTTAGACTTGGTAGGCATTGGCTTGGTAGCTCCAAAATGTGACTCAGGTCCCTATGACTTGGTTTAAACTTCTTGCAACTTGAAAACTGAGAAAGACTCGAGAGGTGAAGTCTCCTTATTGTTAGATGTGTCTGGCAATGTATTAGGTTTGAAGTAGACAAATCTTCTGTAATCTTCTAGTTTCATTTTACTTTCTTCTTTAGTCTTTTCTACAAACTCATCAATTCTCACTTGTGCACTTTCTATGATTTTATGAGTAGACATGTTAAAAGATCTATATGCCTTACTTCTACAAGAATATCCTAAGAATATACCTTCATCACCTTTCACATCAAACTTTCCTTTTCTAAACTCTTTCAAGATATAACATTTACTATCAGATAATTTTAGGTAACTTACATTGGGTTTGTAGCCATGCCATAACTCATAGAGATTTTTATGAGTCCTTCAACTAAAATTGGTTCAAAGTATGAACTACAGTACTAATGGCTTCCTTCCAATATTTGATAGCAACATTATTTTCAATCATTAGAGTCCTTACACAATCAATGATGGATTTGTTTCTTCTTTCAGCTATTCCATTCTACTCATGAGTACCCAGAGCTTATACCTATATTTTGATTCCTCTTTCAATGAAAAAGTTATTGAATTCATTGGAGATGAATTCACTACCTCTGTCTAATCTTAAGCATTCCAATCTTTTCCTTGTTTCTTTTTCTACTCTTTCCAAATACCATTTGAATTTCTCAAATGCTTCTGACTTTTCTCTAAGATACATAACAATCATCATTCTGGAATACTCATCAAAAAAAAGAATAAATAAATTTTTTTTCCATTATAACTTTCTATTCCAATGGGTCCACATAGGTCAGTATGCACAATTTCAAAGACATATTCAAACTGATAGTTTTTGCTCTTAAAACTAATCTTTCCCATTTTGCCAATCTGACAACTTTTGCATAATCCAACATTTGGTTTCTTTAAACTAAAAATTCCTCTTACTTTTTTGAATTTTCTTATCTTGACCATATTATTAAAATTTACATGACATAGTCTTATGTACCATAACGAACTTTTTGAGCAATAAAACATGAGCAATCACCAAGATCAAGATAAAATAGGTTACCTCTTATTTGTTTGCCTAATCCAATTAGATTCCCTTTGTCATCTAGTAGTCTTGCCTTGCCATGCATGAATTCTACCTTGAATCCAATGTTGATTAGCTGTGCTACACTTAGTAGATTATATTTTAGCCCTTCAACCCAATATCCCTTGTCACATAAAAGTTCATTGGTTAAAGAGATTCAACCTTTCCCTTTTATGCAACAAGGTTCATTGTTTCCAAGCTTTATACTACCTCCATCATAGTGTTCAAAGTGTTCAAATTTTTTTTAATCTCTAGTCATATGATGTGAACATCCATTATCTATGATCCATGTATCATTTTTACTAACATGAGAGATAAGTGCCATCTTATCTTCATCTTTATCAGATTCATCTTTCATGACAATGTATACTTTCTCATCTTCATCGTTATTAGAATCTTTAGCCATAAAAAAAGTCTTCTTAGCTTTGTCCCTATATGATTTATGATTTTTGAAATCCTTTTTGCCTTTGTACTTGTAACTCTTCTTCTCATCCTTGCTTTCTTTATTTGGGAACCTAGCAAAAATTTGACCAATCTCTTCACATGAAAAGTAGATTAAAGGAACTTTACCCTTGTACTTTCCTCGTCCTCTAGGATATTTCTTTGCAAGTAAAGCTTCAAGAAATTCAAGATCACTATCAGAACTTTCCTCTATTTACTCTTCACTTTTTGATTGAATGCCCTTTATTTTCTTGCCTTTCTCATTGAGAAAAACTTTAGCTTCAAATGTTGACTCAACATTTTTGGAAGTTGAAACATAATTGACAAATTTGTCTAGCTCAAAAGCTATCAATCTTCCTACGAAGACATCCAAAATTTACTTGTGATTTGGATTACACCTCTTTTCTTGAACAATAGATACTTTAATTGCATAAATAGGAAGCAATCTTTTGAGAACTTTACTTACAATAGTTTCTTCATTGATTTCTCTTCCAAAAGCTCTGATTGCACTAACACTAGCTTTGATTGTTTCCACATATTTGGCAACATTTTCATCTTCTCTCATTCTTATCTGATCAAACTATCCTCTAAGGCTTCCTATTTTGGCTCTCCTTACATTGTCATCACCACCATAGATATCCTTTAGCTTTTTCCACATATCAAGAGTAGTTTTGCAATCTTTGATCTCATCAAATTCATTATAGCTAAGAGCAGATGGAATATCAATCATCATGATGTTATGGTTCCTTTTCTTAGCAAGATCTTCGACATATAATGTACTAGTAGGAGTTGTGTATTCTTCATCAAGGTATTTCAAGCCTGAATCACTAATGGTGGCCAAATAATGTCTCATTAGTCCCTACCATATTGAAAAATTATCTCTATTTAGCTTTGGAATCTCTCTCTTGTAAGACATCCTAATCTTTAGCTTAGGTCCTTGAAACCTTTCCTACAAGCACCAAAAGCTTTGATACCAATTTTTGAAAATATAGAAGGGGTAACTAAGAGGGGGGGTGAATCAGTTACCACTAAAATATATCCCAGTTCCCTTAGATATCAACAACAAAATTTAGATTGAGGAAATTAACTATGGCTATCAGTCAGTAAACACACAGAAAATGTTGTAACTCGGTAAATGTAGAGTGTGAATTACTTTTATTAGATCTTAAGACATTAATAGTAATTAATCTTGCAAGCATAAGTGAAATAACATGAACACATGAGACACCAAGATTTAATGTGGAAACCTAATATGGGAAAAACCACCAATGTAACTAGTTACTATTTTTCACTCTTTTGAACAAAGCCCTATTAGGAGCCAACCTGGTTAAAGGTTACAAACACACTATTAGTTATGACCTTGTTAGAAGATTTAATTACCCTATTAGGAGTGGCCTTGAAAGAGGTCATGAAATAATTCAATGGAACTATCACCTTGTTAGAGGATTTACAACTGGCTCTTAAACAAACTCTGTTAAGAGATTTCAGATAACTACTATAATGGTTAGAGAGTAACAATGAAATGACCTAATTTTCATGCAATTGAATTGCTAATTACAGATCTCTATTCTACTTCATACTTGATCCTTCCTAATCAAATAACACTTTTCTGCTCCACAAGGATACCTACTTATCCTTCAAGTTTGCTCCCATTCTTTTCTTCTCAATTCAATCAACACACTTGCACATGCACTAGAAATCTCAACTTAACCTTATATTTATACCTTCCAAGTCAGCCCAAATTCAAATTACAATAACCAATAATCATTACCATAGTCAGCTAGAAACAATACTTGAAACAATTAAGCTTCTTATGCCAAAATGAAAAAATCCTTCATTAGCTAACCCTGCTCGATAAACACTGGTTCTGAGACAATTTTCTGTGTTAACCAACAGAAGCTCGGTTAACACTATGAGCTTGCAAAAATCCTTTGGTAACCACATGAACTCGGTTAGCACTAACATTGTTCAACTTTCCTTTGTTAACCATGTGAACTCAATTAATACTATTTTCTGCCATAATTTCCTTCGACACCTGAGTGAGCTCAGTAGACACTATCTTCACAGAGTAAACTTTAGGAATGCTCAGTAGACAAGGAAAACTATCTTGCTAACCAAGTGAGCTTGATAAGCATTAACTAACAAATGATATGATATTTATGTAACATCAAAGACAACACACAATTAATCAATTGTATCCAACAAAGATTAATACCTTCTTTGATCTTCTTTTCTTCTTCAGATCTAGATCTATCTTTTATTGTGCCTCTTTTCTTTTGTATGTAGTAAAATGATTGTGATCTTGGAAACTCAATACTCAATTTTGTACACAGTTATGATAACTCACTAAGAAGAACCATCTTCTAAGTGTCTTAATTTCCACTAACTTAGGACTTTGTTTTCTGAAGGGACTCATCATTGATCTCCTAATGTTGTTAAACTTTCTCTTCAAAGACATAATGCTCTGATACCAATTGCTAGAATGTAAAGTCCATCAATATAACTAAGAGTGGGGTGAATCATTTATATAACTATTATAATAATTATCAACCTTATTAATCCTTAACCATATGAAAAATATAATCTATAAACATAACAAGATACTCACACACAATAATACTAGATATGTTAATTAAGGAAACCCTTGATTAGAGGGAAAAGCCTAGTAGGGATAGTACTCACAAAATGATGTCATAATATAAATACTCCTAGTTAGAGGATGAACCCTTTTAAGATTCAATGAAATACATACACTACATATCAATCATTGTTAAGAGACCTTGAATCCATATTAGTAGATTCCAACCCTATTAAGAGTTGAAGAAGGCATATGGACCCACTATCTTAATAACTTTAGGGGTATGACCAATGAAATCACTTATGAAATTATCTCTATATTATTCCTTGTAGAATAATAGAAATGAACTATACTTGTACTTCCTCTTCTATTGTCCTACCAATGAGATCTCTCTTCTTCTTTTGATCTTGATACTAGATCACCGGCATTGCATCCAATATACTTATAATCAAGAAAAATGCCTTCCTTTATACCAAGTACTAAAAAAATTCTTTGAGTTAGCCTTGAGGCTTTCTCAATTAATTATGATAGTACCACATTAAAATATTTAATTATTTCATATTTACACAACACTGTCATCTCATGGTCTTTTCAACATCTCACTTGTTCGAGTCTAGACCTTCTACACTTGCTGATGGTGCACCATAAAGCTATCCCCTAAAACTATCTAACTTCATATATCATGATTATATCTCTATTAGGAAGTAGGATCTATTCATCAAAAAAAACTTCTTAGATACTCTATCTCTATACTTGTCTATAAATCACACATATCTTCTACATATCTTGGACTTATTTTATGCATAGTTAACCTTATCATTAGTACATAGTGTAGAACATGTCCTTAACCACACTTTTCTTTATCATCAATTTTTTTTTTTTATGAAGTTGATCTTTGTCTTCTACATTGCATGTATTCACATAAACCATTCTATGTTGTCATCAATGATAAACATAGTCATGATTGAAACATGTCAATAGTACTAACAATCTCCCACATGCTCTAGTAATTCTTAAGAAACCTCCCAATGGAATACCATCAATATTTAACCTAACATGTAGAAGCTACAAATATTTATCAAAAGTAACTATTGATCTGAAGAACCTCCACTAAAATAGAATATGAATAGGTAGAGTAGACTATTTTTTGCATTGAATCAGAGGCATACAAAGGAAAACAACTAAATTCAAAGATATAGAATGAATGGAACACCAAAGATCAAAGAGCTTATCAATTGAATATTGAAGGTTGCAACCAAATTGGGAATGAAAAAGAAAGTGTCTATATGGTAAATGATTCATCTCACTGAAATGCATAGGTACACAACAACTTCATTCTCCTAGTACTTAGGAACAAAAAACTAACTACATAGCTCACTCCATCAAACCAAGGAAGCATAAGAAATAATAAAAGAACCCCCTGATATAGATAAGGGTGAGGTGATAAGAAACTAGAAAAATGGGCAAAAATAACTCCATGTCAAGGAACCCTGATCAAGATGCAAAATAGAATATATATGTGTGTGTATTGAGGTAATCAATCTTAGACATGTCATGAGGTGAATTTCACAAAGAGGAAACTCATGGGACAAAAGAAGATGGAAAGAAAAGAAAAACATTAGCCCCGTATGGCACTCTAGTCAAAGTAAAGCATGTACAATAAGGAACAATCTATGGTGAATCCAAGGAATACACTAATTTGTATGAGTGTCCTTAAATGAAACTACTCAAATTAGGAGGTAAAACAAGGAAAAAAAACTCAAACAAAAATATAGATGCAACATGACACTTTATCTTAGTGCATCTGCAAGAATGCATACATATGATGTCCAAATAGACTAGAAGATATATAGGGCTAATACAATAGAAAGTAAAAACTTGTTGACATATCAGTCAAGTCTTTTATTAGTGACATACACTTATTCATATTGTAAGTATCTACAAAGATTATTGTATAGTTAATAGTGTTAACCAAGCATTTCAGTTGTCATTGAGTTCTATAGTTGCTATCAAGTCCTTTGGACAAGTTCTAGTGTTTATCGAGAAATTACAACTATTGTGAAGATCAATAGTGTAAACTAAGCATCTTAGTATATGTCAAGTTTACCAGTGCAAACTAACCTTTGCAATGCTTACTAAATTTGTAATTGATGAGATGCAACTCCAAAGTTAACTGAGCTACTTAGTGTTAACCAAGTGACTTCATTTATACTAAACTCAAGGTGATAGTGTTTATTGAGCTATGCAATGGTAAACAAGTGATTTAGTTTATATGTCAAGTTTCATAGTGTTTACCAAGTCATCAGTGCAGACTAAGTTTAAGACTACATGGAAGTGATTACTATGGACTAAGCTTCTACATCTACCAAGTGCATGATGGTGCAGAGCATTAATAGTGGATGCCAAGCATCGAAACCTCACCGAGTCAATCTTCAAAACCTGAGTGTCTACATTTGAGCCAAGTTTGTAATATTTGTGTAAACTTGTATTGTAGCTAACTTTGTAATTGTATAATTGGATTGGCATATATGTAATTTATTGTATCACATCCAATATATAAGTGGAATGTATGGTATTAATGTGATCATCATAGAAAAGTTGAAGTGCAAATTACAAAGGCTACAATAGTACAAGGAGAAGAAAAGATTCATCTATTACAACAAGGTGATTGGTACACTTAATGGAATCTCATTCAAAAAACCAAGTTACAGATCAAAGGTCAGTTATTGCTTCATCCAAACAAGTGGATCAGTAAAATCCTTTAACAAGGTAGATCTAACAATCTTATGAAAATCTCTTTACCAAGTGTATACTTCATTGTATATTTGTAAATCCTTTAACAAGGTGGACCTAGAAGTCCTTATTTCTCCTAACATGGCAAATCATCATAATTGATCAATGTAAGCCTTAATAGACCAACTTTATACTACAATACTAAATCTTATGGGTATCATCCCCACCCCAATTTAACTTTCTATTTGGAAGGTTTCTGGGTCACCAAATCTTTGTGTCAAAGTGTTATGTATGCTTTCATGCTTTTAGTTTCTCATGCATGCAATTAGATTAGTATTGGATTAATTGTTGATTGGATTAAAGTTTTATGAGTTTTAGAAGTTACTAATTCACCCCTCCCCTCTTCAATAACTTAGTCTTTAAGATTATTTCCAAAAATTGGTATCAGAGAATTGTGGTTCTTAGGAGAAAGTTTAGTAGTTTGAGAAAATATCAAAGGCCATGGAGATATTTAAACTTGACAAGGCTATTCGAAATGAGAAGCTAGATTTGGAAATGGCTATTGCCCAACTCAAGAAAGAAAAGGAACAACTTTCTCAATCCCTGAAAGGAAGAAAAGATCTTGCAATTCAAATGAATGATCATCTCTACATTAAAGAAAGAATTGAAGACCTTCATTCAACAAGAAGCTCAGATGAAGGAAATGAAGCAATCAAAGAACTCCTAGAAAAGAATGGTTCTCTACAAGAAGAAGTAAGAAAACTAAGAAGAGAGAAAGAAATTTAGTCAGTAAGATTATGTGAAGTTATGGAAGAGAAAAAAAAGATATGAGAAGAGATAGAAGGAAAGAACAATAAAATCTAGCACCTATCCCTTCAACAAGAAGACTTCATTGATCAGCTCTCCAATGCAAATGAAGAAATCATGAACCTAAGATATAAAAATGAAAGATTTTTTAACGACCTAAACTCTAAAAGACAAATCAATCAAAGAATGATGAAATCCCAAGCAGACATAAATTAGTTGAATGAGAAAAATCTCTATAGACAAAAAATGAAAAGAAGATATTGGATATATAGAAGAAAGAGAATCATCCAAGAAAGGAGCTTAATAGAATCAAAGACCTACTTAAAATCACTGTGATAAGATAGGTCATACATCAAATGAATGTTGGAGTAATGGAAAATAAAAATTCAATGGAAAATGTTACAATTGTAATCAACATGGACATAAGGCTAATGAATGCAAAGAGAAACCAAAATTTGAAGGAAAATGTCACAAATGTAAGAAGCATGGGTACAAATCGTTAGAATGGAAAACCAAGACATTGAATCTAGTAGAACAAATTATGAAAACTATATTTGGTTGGGACTACAACACCCAGTGTAGATGTCATTATTGTGGAGAATTCTGATACATTGGAATGAATTGTGTAAAGCATCATATGAGGAAAAGAGATACTAATAAAAGATGTTTCATTTGTACTAAACTTGGTCATCTTGCTAGAAACTATATCAATACTAGTAGAATTGAAGATGAAAAGAAGGCAAAGGTTGACAACATCCAAAATAGATAAGACAACAATGGGTTCCAAAGTCTATCGAGAATGCAAGTCTAAACAATGATGAACAAATCACTCGAGAATCGGGTGGCTCCACAATTTCTACTTGATTTCTCAAAGGAGAACTAGGACTAGGCTACAAAAGAAGAAATCCAAATTAGTTCTAGTTGAAAGAACAAAAGATCCATATCTGTATTCAAGGTACAAAGGGATCACTAAGTAAAAGGGTACCAATTACTACTGAGTCACTTTCGTTACCAAGCAAGGTTAGGAGTAACTAAATTTCATATGGTTACTGAATGATGGAAGACTTTATCAAATAATCAATGCAAGTAAGTGGATTATAGTCTATCAATTTGATCTACAATCCATATTGATCATTTATGGTGAAATTTGATAAAAGTAATGAAATCGATGTCATTTTCATCGTAAAATTTCAAGAGCTATTGCACAATGTGATCTTCAAGAGCATCCAAGTGATTTGAGTGAATTATTATCAAAAGATTTTGAATTCTCTCAAACTTGACTGAGTGAAAATGGCATCCAAGATTAGCAGGGCAAAGTGAGATTCAGACATGCTAGTTTGTGGAGAATGGAAAGCTCTAAATTTCAAGCTCACTCTTGCCATCACTAAAGCCCTAGATTTGAGTGGAGTGTAGTTGCAAATCCCTCCAAAGGTATTGTTGATTAATTATATTTTTTCTCATTTTAAATTCACAATTCAAGATATTGGCACTTTGGAAATTGATAAAGCCATAGAATAGTTGTGTGTAAATGGTGTTTTGAAACCTGAGCATCAACACCTGGAGATAAAATGGTTATACCATATTCGTCACATATCCTATGAATTCAAGTAAAATGGATTAGGTTTATTCTTGATTAGGTACATAATGGATAGTTATGGTTGGAGAAACCAATTTTAATCATGAAGAAGATGATTCATAGAATCACTGGTCTCGCAATGTTGGCTAAGGCCAAAATGACCAAAACCCTAGGAGGAGCTAAACTAGAAAGGAAAACCCTAGTAGAATGGGACAATAGAGGCATGAAAATAAGTAGTGTCACTAATATGGAATTAAATTTTGGCAAAGCCAATTGAACAGTGTGTTGTGTGAAGTAGTTGACCTTGCATATAAGGTAGTGAAGAACAATCTTGCTCTTGACCTTGCAGAGCTACCATTCAAACAATTCAAAAAAAATGTGGAGAGCATGAGGACTTCAAAGAATAGCCCATGTAAGTTTGGCTCTTTTGTGACTTTTTTATTTTTTTATGTTAAAAAATTCTTCCCTTCAAAAGGTTTAGTTGTATGTAGAGTAGATGTGCCAGTTCTCTACCAAATTAATGAATACATTGCTTAGATGGGAGAGAACTACAATAGTATCATGGATAAATTTTTTTATGAATTTAAAGAGAAAATGAATAATAGATTTAGAATTCCAAGAAAATTATTTGAATACTACAAGGATGATGTGTGTTTCATGGTAGATAGTGACAAGGTATACATTCAGGCAATCAAGCCTAGAATTTCATGGGTGAAACCTCTTGGATATGAGGTTAATATAGATGAAACTAAGGATATTATTGAGACAATTGTAAATGAGCTAGTTGATCCCAAGGCTACATAGTTTGGTACATATGATGAAGACAATGCTAGGATAGAACTGGAGATCAAGCTCCCTCAGGTGGTAAACAAAGGCAAGAAAAAAATTGTTAAGTTCAAAATTAGTTCTACTCTTTTGTTGACTAAAGGAAAAGGTGAGAAAGAATTAGAGGAAGAGGAACTGCTAAAGAAGAAGGACAAAGTAATCATTACCAAGCCTACCAAGGTATCCATTGTTGTTTTTACTAGAGGGTCCTCAAAGAAGAAAGAAGATAATGAAGGAGGAGATATAATATTTAGAAAACCTCCATGCACCTTCCAAGATAGACTGAAAGAACTATAGAAAGGGGTTAGTATAACAAATTTTAAAGCATTATAGTATGAAAATAGGAGTAAGGAAGAAAAAAAGTAGATTGAAGACCTAGTGATGGACAAAATGGGTAAGTGGAAATACACACCAGACTAGCTTACTTCTTAGCTTCCTAACATTTTGATGGATAAGATTAAAGCCAAGATGGGAATTTTCCATGGAAACTATAAAATACATCTATGGGAAAACCTTGAGGTAGCTTATTTTGATCTTAATAGATAAGGAGGTTAAGGAATTTATAAAGAAAAATGAGGATAAATTAACTCTAAAATTCAACACTTGTCTAATTTTGATAAAAGATATTGAGCATGTTCTAAGGAATACATCAAATACATGGAAGAATATCTATCTTCTTCATAAATTGAGTGATTTTGATGTTGAAGTGAAAGATGATGATGATGATAAAGAGGAGAAAGATGAAGTGAGAAATGTTGAAGAAATAACACATTTTGATAACATTGATGATGAAGAGGAATAGGAGCAAGAGGCTACCAAGGAAGAAACATAAGATGATGAGGAAACTAACCCAGTCAAGATTGTTGTACTAGCTATTACCTCACTGCCTCACTCTCCAAGAAAAATAGTGACAATATCTAGCATGGAGATAGCCTTAGCAGGATTGATTGTGACTACCACTAATAACAAAAACATCCAATTAACCTTTTCACCAACTCAGTTTAGCACATCACTAACTAAAGTGACCTCCGCTTCATCTATTGAATTTTAGACTCTTCTCTCTTCTACAATGTTGGATACACCAAGTTTGGATACATGAATTTTGGCTACTACAAGTATTTCTAGAGGTACTTATACAATAAATGCAATATCAATTTTTGTAGCTAGTCTTATTATGTCCACTATTATTTCCATTCCTAGTAAGTAAGAAATAAGTGTAAAGACAATTGAGACCAAGCCTCAATCGAGCACAAATTTTTTGGTTCAAGGAAAAGAAAAGGAGGAGGAAATAGAACTTGACGAGGAAACAATAATCCCAAATTGGGACATATCCAAACTCAATCCAAATCAAATGCAAACATTTGATGAACTTCTCCAAAAGAAAACCACGCAGAAGAGGCTAAGAGAGCAAAGGGACAAAGAGTTAAAAATCATTGAGGATGCCAAGAATATTCTAGCAATGGCTGTAGGTATAGAGTCTAATTCATCTCAACCAATTTTATTTTAGCTATCAGTGGTAATCTAGAAGTTCAATGAAGATATAGATGGATAGGAAAAGTTATTGTAGAAGGTAGAGAATAAATTTGAGAATAAAGTGTTAGAACACATTGCTCAATAGATTGCCATCTATCAAACATAACTCTCTACCATCTTGGGCTCTTTGGTAACATCGTGTCCAAATGTATCATTACTTTTTGCTAAGTTGTGTGATGTTTCAAATTTTATTAAGGAAGTAAAGGAAAAATTTTCCAAGATTGATGAAGACCTCAAGGCGAGTGCTTAGCAGTTGTAGTGTGACCCCAGTTCAAGTTTTGTACATTTCAATAAGATTAGATTTTTGACAAATTTATAGGTAGAATTGCTTAGAGAAGAGGCTAGAATCAGATCTACATTGGTAGATATTAAGAACATGATTCTCCCTAACATGGATGCACTACAAAACCATGGTGCACATTCCAAAACCCCCATCCATGACAAAAACTTCTCCATAGTAGACCACATGATTGAGTTGTCAGTAGAAGTGTAGATTGCACTACACACATGCAAGGTCTTGCAAGAGAATTGGAAGAAAAATTTGGCTATCTCAAGGTACATTTAGACCTTTTGTCTCATTTTGGTATTAATATATAAATTATAGAATAAATCTTTTGCATTATTGTCAAAAAGGGGGAGAAGACATAGAAGATATAGAGGGAGAAGATATGGAAAAGATATGAAAATGATGAGCTATGGGGGAAAAAAATGTAAGAATTAGTACATGAGTTGAAAAGGAAATGGAGGAGATAAATGCAAGATAAATGTAAATAATGATTCAAAGAAGAATGTATTTAGTTTTACAATATACTATGTAGGAGCCTTACCATGTATAGAAATATATCTTACAAAACCAATTTTGAAAAATCTCAAAAATAGTTTACTCTAACGAGCTAGTATCACAAGGTGATGGATAAACCTATTTAAGAAAAAATTTGAATTTACTTTTGACTAATAAGTGTTTTCATCACTAATGCCAAAGGGGGATATTGTTGACATATCAGTCAAGTTTTTTATTAGTGACATACACTTATTCAGATTGTATGTATCTAACAAGATTATTATATAGTTAATAGTGTTAACCACTCCAAGTTCTACAGTTGTTATCGAGTCCTTTGGAAAAATTCCAATTTTTACTGAGAAGTTACAACTATTGTGAAGACCAGCAATGTAAACCAAGCATTGTAGTGTATGCTAAGTTTACCAGTGCAAACTGAGCTATGTAGTAGTTACTAAGTTCATAGTTGATGTGATGCAAGTCTAGAGTTAACTGATCTACTTAGTGTTAACCAAGTGACACAGTATATATTGAGTTCAAGGTTATAATTTTTACTAAGATATGTAGTGGTAAACAAGTGATTTAATTTATATGCCAAGTTTCACAGTACTCATCGAGTCATTAGTGCAGCCTGAGTTTAAGACTACTTGGAAGTGATCTGTATGGACCAAGCTTATATGTCTACCAAGTGCATGACAATGCCAAGCATTGATAGTGAATGTCAAGTATCAAAACCTCACCAAATCAATCTTCACAACTTAAATGTCTATATTTGAGCTTACTTTGTAATATTTGTGTAAACTTGTATTCTGGCTGACTTTGTAATTGTATAATTGGATTGATATATATGTAATGTATTGTACCACATCCAATGTGTGAGTGGAATGTATTGTTTTAATGTGATTTTCATGGAAGAATAGAAGTGCAAATTATAAATGCTACAACAATATAAGAAAAAAAATAGATTCATCTATCACAACAAGGTGATTGGTACACTTAAAGGAATCTCATTCAACAAACCAAGTTGCAGATTAGAGATGAGCTACTGCTTCATCCTACTAGGTGGATTAGTCAAATCCTTTAACAAGGTAAACCTAATAGTCTTATGAAAATCTCTTTACCAAGTGCATACTTTATTGTATGTTTGTAAATCCTTTAACAAGGTGGACCTAGCAATCTTTATTGCTCCTAATAGGGAAAATCATCAAAAGTGATCAATGTAAACTTTAACAGGCCAACTTTATATTGCAGTACTAAAGCTTGTGGGTATCATCCCTACCCTAGTTTTACTTTCTATTTGGAAGGTTTCTAGGTCACCAAATCTTTGTGTCAAAATGTTATGTATTCTTTCATGCTTTCATTTTCTCATGCATGCAGTTAGATTAGTATTGGATTAATTATTGATTGGATTAAAGTTTTATAAATTTTATAAGTTACTGATTCACCCCTCCCCTCTTAGTAACTTACATTCTAAGAGTATTTCCAAAAAAACCATGATTAATCATCTAAAGCAAAAATATTGATACTTGAACCTGAAGCATCCAAGATATCCACCAAAATGCAAAATAGAAAAGAAAAAATATGACTAGAATGTGCCTAGAGAAGAATTTAGAAAAACAACCAACATTTCTAGAAAGATATTTAAAAGACTTTTCTAATGATATAGAGAATTTCTAAATCAGATAATATATGCTCAAGATATGTTTCACATAGTGTAAAATAAAACCCTTATCTTTGTAAGTAGAAAAACTCCACAAAAAAGTATCAAAACTAAAAATTTCCTTTATCATTGTGATAGGCTTGGAACCACCTTTCCTTTGATATCATTTTTGTGGAAAACATAGTTTGTATGCCTGAGATATGAGAAAAAATGTGAACATAGGTCCAAATAAAGCCAAAAGGGAAGATAGGAATGTTGATGTTAGCAGGTGATGAGCATAAATTTGATGGTCAAACAGTTGTCAAGACAAAAAAATGCTAAAAAAATTACCTTTATCGGAAAAAATATCTGATCATTGGAAACAATTGGGATACCACAAAAGAATTATAGTTCTTGAAGACCTTTCCATTAAACAAGAGTCAATGCCAAAAAAATTCAGTGGCAAAAATAAGACGTGTTTAAAAATAAAACACCAAATTTGCATATAAAAATGCATACCACATACTTTTGAGGAATATGACAAACCCAACAATTAAGGGCCACAAAGTGTTTGTGGTTGGAAATTATGTTGAAAGTCTTGGAAAGAATGTCAAATAAACTTTCCATGCCATTGTTTGAAAATTTCATGCAAGGTCCCATTAAGGGATAAATTTGAGCACATGGGTCCCACAAAAGAAAATCCACCCATTAGGAGAAGAAAACCTCCAAAACTGAAAAAATGCATGGGAACATCAATTTGACCAGCAAACAGTGACATTGGTGGCTCCAAAAATCATGCTAGAAGAGGGAGTTCAAATAAAAGGGTGTCATCTTCAATAACAAACAATGCACGTGCTCCAAAAAGAAGTGGTGTAGCCTCCACATAAGCACATTTCCACCAATGATTTTTTTGCACCAAAAACTAATCCTCTTGTACACTTATAAAATTGTTCCTTCTCCTCCAATGAAATTTAGTCTCCACTATGTCACATAGGTGCAGACTCCAATTCATGGTTGGAATGTCACCAAAATTTGGAAACCATCAAAGACTTGAACAATAAGACTATCCACATGTAGAAACTCTTGATGAAGCCCCAAACAATGCCATTGAAAATGGATGGCTAAGAAAACAAGTTTGGAGCTTGAGCCAGATGGTGACTGACGAATGCTAAATCAAAGGTGTTAAATTGTGTGAAGGTAAAACAAAACCTAAAATCCAAAAATGCATTTTATAAACCAAAGCCACCTTGTCCAATGAATAAAAAACCTTGTAAAGGATAAAACCATTTCTTGTAGCCATTTGAGAGGAGAGAAGCATGAGGCTTCATGCGTGGACTTGATGAGTGACCCACCAAATGAGCCAAAAATCTCATAAAATACCATCACAATTGCTAGCAAAGAAAATGATATTCAACATCAAATAAAAAATGATGATTTGAATTCCAATAGGCACACACATGGGCATTGGCCACATAAGCCAAGCTCACATTCACTAACTCTTACCCTCAATTATGGATGTAAAGAACAAACACTAAATTCCCAAAAAAGTGGGTTATCCTCAAACAAAAATGTGTGGCTTGCATATAAAAAAATTGCAAAGGGGTCTGTAGCTAGAGGGTGGGTCCCAAGACACAATGCGATAAAGCATTTTCTAGAGAAGTGTCATAGGTAGAGGTGGACACGATGCCAAAAAAAAATTGTGAAATCCCTTGACATAAGGGAGATGACATCAGAGGTATGATAATGGCTTCCACTGCATGCATGGAGGATGAAAAAAGGCCCAATCAAATGACATGTCACAAAGTATGGGTCCTCTCAATTTTTGAAAAAAGCGCCCAACACTTGAAAAGAAATGCATGCTCTTTGTTGCATGCATTTTTATGTTTTAAAAAATGGCATGCAATTTTTTATTTGATTTTTTTTTAATTAATAAAAGGCTGAAGCCATAAATTTTTATATTAATAATTTGTAAAATTCAATACAAAACCCATCATTCAAACAGGTACTAGTAGGAAAGAATAGGGAAGACAACTTCCAGTCTCACTTGGGACCATAGTCCAATAATATTATAGGATTAAAAGGGGCATTCCCTAGTTTACACATCTCAACCTTATGATACAAATAGCTTTATCACATAAGAATTATTGCTGGCTTTCTATCATTTTGAAATTTAGTGATAGAAATACTGCAAATAAATGTAGAAATGCATAATGTCATGAAGAGGGGAACTTCTGGGAGAATATCTAGATCCAAATCTGATAACGAATGAATGGTAGAGAGAAATAAAGTTGGAGCTTGGTCATTAACTTGTCAATGTCTTGCATATATGAATAAAATTGAAACTATTCTAAATAAAATATGTTAGTATTATCAAACCAAATTTAAATCCAACTACAATTTAAGATACCTTCCTAGTTTTACCGCTTATGAGTCCTCCCTAGGAAGAGGGGGTAGAGAAAAGGGAAGTAGTAGAGAAAGGATTTGAAAAGACTCTCGATTCATATCAAAGGATATACTTAAATGTCAAAGCAATATCTTTGCATACTCTCGATACCATCGGTACCTTTATTAGCAAGTTCATCCACTAGGGTATTGCCTTCCCCATAAATGTGGTTAAAAGTGACAATCTCTAGTTTCAATATAAAGTTGAGGGCAAGGTTAAGGAAACTTGTTCGTATCTAGTTAGGGGTAGCTTTATTTTGCAAGGCATTGATGACAATCAAAGAATCTCCTTCAATGGAAACTTTTTTGAAACTAAGTTGGGAACATAGCCATAGGTCTCCTATTAAGGCTTTAAATTTTGCAACATTGTTTGTGGTTGGCTCTATTTTCTTTGACCTTTCAACTAAAATTTTCCCCAAATTATCCCTAACGCAACATCCAATCCTAGCCAAGTCTAGATTGCCTTTGGAGGCTCCATCAAAATTGAGTTTAACCAATCCAACATCCAGAGGTGTCCATACACAACTTTTCCTTAAGGATTGACTAGAACTTCCACGTTTACTATTAAAGGGAGGTATTCTAAGTCCAATCCTTCTATTCCTTATAGAGCCATCCCATGATGTCATTGGATCATTGGATTGATTTAATTTTCTATTCAAAGTTTCAATTATTGATGCTTTAATTTTTAGGATAACTTTATTAGTAGAAATTTCTTGACTCCTAAAGATATATCTATTTCTCTCTTTCCAAATTTCCCATATGATGATCGAGGGTGAGATTATCCATGATCCTTTAAAAATATTATTGTAGTGGGATCTTGGCCAAGCTAAGAGGTGTTTTAAAATTGATTCATGTGAAACCATGGATATGTTCATACTTTTATAAAACCACGTCTAGATTGTATGGGTATAATTGCAATGTAAGAGGATATGATTATGATATTCTTCTACCATCTTGCATAATGAACATCTTGATGGCCCTTCATAACCAAGTCTTTTGAATTTATCAGTAGTTAAAATTTTGTTCTATAAAGCTAGCCATGACAAGGTACCTAGTTTAGGAAGGCATAACAAGTTCTAGCATAGATTTTTTGGTAGTAATTTCAAAGAATTCGAGTTGAGTTTTCATAAATAACTAAAGCCATATTTAGAATTATATTCTCTAGTGTTAGATTCAATCCAAACAATTTTTTCCTTGGATGAAGAAAGGGTGAAGGACCTTGACGACAAGGTAGATTTTAAAATAAAGAGTTCTACTATGGGAATTTCATAAATATCCAAATTTTTTTATTTCTAACCTTTAGCTATATAAGCATCTTTTTCCCAATAATATACTAAGAGGGATCCTATTGCCCATTATAAGATAGTATTTGCCTTGGATAACACTTTAATTTTACAAAGGGGTGGGAATTATTCCCAGGAATCTATCCAAAATCAAACTTCCCTACCATTTTCTACTTGCCATGTTACTTTCTTAAAAATATAAATTGTCATTTCAACATGAAATTCCAGACCTTTGATCCTTTTGGGGGGGGGGGGGTGTGGATTTGGTTCTAAGGATTCTTAAGGGATTTTAGGAGTTCAAATATTTATCTGAGATAGACCTTACCCAAGAGAGTTCTTGATTTTGAATCATTCTCTAGATCAATTTAGCTCCTAAGGCTAGAGCATGATGTTTTATATTTCTAATTCCAAAGCCATCTTTCTCCTTTGTTTGAGAGATTTTATTCCAAGCCATCAAGTTGAAATATTTTTTGTTATTGGCTCCTTGCCAAAAATAGTCTTTAAGGATTTTGTTCAATGAGTTCTCTATATAGGTTGGTGGGTTTTGCAGTGCTAGATGGTAAATACATATATTGGTCAATACTAATTTTAGAATGGTAGTTCTTCCTACTAAAGAGAGCCATTTCCCTTTCCATGATTGGATTTTCTTTTTGATTATACCTAATAGGGGTTCCTAGAGTTTAGGAGGATTAGAGGAATCATTTAATTGTAAATCTAAATACTTAGAAGGAAGGGAGCCGATATAAATGTTAAGGGTTGAGCTAATCTTCATTTGAGTTTCTTCCTCTATGTTGAAAAATAAAATTTCAGATTTCCCTCTATTAATTTCTTGACCAGAAACCTTCATATAGTCTATAAGGGTGGAATTAATTAGGTTAGCCTCTTTTACACTAGCCTCTCAATAGAGTACTTGGTATCATTAACAAATTTTTGATGGGTTTTGGGTTTTCTATTATTGGAAATCTTGAGTCCTTTAAGGGGTGACTCCATCTTTTGCTATTTGAGAAATCTGCCTAGTGCTTCAGAGAGTAAAATAAAAAGGAAGGGGGATATAGGATCACCTTTTCTAATTCCTCTAAGGGGAGAAAAGAAACCCTTTAGAGTATCATTAATTAGAACTAAATTTTTTGGTGTGGATATACATTTAAAAACTAAGTTAATCTAGGAATTTTCAAAACCAAAATCCTTCATGCATTTACACAAAAACCTCTAGTTTACTTTGTCAAAGACCTTAAGTTAATGTCAAGTTTTATTAGCATCCTTGGCTTTTTACTTAATTTTAGTTAGTGAATTTTTTCTTGAGAAATGATCATACCATCATAGATCAATCTACCTTGGACAAATCTAGATTTTTCCTCACTAATGATCAAGGTGAGGATCTCTTAGAGCCTTGATACCATAGTCTTGGTTAAGAGTTTGTAGAGAGTATTGTAAAGAAAAATAGGTGTAAAGGTACTAAAACATTTACACTGGTCAAATTTAGGTATCAGCACTAAGAAGGCATGGTTAATTTCTCTAGGGATACCCTTGGAATTCATCATACTTTCCAAGGCTTCTATAATTTCATCACCCATGAAGTGCCAACATTTTTGGAAAAAGAGAGTTGGGAAGCCATCTTTTCTTGGGGCTTTATCTAGATTCATATTAAAAAGAACCTTTGTTGCTTCTTCCTTTGGAGGTTTATTTAGTAGGAACTTGTTTTCCTTATCATTAATAATCTTAGGAATAGTATCTAGGAACTTTGATTGATCTCAGTAGGATGTGTTTTCATTCAAAATGGTTTCAAAATAACCAAGGGCTTAGTTGGTTATTTCCACTTTTTCTTCTAGGATTTGGCCTTCTTTTGAGTGGATTTTAGTTATGCAATTAATCGATCTTTTAGCCTTGGTGTAGTTATGAAATAATTTGATGTTATTATCCCCTTGTTTTAGCCAACCTTCTTAGGATTTTTTTCCCCAATGTATTTCTTCTTTTGTGAGAATATCTTCTAGCTTTAATGTTAGGTTTTTCTCTTAAGTATACAAAGTATCACCAATGCCTTTTCTCATCACTACTTGATTAATGTTTGTTAAAGCTTCTTCAATTTCTCTTTTTAGTTCAAAGATATTTCCAAAGTGGTATTTGTTCCATTGAATTAAGTTAATTTTAATCATTTTAAGTTTCTAAACTACTTTAAACATCCTAGAACCCTCAACTTTAGTATTGATCTGCCATTGTTCTAGTAGTTCTAGAAGGTTTTTATCTTTGAATGACATTTGTTCCACTCTGAAAGGGTTCCTTTTTGGGATGCCATTTCCATTATTAGGAAAATATGGAAGTGGTTAGAGCTAGAATAAGAAATGGCTTCGGAGGTCATTCAGGAAAATTTTGTTGGTAGGTGGCCACTAGAAAAAAAGCTATCTATTCTCTCTACCACCTAAAAAACTTCCTTATTTTTTGTTATTCCAAGAGAAGGAATTGTCTTTTGATGGGGTTTCATTTAATTCACTAGTTTGGATCCAATAATTAAATTCAATTTTTGTTTGTGGTAGTTTAGCCACTCCTCCTCTTTTCTCTTTTAGGGTTGTTATGGCATTGAAATCTCCCCCTAGAAATGAGAAGGTCCTATCTTGCTGAGTATGCATACTAATGTCAACCCATACTATTTTCATTTTAGCATTAGTTGTAGGACCATAGATATTAATTAGGTTAAATGTTAAAGAATTATTCCAATCAACTACTTTCACACCCAACCATTTTTCCTCTTTTCTTAAGGGTTCTACTTCGTAAGATTTTGGATTCCAAATGATTGCTAACCCACCAAAGGCTCCTTCTAAAGGAACTCCTATTATTTTCCTAAATCTTAATTTTCCCTAAACTTTTTTAATTCTAAGTTACTTAACTTTATTTCTTGGATAAATGAGAAGTAAAGTTTATATTTATTAATACAATTTTTTAAGAGTTGTTGCTTGCTAGAGGCTTTAAGGCCCCTAACATTCTAGGATATAATCCTCATACCTCTTTGGGAAGGTTCTTCCCCTTCCCTGTGTCGTAAATATCTATAAGTTTTGTTTGTCCCTCTACTATGGTACTGCTGTTTCATAGTTCCTTGTGAGATTTTCTTCCTCTTTTCTTATGAAACTTTGCAACATTTGGGGTTGTAACAACTTGCTTTAATTAATCTATACCCCATATCTTTGTTTCTAGTTTAAAAGCTTCAATATCTCTTCTTAGGTCTTCAAAGGTGTAGTTATCACCTCCAAGTTCTAAATTTTTTTGGACCAATACTACTTTGTATTCTTCCATTCCTTCCTCAGTTGTTTCTTCATTGAACACTCCATTGATTTCCTCTATCAATTGTTCTAAATATTATATCTTTTCTTTTTCTTCCTCTAAAATCTCATCTTCCTATGGATGGTCTTCTCCCACTTCTTCCGTCTTTAAATTTTCCTTCTGAATACCATTACTATCATCCATTTCTCTGCCCTATAGTTTTGTTTGCTCTAGTGTTTGCTAAAATTTTGTTAGTTTTTTAATCTTATTTGTTGTTACAACCTTGTTGTGTTTATACTCTTCAATGGTTTTTATTTTGTTTGATTCTCTACACTGACTTCTTTTTCATATCCACTTTCCATTGTTTTCTAGATCTTCTACTAAAAATAATCTAGCATCTCTATTTTCTCTATAGTGGATAATTCTTCCACACTGTTATTAATCATCTTTGTTAACATGGTCTATTGTTTTTTATCACATAATGCTTCATAGTGGGTTCTTTCCTTCCTCTTACTGGGTTAGTGCAAGGAGTTGGCTCTCACTTTTGGCCAAAAAGTGGAAGTCTTTTTCCTAATTTTAAATATATTGTCAATTGGTGCCAAAATGTGAGTCATTTAGAGATTAAATATAAAAAAAACTTCGGAAATAAAATTTGTAGTGCCTGGGATCTTCTTTTTGAATATGTAATTTATTTTTATACCCATATGATAGATTACTTTTTTTGGCATGGATCTTTAAAAACCACTTTTTCAAAATGCCTATTTAAGGACCATACCACGCTCATGTACAAACACTATAATTTGACACAACAAAATGAATTTTTGTAAATCCTTTTAAATGAAGTTACCTAACACATCAAAGATGATTATTATTAATTTATAATTTATGATTAAGAATTTATAAAACCTCTCATGTACAGACGCCATAATTTAATCAAAAATTATTTTTTTTGGATTTTTTTAACGTCAAAAGAATTGTGTGGGGGTTGATGACGTGTAAATTAATTTAAAAAATATGAAAAATTTAAACATTTATTAATTTACACTATAAAATTTACATTTTTTAAATTCGAACAATAAGACCTATAATGGGTTTTTGTTTTGTCAAAAAATTCAATGGGCACAACTATATAAAAATTACAACAATCCCTAAATTTTTTGATTAAATACCTTAGTCAAAATTGTTTCATAAAGGCATAGGCTTTATGGGACCAAGTCTATGCCATACCTTTCCCCAAGGCAAAACCCCATGCAATTGAAAAATTTGTGTTGATGGCACTTGGATCAAGCACCCAATTCGCAATTCAAAAATTGGCTGCTTGATTTCACTTTAGCCATTAACCACATTAGGCACCTAATTATTTAAAAATTGGGTGCCTAATTAGAATTGGGTACCCAATTGGTTAAAACTTGAGTACCTAATTCTAATGTACCTGTTGTAGCCCAAAAGAAGCCCCGCAGACCATTTTTCAATGATTGCAATGATTGAATGACAGTTTCAAACTGCAACAACAAATTTCTATCATAGTTATTCTATTTTCTTGTCTTCTAAGATTTGCAAGATGTTGATTCAAATTCAAAACTGGTACAACTATGAGATCAAAACAATGCAAAAAAAAGAAAATAAAAATTCTGACAAATGAGGAGATTACAACAAATAAACAGAATGAAGCACAACATCAATAGGAGAGAAGAAAAAGAATAAGAGAGTTGAGCAATGTTTCAGAGGAGAAAAATATTGAGGATACCATGATGGATGAACAGGCTAAAGGATAGAACCCAATACAAGGAGATTCAGGTGCACACTGTAATCAAACATTCAATACATGTGTGTCTCCAAACCCTCATTTTTTTGTCTTGGTGAAATTGGTGATTTTTTAGAAGTAGGTTAAGATTTAAATGGTTTAGATTTTCTTCATGACAACAGATTTCCAAATGATCATGAGCAAATGCATGCCTTGAAATAAATACCAAGAAAAAATGAAAATGAGATTCAAATTCCAAATAACATTGAAAATGAAATTTCGATTGAAAATAACTATGGTATGAATGTAGACATGGAAACACTAATTACTAAACAAACATGCCAAAATGATACTAAAGTATGTGAACATAATTTTCATTTTCCTAATGATGTGCTAGATAATCTTGAGGGATTGGTTTCATGGAGACAAATTAGGACACATGCTAATAGATTATATAGATATTTTTTTTATAATAAGAAATTTGGATTTCAATGTCAGTTGATGTTGCAATTAATTAAAATGTCTAAAATGTGAAAAGTAATGAAAAAGTTAGGAATGTATGCAAAATCCAATAATAAAAATGAGTCTTTAAAAAAATTGTGTCCACTATTCCTAGTGCCTTTGATGTTATCAGAAAGAGAAGTCACTCTAAAGATAAGAATACAACACGATGAGCAATAACAATAGCTTTAGTTTAAAAATCAACAAATAATAAAAGATTGATTAGTAACATAAGTGGGTATCTTAATTTTAATCGTAAGACTTTAGAAAGAGTTGTAAAGAGAAGGGTTAACTTTGAATGTGATCCAACAAATATTTTGTGGACTTCTAGTGGTAGACTCTCAAGATTTGATATGAAACTTACTAATGAAGTCAAAAGTTCAGTTGAAATTTTTTGGCATGATAATACAAGAGTATCACCTAATTCAAGAGATGTTCTTAAATTGAGAGTTGGCTCAAACATACATGATCCACATCCTAAACACCTTTTAGACATGACTCAAACTAAATTATTCAAAAAAATTGTAGATGATAAGGTGTTAACTATTACCATTAGTCAAAGATCTTTTGAAATCTATAAACCATGGTATGTAAGGAATAACAAGGAAAGAATCACATGTTGTTATAAAACTCATGTTCAGTTTCATTACCATTATGATGTATTTCAATTTATAAATGGTACCATGCATAGTAAAAAAATGTTGTAGGAATGTGGTATAAAAATACCACCTCAAACTATAAAGGATTTCAAATTAGGTTTGTTATGTATGCCACCTAATGATTAATACTTTCTTTTCAATGCATGTCTTTCTGGTACATGTGATATGTGTGGCAATCTTTCTTTGTTAGATGAATGTTTGCATGAAAATGCTTTGACTACTTTTAGACAACAATTAGTTGATGTAAAAAGATTCAAAACTTTTGAATATCCATTGAAGGATGGGAACATTGGAAGAAGGTGTGATCTATTTATAGATAATGTTAGTTGGCATGCATTTGTGGATGAGTTTAAGAGTGTAATCATACCAAAATATGTTAAACACTTTCAATATGCTAGATAGCTTGGTGGACAATTTTTCATATGTAAGAATACATTTTCAATTGGTACTATACATTTGGTTGTTAACTTTGTAGAGAACTACACACTTGTACTGCAAGATGAGGTACAACCACAATATTATAATTTAGTGCAAGTAACAATTTATGTTCATGTAGTTTATAGGCATGCACCTAATAGTACAAAGGAGGATCAAAAAATATTGAGAGAGTACCATTTCTATATGGGTGATAATAAACTTCATTCATCTAAGTTTGTCCAGTATTGTTTCAAGGTCTTTTATGATAATTTAAAAGAGAGTTAAATTCAAATGATACAATATTGGATAGGGTCAAATAATTGTACAGGACAATTCAAGAATTTCAAAATGTTCTATTGGTTGAGTAGGACACATAGGAAAACTATTATCCAACATGTGTGGAGTCATTTTGAGGTTGGAAATAGTAAAGGAGAACATGATGGTGTTGGTGCATGTGTGAAGAGAGCACTTAGTAGAGAGAAATTAAAATTTGAGGAAAAAGCCAAATTCAAAAATGTACATGAGATTGTTGAATGGTGTAAAAAATATTTATACAAAGGATCAAGTCAGAACTTTGCAATCAAATGTTTCTTCTAGCTAGTTGAAGAGAAGAATATCCTTTCAAGATATGATTGTGATACAATTAGTGGGTTGACTAAATGGAATTCATTTAGGAGTTCAGATTCTAAAACTTGGACTATAGGGACTAGGGAGCTTGCTTGTTTTTGTTAGTTTTTTCATGAGGTGAATGGGAAGAATGCAAGAATATAGAATGAATTGAATATTGACAAAAAAAATCATTAGCACCTATTGAAACAAATTTTAAAGATAATATCATAAATGAAGGCCAAAATGTTACTTTTGCATTAGATGACTATGGTTGTATTTTAGACCTCATACAACTTGGTATACATAGTTAAATTAAATTTTTTCGTGATCATGATTCGATTTATATTATTTATTTATGTACATGTCATTAATATAATTCAAGTACATGTCTTTAATATATTATTTATATATGTACACATGTGATTAAATTTTTTATGTACTTTATCTTATCTTTTAGGACATATTTATGCTATTATTGCACCTAATGATAATGATGAACATACTAAGTATTGGCTAGCTTGATGTGTGGAACCTAAGAAAAAATTGATATGTCATCAAGTAGATGATGATGGTTTTAAGTATCCAATTGGGTCTGTCATTGTAGCTGGAACCTAGCTACATACATACCCAACAAGAAGAAATGGTTTACCAGCATTTGAAGACTACCAATCCAAAAATAATATTTTACACTATTCTCATTTGGTTGTGGCAATGAATATCAAATTAGAAAGATACAAAGGGAGACCTGCCATAAGGTATTATGGACAATTTCAATGGACAAGCACAAGACAATCATAGATGCATTGCAAAAGAGAGATGATGCAAACGATACAACAAGATGACTACATTTAAATCAAGCACTATTGGAATATTCAAATATGGAAAGAATACTTATGAGAGGGGGGGTGAATCAGAAGTATTACATTTAAGCAATAAAACTTTTAACTGAAAGTAAATTGCATGCATGTAAAACACATCAAATAAACATGAAACTAATACATGCATCAACAACACATAACACTAGAATTTGGTAACCTAGAAACCCTCCAGAAAGAAGGTAAAACTTGGGTGGGGATGATACCCACAAAAATCACTGCAGTAATATTGTTCAACCACTTCTGATGGTTTTCCCTGTTAAAGGCTTTACACTATGTCAATAGTGACCTAGTTAAAGGATTTACAAACACTTAACATGAAGTGTCACCCTGTTAAAGGATTTAATCACCTTTTGATAAGGATCTACAAATAGCTATTAAGCCAACCTATCTACATAGGATTTCATTTCTAATACAATGGTAAAAGAGTATTAGGTATTATAAACCTGATAGTTTGCAATCCTTGACTGCTGAATGCAGGCACTTGTTCTGGCTCTCTCTCTGATTTTGATCCTCTGAGATCTGATTTCTATTCGTCTCCTTTGCTTTGTTTTGATCAACTGAAAACCAAATTACTGCTCTTACTCTCTATGTCTTCTTTCACTGAATTCCATTATGTTTTTCCTTTAACACTATTCTCCTTCTCTCATCCCTATTAAAATGAAACTTTCATCTTCCTTAAAAAGACTTCGAAGACTTAGGGTTAGATATGGATCTATGATCCACATTGAATCTCATTTTCCTACTCAATACTTCCCTTTTTGCTGATTGGTTGCATGCCTTTCCAATTTTCCAATTGGTTGCATGCAGATTGCATAGGAAGTGTAAAAGATTCGTTCTTATCTCTAGATCTTTCAAGATTTACCTTGTGTCAGCTACAAAGATGGTTTACATTATAGTTTGTACAATTACAAACTCTTATGTTGATATTCTGAGTTACTCAGCTCATGAAGCATTACTGATGCTCGGCACATGCCGTTTCCTAGATAGCTCGGCACCTAAACAAAATTGTATCACTCAGTACCTTATGTTACTCAGCACTTGATATCACTGGATTGCTCAGCATATGACTGTGACTTGGCTCCTACTCTTTGCTCGGCATGTATAGTGAAAAATGGTTAAGTGTATTGACACTCAGCTATCAAAATTGTTCTTTAAACCAACAATCTCCTCCTTTGACATGAGTGGTAAAAACAATTAACTAAGATCCTATGATCTTGACATTATTTCGTGCATCTTCTTATTTTCTTCAAAAATTTTAGAAACAAATAACAATATACCTTATGACTCCCTATGAGTTGATTATGCCTTGTTCACTCAGTGACTTCTATCCTATTTCTACATTCAGACCAATATATTATATCAAAATTTGTCAAAATTCTCCCAAAATTCTTTATCTCCCCCTTTCATCATACTTACCATTTCATTCTATATTAAAATCCCCCATACTTAATTTCTACTTAACTCCCCCGTACTTATTCTCCCCCTTTTTGACACTTATGTCAAGGGTTCTATAGGGAAATACCATACTTGGCCAAAAATGTATTGTTCACTTTAAGGAGTACCTTTAGAGTTGCATCCCAATTTGCTAGTGCAACATCCAATGACTTATGCTAGATGGAAATCTCTGCTGCTAGATGTACAAGTCCACCAGATGTAGAAAGATTGGGGTCTTTCTTGAGAACTGTCTCTACTTTCATCTACTCCTTGTGAAGTATTTCCAAATGAGGAGTGATAGAGGATTGAATTTGCATCAATTTGGCTTTGGTGGTTGCCTCCTCTATTGCTAAGACAGCTAACTCTCTTTGTGTGTGAAGCAATTGGGCAAAATGCTTCTCACTCGGAGCCGGATTTGTAGGGAGTTTAATGCTAGAAATCTTCAAATTTATCTCCAAGCTTAGTATTTTTTGGCTAGTGTCCTATGTGAATGTGGAAAAATCACACAACTTGTTGTACAGGGAAAATATGTTTCCAAGTATAGTTTTGATTGTTTCAATTTTCTTAGCCAGCTCCATTTGTGATAGTGCTATATCGTTGAATATTTTCTTATTTAACTTGCCTTGGAATTTTCTTCCTAACCATTCCAATAATTTGGCATTTGTTTCTTGGTCTTCACTAGTCACCTAGTCAACTATATCAGATAGTTGCTCTATAATTGGCCTTGACTCATCTAGAGACTGTAAGCATAAAGCTTCTGTGAATATGTCTTTGATTTCATTTAAGGTATGCTTGTGCTTGTGTTCTCTTCTTAGTGCTCCTTGTCTCCTTCTTCTATCCAATGCACTCTGAATTTCATTGATCTTCTCTTCAGTGAGAGTGCTAGATTCATAATGTGGAATCTTTATTTCTTCATCAAGCTTAGGAACTCCATAGTGAAGTTTCTTGACTACCTTTGATGAGCTTGAGCCTGGTGTCCTGATTTGCAATGGTAACCTATCAGTGCTCAGCTGCTAAAGAGCCCATGTTGGAGTACTAGATTTGGGTAATGCAACCAATGTTTGTATTGTAAACTCCTACTTCTTACTTGTCTCATCTTTTTCTTCAGCTTGTTTATCCTCTTGGTGACCAATAGGTGGGGTTGAACTTACTGGCTATTCAGATGTTTCTTTGTCTTCCCCTGTTGCTGCACTTGACATCTGAAGTGTATTACCGGCTAAACGTGGTGGAGGTGGTGGAGGAAGGAATAGAATACTAGTAGGTTGTATGGTCGAAGGTGGTTCTTGTGTTTTCACCTTGACTACCTTTGTCTTAACTATTGGATTCTGCAATTCATCAATACTGACTAATATAGGATTTGAACATAATTTTGCTACTAGTGTTGATTGGTCAAGGATTTTTAAATCCTCTGCAATTAATGAATTGATGTTTGGATCAGAAATGTCTGTAATATCCTTGATTTTAACAATCTCTATAGGTGTGATGATGGAATGAGGAGGACTGGGAGAGGATACATATGTGTCTTGCACACTTTGATCTTGTTGTACAATTGTATCTTTCTCTTCCTCTTTCTCCTTTGTATGTGTCTTTTCTTCCTTTTCTTCTTCAACCTTCTTCTCCACTTATTCCTTTTCTTTTTCCTTGTTTCCTAATACCTTCATCTCCTTTTTCTTGGCACTTGCCTCTTCCTTATAATCTTCATTGTATACATCTTCTATTTTCTTGTAAACTATCTTCCACAATCTTGTTGATTTTGTATCTACATCCTCAATTTTGTTCTACAAAATGGTGAAAGCTCTATGTTTGGGAGTGAATCTATTATTATGCCTTTTAACTGCATTTGTTACTTGATCCTTAGTCAAATCAGGCAAAAATCTTGGTAATGTTGATTCCCTTATCTCCCTTTTCATTTGTAATAAAAAATGCCATTTATCCTCTACAATTTTGTACAATTATTTAGGTATTGATTCATCTAACTCTAGAGGAGTGTGCTTATACTTAGCCATCATAGGATACACTAATTCCTCTAATTTATTTTGTTCTTCCTTGGTGAGCTTAAAAAAATTTAGGTTCTTTAAACCTTTCAAATCATCATTCTCAATCTTTTTGCATAATTTATCAATAGTAGTTTGAGGTTTGTGCCTTACCACATGAAATTGGCTGTTGTCCTCTAACTCAATCTTCTCTTCATCTATTTGAGGTCGGGCAACAAATTTTCTTTTCTTCTTTGGCTCGGCAATAGTCTTCTTTGAAGTTTTCTTCTTCTTTTTTGCCTCCTCTTGGGCTTTTTGTGTTGCAGCCCTTCTAATAGGTCTCTTTGGTGCAGGAGTAGCTACTTTCTTTGCCTTGGGTTGAGGAGCAGGAGGAGTTGTGGCCTTTCTTTTTGTGACCTTGGTTTTAACTTGTGCTTCCTTGGCTTCTTCTTCCTCAGCACTTTCTTCTTTATCTTCTCCTAACCCTTGAGTCAGACCTTGAGGTTCATCTTCCTCATCTTCAATGTCTTCTTCTTCCTCTTCTACTGTTCCTTCTCCTTCAACACAAAATTTTCTCTTGATTTGTCGTACCAATTTTTCTTTCTTCTTTACTGTTGAGGTTGTCTTCAAATCTGTCATCACCCTTGATTTTACAACATCATAGGTTCCAAAGGCTTTTACATTCTTATCAACTTCTTCTACCAGGAGGGTTGTTATTGCTATAGAGGCTTGATCAATATCGAGTTCATAACCTAGTGGCCTAAGCCATCTCACTCTAGTTAAGACTGCTTTTATATAGGTATAATCAATATCTACAAGAAAGCAAATGTCTTTTTCATATTTCTCAGTCAATGAGACTAGAATCTTCATTCTTTGTTTCATGGACTATTTGAAGTCCTCAAAGTAGCTAGTCATTTGGGCATCAAAATTATCACCCATCTATTCAATATATCCATTGATTTGTTCAACAATTGTTTTCTTTGGATTCCATTTCACCTTACCCACAGAAGAAAATTCTTTCATCAGATAGAAAAATATGCACACCAAAATTGATCCAAATTTTCACTAAGCTCCCTTGCTCTTCCTTATGGCTCCCAGATTCTCATTAATCTATTGAAACATGAGCTCTGCTAGATCATAGGTATGATCCTTTTTAATCAATTTGTATGCAACATCAACTACTATACAAGGTACATTGTTTAACTTACTTGACTGATAGAATTTGTGTGAAATGATTCTCACAGCAAAATCTAGTAGGGGTTCTGTGATTGTATCAATAGTCATTCCCCTATTATTCCATTTAGCACCCATGTTTTTCTCTATTACTTCCTTTTTGTCACTACGCAGGGTATTTGGCCGATCTAGGGTTGGAATACCAGTAACCCTATGAATAGTTCTCTTGGTAAATTTCACTAGCCCTATTTCTAACCAAAAGGCTCCATCATGTATTTTGCTCAAAACTATGTGTACCCATTCAACTTTGAAAACATTAAAAAATTCTAGGGTTTTGGTCAATCCTTTTCTTTCGACTATTGAGAACTCATCTTTCAGTATTTTGTTCTCACATAGCTTGTCATATGCATTGTAAATTTCTAAATCTCCTATGGCTCCAATTTTGCAGTTATGGCATCTATGAACATCTTAGACCATAACAACTTTATCAAGAATAATTGATAATGCACCTGCGGGATCATTCTTGTATGCAACTTCTAGAATGGGCTTAAATTTAGGTTGCTTAACTTCATTACTAACCAACTGTATTTCATGAATATCCTTGCTCTTAGTGGTTCCAAACCCAGATACTATTTTTTGCCAAACTAGGGTTTATAGTTTAAACAAAGTTATAAACAATACGTAGCTTGGCACACAAATAAAATACCTCAAATTGATGAAACTCATGTTGAATCAATGTGGAATTCTTTTGCAAATGGCTTCTGAGTTGACCTTGATCTTCTGTGCTCTTCTCGTCTTTGCTTCTCATTTGAATGATGAGAAGTGATCAAAAATTGAACTATGTACCCTTCAAAATAGAGCAATCAATGCTTAGTGTGCTGACAACTGTCTACTTGGCTCCTGAAGGATTTCAACATGACTTGGCACCCATTGTGTTTCACTTTGCTTGGCTCCCATTGATATATCACAGCTTGGCATCATCTATCAACTCGGTCGCTATTAGCAACTTGGCACCTGAAGACAACTTCAGAAAATTTTGCAAGATTCTTAATTTTGACTTAGCATCTTTTTTTATGTTGATTTCTTCTTTATAGTTCTTCTATGTCTTGGGACTGATGTATGATGTAACTTAGTTTATCAATCCCACACACACACATTCTTACTTAGTTAGATGAAGTGTGATCACTTGACCCATTAGGTGAAGTGATCTCTACATTTGATGTGCTGCACTCATTTTTCTTCTTCCATGTCTTATTCATCTCACTTCTGATGTGCTCAACATCTATCTTTTCCTTTCCATTGTTGTACTCAAAACTTGGTGCCTTTGACCTTGTTGGGCAATTTCTACTGACATGACCAATTTTTAAGCAATTGAAACATGTGGTTTGACTCAACCATCTTTTATAGTCCCCCCTGAAATGTGTTCTTATGCAATTCTGGGGTATATGTCCATTTTCTTGACAATAGTGACAACTATACCTGGTGTTGTAATCCCAATAGTAGTGCTTTTCATGGTTTGATGTCTCTGTTGGTTGATTTGATGTCCACATAGGCTTTGATCTGCATTCAAAAGCTCTATGCCCATATTTCTTGAAATTATGACAGTGACCCTCAAATCTTGATGTCTTAATAGTCTTGGTTCTACATTCATATGCTTGATGACCTTGCTTCTTGCACTTATGACAATAGTTTACACTCTTAGGCTTATCATGTTGATGGGCATTCTTGCTTCTACATACATTAGATGTATGTCCTTTCTTTCCATAGAAATGACATGTAGGTTTGACATTTTTACCTTTGTTGCTTCTTTGTTCAGCGCTCTTTGATGATTCTACAACTTTAATGCTATTGTATCCAAGCCTTGATGTATCATGGGTTGATCATGGTGATTTCAGTAATTGCTCAAAATACTTGATGGCTTCATTGGGTTTGTTGATGCTTTCTAAAATTAACTTTTCTCTTCTCAAGTCAATATGCAATTGTTCATTCTGTATCTTTAGTGTAGAGATCTCAATGTCTTTCACATTGAGTTCATGATGAAGGTTCATCATTTGGGCAAGTGTATCCATCTGCATGTTTGAGATCCTTGTCAATTCAGTACATTTTTCTTCAAGTCTATTTGCAAGATTTCTTTTGTCATTTTCCATCATGAATTTATCTTAAACTGCTCTTTTCTTTTGTTCAATGATTTCACACAACATTATGGCTAGTGATTCATGTTCCATCTTGAGAGATGTTATTTCATCTGCTTGCACTTTGTTTTTCTCCATTAGTTCTACAATTGCTGCATCAAACTCTTTAGTATCTCCATTTGCAAATATATTTTTGGTATCAATCTCCTTGTATTTTATCTCATTTTCTACTATGGCTAAACCCTTCCTTTTATTAAAGGAATTTCTCAACTTATCTCTAGCTTCCTCCAAGCTATGCAGAGCAAGTTGCACATCTATCACCTGGTTTTCAATGATCTTTTTGAGTTTGAAAACTTCCATCTTTAGATCTTTTCCTCCAAGCTGTTAGGCTTTTTCTTGTGAGAACCTAATCTTCTCTGATACCAATTGTTGGAATATTCAAATATAGAAAGAATACTTATGAGAGGGGGGGGATGAATCAGAAGTATTACACTTTAAGCAATAAAATTTTTAACTAAAAGTAAATTGCATGCATGTAAACACATCAAATAAACATGAAACTAATACATGCATCAACAACACATAACATTTGAATTTGGTAACCCAGAAACCCTCCAGAAAGAAGGTAAAACTGGGGTGGGGATGATACCCACAAAAATCACTGCAGTAATATTGTTCAACCACTTCTGATGGTCTGCCCTGTTAAAGGCTTTACACTGTGTCAATAGTAACCTGGTTATAGGATTTACAAACACTTAACATGAAGTGTCACCCTGTTAAAGGATTTAATCACCTTTTGATAAGGATCTACAAATAGCTGTTAAGCCAACCTATCTACATAGGATTTCCTTTCTAATACAATGGTAAAAGAGTATTAGGTATTATAAACCTGATAGTTTGCAATCCTTGATTATTGAATGTAGGCACTTGTTCTGGCTCTCTCTCTGATTTGGATCCTCTAAGATATGATTTCTATTCATCTTCTTTGCTTTGTTCTGATCAACTGAATACTGAATTGCTGCTCTTACTCTCTATGTCTTCTTTCACTGAATTCCATTATGTTTTTCCTTTAACACTATTCTCCTTCTCTCATCCTTGTTAAAATTAAACTTTCATCTTCCTTAAAAAGACTTCGAAGACTTAGGGTTAGATATGGATCTACAATCCACATTGAATCTCAATTTCCCGCTCAATACTTCTCTTTTTGCTGATTGGTTGCATGCCTTTCCAATTTTCCAATTGGCTACATGCAGATTGCATAGGAAGTGTAAAAGATTCATTCTTATCTCTAGATCTTTCGAGATTTACCTTGTGTTGGCTACAAAGATAGTTTACATCATAGTTTGTACAATTACAAACTCTTATGCTGATATTCTGAGTTACTCGGCTCATGAAGCATTACTGATGCTTGGCACATGCTGTTTCTTGGATAGCTCAGAACCTAAAAAAAACTTTATCACTCGGCACCTTATGTTACTCAGCACTTGATATCACTGGATTGCTCAACATATGACTGTGACTTGGCTCCTACTCTTTGCTCAGCATGTATAGTGAAAAATGGTTAAGTGTATTGACACTCAGCTATCAAAATTGTTCTTTAAACCAACAAGCACATGTAAGTTTTTTCTTTATTGTGCTATTTTTATATATGTATGTAAATAATTTAATTACATTCATATATGTCTCGTCAATAGAAAATTAGAGAACTTATATATACCTCTTATTCAGGTCTCAATTACAATTTATGCAAATTTAAATGTTTAGGGTGGATCAAACATAAACGTCTTGTGCAATTACACATAGTGAGTACATAAAAATTACACATATTTACATAATTCAATTAGCTCATATTAATTTATTCTTTTATTAATACATGTTTTTGTTTTACAATTTTATTTTGCAGGACTTCATTTGAAGAAATGCATTGAACCAATTTTATATTTTGAATTCACTTCTATTTATGTCATTCACATTGTCTTACATATATTGTGAAACATGTTGTAAACATTTAAAAATAGGAGTTTACTTCTATTTTAAAGTTAAAGGTGTGCACTTGGTATTATAAATTAACTGTCAATTCAATTAATGATCTCCTATTTTTCTATTGTACTTTTACATTCAAACATGTTTAAATTAATGTTCATATATAAATAATTAAAATAATTTTTCATGTACCATATACTTAAAAAATGAGTCATAACATGAATAAAATACATGTCACATTCAAGAAAATGATTCATATGTACAACATGATAACATAATAATCTATATTGCATATACTAGCATGATTAGAAGTCGTAAAAATATAGTACATGGTCTAACATGTCATGTCATGATCTATGAAGTCAAAAAATACATATAATACAATTAACTATCCTAATACAAAGTGACACATAATAAACAATATGTGTTATAAAAACACAATCTAAAGGTGCCAAAAAGACATAATCTACCTAATCTACAGTCCTCTTTACTCCACATGAAGAGGACTCAGATGGATCATCCAGTGTAACATGAGGTGTCTCATCATGTGGAACACCCTATAAGGCAAATGGATCATCCTATGTAACATGAGGTGTCTCATCATGTGGACACCCCGTGAGGCAGATGGATCATCCTATGTAACATAAGGTGTCTCATCATGTACATGCTTAATTGAAATGGGTTTCAAAATATAGCTTGAAAATAAATTAAATATTCACTACATAATAAAAATAATACCACATGAGATGGGTGTCAATTTGTAACAATAGGAGGTGCACTATGAAACCTACCAAATGTGATAGTGGTGATGTCCTATAATTTACAATACATACTTTTTAAAAATTTGATAACTTGAGCATAACAAACTATGTATGCACATAAATAACAATACTCACCTCAAAGGATGATGTAGGCACCTCCATCTAGCTTAGTTCCATACTCTTAGCAACACTCATGGTGACATAGTCCTAAAATTATGGATACATGAGCGTTGAGTCAAAATTATATATACATGAATTAAAAAGTATATAAACTAAAAAGTACATAATTTACACTACATTTATAAACTATAAAAACATACATATCATGCCTAAGTAGTAGCTAATGTCATAGATGTCTCTAAAGATATGCTACCACAATGATCATTGGTATGTCTCAAATGGTCAAAAGATGGAGTCAAAAATAAACTATACTAGGGCCAAAATGGATAAGTACAATCCATCTCCTATTCATAAAACCAAAACACATAAAATTGTACATGAATCAAAGTTCAAGATTATAAGTTAATAACAATGTGTAATTAAAAATAGTACAAAATATTTGCCTTGAGTTTTAAAAGTTCATATTGTAAGTATTTGAGGTTGTACCTTAGTGGTCAATGGATCAGGACCTATACAAATATCAAACTGTGTAGTAGATGACAATCCCTATAAAATCAAATAAAAAGAACATATGAGCACCTATTATTCAATTTGAGTTTGAATGTACATTATTTATAGTGAAATTCAAAGTACATACCATGTGAGGGATGCCATCATGTATAGGTCTCAAAAAAAGACTATACTGTTGAATACAATTGATTAACTGTGTATTGTCTTTAATGTTACAAAAATTTCATAATCATTATCAGTTAGTATATGCTGAGCTCACTCAGGAAATGAAGATAGTTTTCAATGTCTATCAAGCATTCTTATGTTTTCCTAGTTCAGAAGGCAGCATCTACAAAGTTCATTTGGACATCAAAGGAAAACATGCAGAAGATAACTATTAATCGAGCTCCCTCGGTTAATGAAGGAAAATTGGATGGAACCAATGCTAACTAAGCTCAATAAGTTGCCAAAAGAAATCATTTTTAAGTTAGTTTCTACCGAGCTAGGTCAGCTAATGAAGGATTTTCTTATTTTGGCATATTAAGCTTAATTAATTTATCTATTGATTCCAACTTACTAAGGTGATGAATATTAATTATTCTAAGTTGTATTTGAGCTAACTTGATAAAGTGGAAGATATAAGTCTAAGGTCAAGTTATGATTTCAAAGTGTGTGCGTGAGAAAGCATGGAGATATTATTGAAGATCTAATGATGAGAAGAGGAAGCAAATTTGAAGGATAAGAAGAGTATCCTTTGAAGAAAAAATTCCATATTTGATCAGCAAGGATTAAGTAAAAGCTACAATAGAGATCCGTAATCAACAATTAGTTGCATTAAAATTAGTTACTCCTCTTATATTTGCAATAATTGGTATTAGAGCCTATCAAGCTAGTTCAAACTAAGCCTGATGGACCTGAGTCATAGACAGAAGGACCTGAGCTTGAAACTAAAATTCAAGATGATGATGGTGGAACTCATTCAAAGAAAAAAGAACCTATGTTAACAAGATATATCAGAAGGCATCATGCACCTAATCAGATCATTGGAGAAAAATCTAATGGAACAATGACCAAAAGCAACTTAAAAGGTACATGTTTAAATTTTGAATTTGAACCTAGAAGTGTTAAAGATGCTCTAGAAAATGAAAGTTGGATTGACCAATGAATGAAGAGATAGAATAGATAGAACAGATAGAAAAGAACAAAACTTGGACTCTTGTTTTCTTGACCTAAGGATAAAAATGTGATTGGTACAAAGGGGCTATTCAGAAATAAGTTGAATGAAGATGGAAAAGTTTCAAGAAGTAAAGCAAGATTGGTGTGCAAAGGCTATTCTCAAGAAGAAGGTATTCATTATGGTGAGACTTTTGCTCCTATGGAAAGACTAGAAGGTGCTAGAACTTTACTAGAATATGCAACACATAGAAGATTTAAAGTATATCAAATACATGTCAAATCTGCATTCTTGAATGAAATTCTTGATGAAGAAGTCTACATTGAACAACGAGAAGGTTTTGTAGATCCTAACAAAAAGGATATGGTTTGCAAATTACACAAAGCATTATATGGTCTCAAGCAAGCTCCCAGAGTTTGGTATGAAAGACTTCATAATTACCTAGTACAAATTAGCTTTCAAAGGACAACTGATAATAGTAGTCTATATATCAAGGAAGGAATAGACAAGAAGATTTGTTGGTAGAAATATTTGTTGATGATACTCTATTTATAGGAAATGATGAATTGTGCAAAGCATTTTCAAAAGAAATGAGTAAAGAATTTGAGATATCCATGTTTGGTGAGATAAAATTCTTTGTTGGATTGTAGATATAGTAGAACAAAAATGGTATCTACATCACTCAATCTAAGTATATCAAGTAGATACTAAAAAAATTTGGAATGGAAGATTGAAGACCAGTTGGAAACCCTATGTCTACTAGACATAAACTATCAAAAAATAATAATTTCAGAGAAGTAGATCAGACCACATAAAGATCAATGATTGCAAAATTGTAGTATGTAGTACACTCAAGGCCTGATATTGCTCTAGTAGTTGGAATAGTGGCAAGATTCTCAGCAAATCCCAAGGAAAATCATACAATGGCAATCAATAGAATCATGAGATATTTGAAAGGTACTAAAAACTATGGTTTATGGTATAAACTTGGAGGCAATTTGGACTTGAAATTATATACTAATGTTGATTGGGTAGGAAGTATTAATGATAGAAAAAGCACTATTAGTGGAGCATTCTTTCTTGGTAAAAGACTAGTGTCTTGGACAAGCTAGAAGAAAAATTGTACATCTCAATCCATAGTAGAGGAAAAATATGTAGCAGTAGTGGTTAAAATTGTTCTAACATTGTTTGGTTTAAACAATTATTAGAAGGAATAAAGATAGAGATCAAGGATCCAATAATCATATACTATGATAACACTAGTACAATTAACATATCAAAGAATCCAATGATGCATACTAAAACAAACAAAATTGCAATAAAATATCACTTCTTAAGAGAATTGGTGCAAGAAAAAGAAGTCAGATTGGAATATGATAATACAAAGGAATAGATTTATAGACATATTCAGCAAACCATTACCTAAGGATGCATTTCTATATCTAAGAGGTAAGTCAAGGATCATTCCCCTATATAAAATTCACTAAATGAAGTTTAGTAATGCATCAACTAGAACTTATTGAAGATCCATTAGTTGGCATAAAATTAGCAAGGGCATATTGTAGATGAATTAATATTTAAGGTACATTATTATTTATAGAATTATTGTCTTTGGCATGTGTTGTCAAAGAGGGAGAAGTTTTCCAAAGAAGAAGTTTGTTGAAGAGGGAAAAAGTTTTGAATGAACTTGGTAGCAGTTGTTGCAAACAAAATCTAGTGAAAGAAAGAGTTCATACAAATAGAGGGAGTTCTCAAAGAACCAATCCTAAATTTCATTGTGCTATGACATGTTGTGTCACCACCAATGCCAAAGAGGGAGATTTTTGGATACAATTGATTAATTTTGTATTGCCTTTGATGTTAAACAAATATCATAATCATTATTTGTCAGCATATATCAAGCTCACTCAGGCAATGAAGATAGTTTTCTATGTCTATTGAGATTCTTGTGTTTTCCTAGTTTAGAAAGTAGTATCTACTAGGTTCATTTGGGCATCAAAGGAAAACATGCAAAAGATGAGTATTAACCGAGATCACTCAGATAATGAAGGAAATTTAGATTGAACCAATGCTAACCAAGCTCACTCAATTGCCAAAGGATTTTTGTGAGTTTGTAGTGTTAACCAAGCTCCTACTGGTAAATAAAGAAAATCATTTTTGAGTTAGTCTCTACCAAGTAGGTTCAACTAATGAAGGATTTTCTTATTTTGGAATATTAAGCTTAATTGATTTATCTATTGATTCTAGCTAACTAAGGTGATGAATATTAATTATTTGTCATGCCGAAAATATGGGGTAAAAACACACGTTATTTTTTTATTTTTTTAAAGGTTAATTAAACTACTATGTTAAAAGTAATTGACAAAAAGACATACATAAGTCACATTAGGTTTGATATAATTCGATATGCTTGATTCACACGTTAAACTATGGTAGGTTGAAATGCAAATGTAGGTTCCCCTAATTATACCTTAAGTCTACATTTCATCTTATAACCATCGTGTAGGAATTTACTCATTAAATTAACACATTCATTATTAAATCGATTTCAACCATACACTAAATCTTCCACTTCTATTTTCTTAATTAATACATAAATATTCAAGAATGAACACATCATTGACCAAATAATAAATTTCTTAAAAATAAATATTATCTAAAAGCAACATATATAATTTCTAACTATAAGAATTTGCCTTAAAGAAAAATTCACCCAAGAACTAAGAACTCAAACAAAAGCACAACTATAGACCAGAAAAGGAGTATGATCAATATATCAGAGTATGTCCTCATACATTGCTCTATATTTTATGTGATGAATGTGTACACTAGAAATGTATGTATATAAAGGCCTCTCAGGAAGCACCTAGAATGTCACTAGAAAGAACCAGAAGATAAGATAAGCATGACAACTAAGGACACATCTTATCCATAATTCTAGATGATAGGATAAGAATGAAAAGGTGTATCTCAAGTAGAGATGTTGTAGACACCATGTGCTTAATTAGTATGCTGACTCCTATGTTTTAGACACCATGTCTATAAAAGAGGTGTGAACTCCTATTTTGTCAACATGACAACTCACAGGAGTACGCATAATCCTAGGTGACTAATAAATAAATATTAAAATAACTCATTAACCTAAGTAAACTTAAGTAAATGTAAATAGTAATTTTTTTTTATACCAACACTCCCCCTTAAGTGCAACTTAGGGGAATGCCCTTAAGCTTACAAAAAACTAGGATGAAATGCATGATAGGTCCCGTCTACTAGGCCATGTTAGGCACTTGTATACATAATGAAAATGCAATCTCTCATAAAGCAAAGAAAGAGGGAAAAACTCATGGAAAAAACCCTCTCCCAAAAAGAGAGATGAAAAGGGATGCATAGATGGATGGAGTAATCAAGACACCCCCATTACGACATACATCCAATATATACAAAAGTGAAGAATGAGAGAGACAAAACCTAATAAGAGGAAAATGTTCCCCTCAAAAAGAAGAAGAAGAAGAAGGAGACAAGGTAGTCCCCCCCTAAAAGTAAGGTGTTGACCAGTGAGAAATGCTCCAATTTGGAAGTTGATCCATGACCATTGAATGATGTTCGTCCCCTTTGGAAGAAATAGTGGTAGAGGTACTGGTGAGATGCTTCTGCTATGTGTGGAAAGAATCTTAATGATGTAAGGTATCTTTGAAACCTATTCAAGTGTCCCTATGTCAATACTAAAGGTGTCTCCTTCCAAAACTACTGAGAAGAAATATAGATCAAGAAAGGAGTGATGTAGAACCTATTTTAAGGAACCAACAGTCTCCTCAAATAATAGAGAGACCTTAGACAATGGTTGTACATAAGGATCCACAATCACTTCAGCCTATAAAGACTGGTCATGTAGAGAATGGACATGAGGGTTAGAGTCAACCCTCACAACAACTATAGAAGGGTCATCCTCATAAAAAAATAGTAGTATATCATCAAAGAAGTCCTCCAAATCTGTTGTGTGTAACTCCATGAACAAACCTAAAATATCAGTCAAGAAGTCATCACCTGAGGCTAGAACTAGAAGACAAAGTGTACTCTATTGTGATAAAGTACAAGAATCTATCACTATAGAAATGGATGAAAGATTCACCTCAAAGAGATGATAAATATCATCAAGAATGTCTCTCAGATCTTCAATGTGAGACTCCATGAATAGGCCTGCAATGGTTGTAAGGAAGTTGTTGCATGAAAGAGAAGTAGGAAGACATGGAGTGTCTTGTTGCACTAAATCTAAAGAATTTGTGGCTAAGATAGGATCAATAGGAGAAACAAGAGTATGTGGAGGTGTGATCTCATCTGGAGGATGTAGCTGCAACTAGAGGTAGAAGATCTTTGGGGAATGGAGGAATGTGTGGATCTCCATATGTCTCCCAAAGATGAATCTAATAATCATAATGATCAGTTATCTTAAGATTAGTCAGTGAATCCAAAATCTCCATATCCATATGCAAAAAGAGAATAGTACTAATGAGTGTAGAAGTCTCAACATCATATGTAAATCCTTTCAAATATGGTAATGCATTGTGCTAACTGAGATATTTGATAGCCAATTGACTCCATTCCTGATAGTTGTTTGGTGTCAAGTAAATCAAATCTTCCTCTTCCATGATGGACTAATAAATGTAACCCCCAAAGAATCAAAGAACACCCCCATAATGAATGATTTAGGCACTTGGTAGCCACTTGCCAATTTAGGGCCTATTTTTGAAAGCAATATTTCTATCCACAAAACCTATAATATGATTATAGATCTAGAAAGTACATAATAGAATGCAGTTTCAAAAAAAATAGAATCTAATTTGGAGTCCAGATGAGCCTGTACTAAGAATTTTAAGTGGAAAAAATTAGGATTTGTGAGTTGTAGAAAAATTTAGGAATAGATATCTCAAACCACCTACACCAATGAGTAGATCATGAAAATCTACCCCAAAACAAAAACAAAAATGCTTGCAAAAATGAGTCTGTATGAGGTAGATATCATTGTTTGATGCTATTCTTTTTTGAGTCACCACTATTGCACCTCCACAAATCAAATGGCTCTAGATTTTTCCTCAGAGGTCTTACTTGGATGAAACAAAATCTGATTTGGGGATTTTTCTACCTTCTAAATGTGATGCAAATATCTGATTTGCATAGCAAGCACCAATCTTTACCTACAAAAATCCTCTCCTATGGCCCTATGGCTAAAAAATTTCTAGAAAATAATGCAAATCTAAATTATTGTTGTAGAGATGTAGATGAAAAAAATGTAGATCTAGAAATTAAATGTATAGATCTAAAATGATTATACCGAATTTGCAAAGCAGTCCTCCAGGTGCTAGTTTGCAAAAAGCATTGCCTCAATTTTGACTATGCCTAGGGTAGGCAAAATTATAGTCAAAATTCACTAAGTCAATGTGTTGGACACAATGGCAAGGTTTTCTTTGGCTCTAGATGCTCCCAATGATTACAATACTCCAGATCTAAGTTAAGATGCTGAAGCAAGAAGATGGTCTCAAATGACTATGTGAAGGGAAATTCTCCAAGAGATCCAATACCATGTAAGAATTTGGTATAGCTTTCATACCATGTAAGAATTTTCCTTAGGAAAAAATTCACCCAAGAACTAAGAGCTCAAACACAAGCATAACTATAGACCAAAGAAGAAGTATGATCAATATATTAGAGTATGTCCTCATACATTGCTCTATATTGTATGTGATGAATGTACACACTAGGAGTGCCTATATATAAAGGCTTCTTATGAAGCACCTAGAATGTCTTTAGAAAGAACTAGATGATAAGAGAAGCATGAAAAGCAAGCACATGTCTTATAGATCATTTTAGATGATAGGATAAGAATGATAAGGTGTATCTCAATTAGATATGTTGTAGACACCATGTGCATAAAAGAAGTGCAAACTTCTATTTGTCAACATGACAACTCACAAGAGTATGCATACTCCTAGGTGAGTAATAAATAAATATTAAAATAATTCACTAACCTAAGTAAACTTAAGTAAGTTTAAATAGTAAATAATTATTTACGTCAACACTAACTAACAATTGATTATATAAATAAAGCTTCCATCCATAAGTTTATTTAAAAACAATTTAATCTAATTTGAAATAATAATATGTCTTAAATAATTACTAACTAAGAACATATTAAAACACTAACATGTATCAATAAAATAACCTTATTTAAAATTTAGCATCTAAACCTTACCAAGAAAATCATATTACAAATATTGTAAGAATTTTTCTTAGGGCAGAATTCACCCAAGTCCAAGGAACTCAAACACAAGTACAACAATAGACCTAAGAGAGGGTATGATTAGAATGAGGATATATTAATTCAATATGCCATATCAAACTACACTAGGAGTGCCTATATATAAAGGCCTTTGGAGAGCTTCTAGAATGCATAGAAGTCAGCAACATGATAAGCCATACAACTAGGCACATGTCCACCAGATATGGGTTATCCTTCATTAAGCATAGAAGTAAGTGTGATGATGATAGGATACGCCTACAATGGTGTAACATGAAAATTTATGTTGTAGATAGCATGTACTAAAAAGGGAGTGTGAATAATTATGTTGTCTACATGACAACTTAGTGAATGATGTAAACTCTAGTGTTGTAGACACCATGTGCTGAATTCGAGTTGCATAGTTCTATGTCATCAACATGACAACTCATGAGAGTACACATACTCTTAAGTGTCTCACCTAAATAAATAATTAAATAATGCAATATAATAAAATAATTTATTAACCTAAGTAAACTTAAGTAAAGTGTAAATAATAAATACCTATTTACACTAGCACCCTTCCTTAAGTGCAACTTAGGGGAATGCCCTTAAGCTTATGAAATCTAGGATGCAATGCATGATAGGTCCTAGCTACTAGGCCATGTTAGGTACCCATGTAAATAATGACATGTAATCTCTCATAAAGTGGAGAAAGAGGGAAAACCTCATGGGAAAAACCCTCCCCAAAAAAGAGAGATGAAAAACACATACGATGTATGGATGGCTGGAGTGATCAAGACCTCCCCATTACGACATACATCTAGTGTATACATAAGAGAAAAATGAGAAGATGAAGAAAGATAGAATAGGCTCCTCCCCCCCCCCCCCCCCCATCAAACAAGAATACCTACTAGTGACTGCTCCAATGAAGAAGTTGATCCAAGACTAAAAAATGGTGTTCCTTCCCTTGGAAAGAAACAAGGCCATGGGTACAAATGAGATGCTTCCACTATACGTGCAAAGAATCTCATGGATAAATGATGTCTCTAAGACCTACTCAACTAGCTAAAGAACCTATCTCAAAGAACTATCTATCTCCTTAGCTAATGAAGAACCCCTCTGCAACTATTGATCATAAGTATCAAAAATCACTTCAACCTATGATGATCAATCATGTAGAGAATGAACAAGAGGGTTGAATGGAGCCCTTGTGAAAACTAAAGAAGAAGCTGATTCATAAAGAAGAAGAGGAAAATCATCAATACTATCCCCCAAATCTATCACTGATGTTGGACCTAGAAGACTAGATGTGCCCTTCTATGTTGGACCTATCACTGTGGCAATATATGCATGTGGACTAGACTGATGTAGTGACCTCTTGCTACAACTATTGATAGAACCCCATGTGTTTGAATATATTGAAGCACTATTGCTGGTGTCACTATTATTTTGCACACAATATGATGTGTGGAGAGGATTAGAAGACAAATTGGGTGAATTTTCCTCAAAGTGTACATCCTTCTCCACAAAAATTTGATGTGTCTCTGAATTAATGAGTCTTTATGCCTTCATATTGTCTTTATAACCAATGAAATTACAAGGCTAGGGTGACTATGACTTGCATCCCCTAGAAGATATCTTTGCCTATGTACGACAACTGAAGACTTTGAAGTGTGTCACAATAGGTTTTCTACCGCACCATGCCTCAAAAGTAGTCTTTCCATCTAAGGTTGGATGAGGACACTTGTTAAGACTATGAGTGTCACTACTACTTGCTTCAACTTTAAGTGATGGATCTAGAGACTTGGCTTGTATCATGAAACTTTCCATAGACTTAAGAGTTTGGATCCTCAATGCTATAACATCTATCTTATGTAGAGTGAATGCTGGTGGATGCTGAAGATCAATTCCCTCAAGTTTGTAAAAGCCTGTAACTCTTTTATTCACATACATGCTTCCATTGTCCATTCTTAGAACTTTGATGGCTTTTCTTGATTTCCATTCAACATGAGTCTTGAAGGTTAAAAACCTATCCAACACTTCATTCTTATGACAAAGAAGACCCAAGTGTATCTTGAAAAGTCATCAATGAAAGTAAGTATATAGTGATCCTAGCTGACTGATGTCACTACAAAAGGTCCTGCTAATACCATGTGAACCATCTATAGAACAACTAGTTCTCTTGAAGACTTCCATTTTTGTAACTTCCCCTCTGGGTGCATATCCATTGAATCTGTTAAACATTCACCTATGGAAAAGTTTACTTGGGGTAGAAATTTGACCATTTTGTTTGTGAAAAGTTTCTAAAGATAGTGGAAGGAAAGATGTCCATACCACTCATGATATAATTTGATTTGAGAATTTGATTGTGTTAATAAGGCCTTTGAAGGAGACTTGGGCACAAAATGGGTGAAAGAGTACAACCTTTTTTCATGATTCACTTTCCCCATTGCAACCAAGGAATCATTTTTTAGACTATGCACCTGTACTGAGTCAAGAAGCAACTCAACTCTATGTCCATCTCCAAGGTGAGTGATTTGGTAAATTAAGAGGAGATTAGAAATTAGGTTTGGAACATAGAGAACATCTTGAAACTCTCCATTTTCCATTTCCATATTTCCTTTCCCTTTAACTTTCATTTTGGTATCATCTCCTATGAAGATGTGTGGTACCTTTGACTACTTCATTGAAGAAAAATCCTCCTTTGAAGAACCCATGTGATAAGAGGAACCTGAGTCAAGTATCCATTCCTTTGAAGAGTTTGAATTATCCATGAGTGCTTTCCCTTTGCCCTTTGAATTTGAAGAAGATCATTTCTTTTTATAAGCATTAGGTAGTAGAACATTATGTTTCTTCATAATGTTGGTCAACTCATCCATCTTTTTATGATAACACTCATGTTCTTCATGACCCATTTTCTTTTCATAGGCACCCTCTTCTTCTGCTTATTTTTGTTGTCCCCCTTCTTGTTAGAATTTGAGGAAGACTTTCCTTGTTCATTAGATTGTGGTGTTGTCTTTTCTGCATCCTCTAATTTTTTCTTCCACTTCTTCTTCTTACCCTTTCCTTTATTTGAAGATTTCCCAACTAAATTTTGAGAACACTCATTATTGGCTACCAATTCTTTACACTTAGGTGAATTGAGAATCCTCATTGATATCAACTTCTTTTCTTTTGTTTTCAACAAATTAGTATATTCATCAAAAGAGATTTTCTTATAGATAGACCCTAATGTAGTCTTTGAGGTGTTATAAGAAGAAACAAATGTGGAGTACTCTGATGGTAGCTTGTTATGTAAGAGATAAATCAATCTGTCACCTTTGATAGAACTCCCACAATTAGTAAGCTTTCTCCTTAGTTCATTCACCTTAATGATGAAATCTTGTATAGAATCAAATGACTTAGGATCTAAGGAGACAACCTCATCTTCAATTTTGAAAAAATCATCTTTAGACACTTTACCATATAGGTTTTTGAGGGTATCCCAAGCTTCCATGGATGTAGAAGACTTCTTAAGTTGATACATGATCTTGTCAACAACCTCCAAACATATATCACTTAGGGTTTTCCTATCCATTGCTACCCAAGCTAAAATATCACTTCCTGATACATTATCACCTGTTGTTTTAGGAAGGGTACCATCTACATATTGAGAAACTCCATTATGTATTAAGTGATACCACATTTTGATGGACCATGTAGAATAGTTATGTGGAGTTAATTTTGGAAACTTAAAATTTCCCATGATGCAAAAAATGAAAGAAAATTGTAGAAAAGAAGGAACACAACACCAAGAACACTTCCCCTTTTCACTAAATCAAGAAAACCTCCCAAAAATAGATGCTTTTAGCAATTTATAAGTAGTGTGATTACAATAGGCACTTGCCAATTTTAGCCTTTGTGGACTTTTGATTTTTCTTGTTATAACCTCTTAAAAGATTAGAAATCTAGAAGTTTACAATGTACAATGTTTTGAAGTAGTACAAAGAAAGGAAAGTCCCTATTTCTGAAATTGACACTTTTGTCAATACAACTCTACAATTTGATTGGATATCTAAAAAGTAGACAAAAAGTAATGAACTTTTCAAAGAAACGGAACCTATTTTCGAGTCCAGATGTTCTTGTATAGAGCATTTGAAGTTGCAAATTGTAGGATTAGATAGGTATAGTCACCAAAAGACATAATTTTTGACAAATCCATTCACCTAAACTAGAAAAGAGCTACACCATTGAAAATTTTAGAAAATTCTACCCAATTTCCAAAAAAATTGCACCTGAATTGGAGTCTAGATGACTAAGATATGGCCTCCCAAAGTTAGACTACTAAATCAAAAATCAATCTTGAGAGGGGTTGCATTAGCAAAAGATGCGGTTAAATTTGATGGTCATATGTCCATTGTAGTAGTTCTAATTTTCCTTGGAATGATGGTTAGATGGTCGTCAAATTTGAGCTCATGAACTTGTTGATGTCAGCTACTCCAAGCCATGTGATGATGTCATGATGACATCATCATTGTATGGAATTGTATGTTGTGGGTAGAAAAAATCCATATGCTGATGTGGATGTTGAGTCAGCATATGAATGCTAACTGAGCTATGTTGGCAAGTAGGAGTTGAACGCGGATGAGCTGGCATACCTTGTTGTCGAAGATTTAACAGAATATTTGAAGATTTGGTGAAATATTCGATGCCATCACTAAAGCTATGAGTTCAAGAACCAGACTATTTCCTTGTTGCTAGGATTCAATTTGGCAGTATCAACAGGATTTAAACCACTACCAATTTATGGTGTTCGGGTGCCAAATAGAGGGATGCAGTGGTGCCAATTTGCAAAGTGTGATAGCTGATAAATCATGTGTTTTATCACACATTGGTGTTGTGGGTAGTGACCAAGATGTATAAAAGAGAATGCGCTCATAGTTTAACACAAAGTACAATCTATCAATTTTATGTGGGAAGTGTTGAGAAATGTTACCCGTGCTCACTAGTATGAGGTTGGTTAGACTTTATGGCAAGGGTTGGTGCACTCTGTCATGGCCAGAATGATATAGATGCTCAATTTAATTGCAAATGCCTGCCAATTAAAATATTTCAACCAAATTTGCAGGGCCATGGTGTAACTACCTAGTTCTGCAATAAAAAATTCTCTGCTAGCACAACTGGGCATGAATTTTTTTTGAAAATATAAATTTGAAAAAATGCTGAGATTAAATAAAATACAAATCTAAAAAACAAATAATCAGATTGATTAAATGACCATATACAGTTTTTAAATCGGCGCCTTTGGGTGCTAGTTTGCAAAAATAATTGCCTCGTGATCAACTTTAGCCAAGCATAAGCAAATTTAAAGTCAATCTTCACCAAATCAACATTCTGAATGTAATGACGAGGTTAGATCTGGCTCTAGATGCTCTCAATTTTTGTAGATACTTTGGATTCTGGTCAAGGTACTAAAGTATGAATGGTTTCGAATGGCTATGTGTAGAGAATCTCCTTGAGCTCGGATACCATGTAAGAATTTTCCTTAGGGCAAAATTCATCCAAGACGAAGGAACACAAACAAAAGCACAATAGTAGAACAAAGAGAGAGTATGATTAGAATGATGATATATTCATTCAATATGCCATATCAAAGTACACTAGGAGAGCCTGTATATAAAGGCCTCTAGAGAGCTTCTAGAATGCATAAAAGGTAGTAACATGATAAGTCATACAACCAAGCACATGTCCACTAGATATGGGTTATCCTCCATTAAGCACATAAGTAAGTGTGATGATTAGAGGATAAGCCTACAATTGTGTAGCACACAAATTTATGTTATAGACAACATGTGCTAAAAAAGGAGTGTGAATAATTGTGTTGTCTACATGACAATTCAATGAATAATGCAAACACCAGTGTTATAGACACCATGTAATGAATTAGAGTTGCATACTGTGTTGTCAACATGACAATTCATGAGTACACAAACTCCTAAGTGTCTCACCTAAATAAATAATAAAATAATGCAATATAATAAAATAATACATTAACCTAAGTAAACTTAAGTAAAGTGTAAATAGTAAATACTTATTTACACCAACAAATTTAAATATAAAATTTTAAAATAAAATGAAACTAATAATTATCTAATGTAAAATACTTATAATAAAATTAACTTATAAAAACAAAATAATAACTAATTTTCTTTTACTTTAAATTTACTTACATAATAATTCAATTACTTATCACTAAAATATTCTAACACCAAACTCTAACATTAAAACTTAAAATATTAAAACAAAGCAATAAATCTAATTTACACATATAACAATTAACATTACCTAATTAATATTTACTAACTTTACTTTATCTAATTACCGAACATACCAATTCTATTACTTTTAAATTTACTAAAATAAAAGAATACTAAATAACTAACCTTAACTTACTATCTAATCTTATGACAAATCTTTACACTACTTACTAACATAATATTAATATTTAAAATAATAACTAATTACACATGACTAACTATCCTAACCTTTAACATGTAACTACTAACTTTATTACCTCAACTTCCCAACACCTAGCATCCTGCCCCAAACCATCCTCCTTTCATGTCAAGCACTTGCAAAGAGGTGGGCTAAAATGTTTGCAGGAGATGGTAAAGAAAAAGGGAAAAAGTTTAAAGTTTAATGCCCTTTGACTTTTGTAATAAAACTTTATTCCATCCCCCCTCCCACACTTTCCAAAACTAATGCCTAGGAAGAGGTAAGATGGCTAGTGGGGTGGGTAGATGGGTTTTTTAGGGGGATATGGGTAGTTGTTTCAAAAAGTTTTGTTGGTAGGATATTTAAATTTTTACTTTATGTATTATTATTTTTTTAAAATTCATAATATTTATTAACTGAAAAAAAAAGATATTAAAAAGGATCTTTAGAGAATATTCTCTATTCCTAGAGGATTTATTTTTTCCTTTCCTCATACAAAATACAAAGAGTTTTTACTCTTTGGATACAAAAAAAATTTTAGTGTTGGAAGTTTCCAATTTATATAATTTGCCAAGGGGAATATATATTTTTAGTCTATAATTTTTTCAAGGTGTTAGATTCCAAATTAAATTTACATAGTAAGGGGAACAAATATTTTTCAAATTGAATTATAATATAAAGATTAAATATTCTATTTGAGTGTTCGAATAATATTATAATGCTTCTTGATAATTACAAAAAATGCAAGATAATCTAACATTCAAGGAATCAAATTTTCTTAACATAAATTGGGATCAATTTTTCATAACTCTATTTATCATTATTTCCTCAAATTATGATTTAATCCATGAATACAATGTGGACTTTAAGAATGTCAAAAAAAGGGTAAAACATCATCGCTTTTATTTTTCAATAACATATGCATGTACATTTAATCACACAAAAAAAAACATATGAATGGAAAGAACTCTATTTTTTTTAATCATCTCATTCAATGACTCCCTCAGGAAAGAACCAGGTAATCATTTCAACAATAAGCTAAAAAAATTGTTTTTACAATAAGATCATTTCCTAAAGAGAAATCTCCCAACACAATTGAATTTAAATTATAATTTTAAATTTCTTTCTTGGCTCCACAATAGGGTAGCCATTACCAAAATCTTTAAACACATCAATGTAACCATGGAGAGAATGAAACTAACTAGGATACAAACAAATTAACATGAAGAAAAAATCAATAATTTACTCCCATCCAAGTTTATACAATAGGTTCATTATTGAACCAAACTAGGGAGAAGGTCGATTTTTCCAGATAGGAGACATCAGTCACAACACCATAATAGGTGCCCTTTTGGGGCTATAATCACAAGAACTTATCTTCTTCCATTTCTCAATTTCCAAAATACAAAACATGGTTCGTATTGACGAGTAGGGGCCTATAGCACCCTACTCTCTCCCTCTCCTCCTCCTAAGGAGAGACTCTACATTGCTGGAGTCCAACTAAAGACCTCCTCCTATACATGGCCACTTCTACCCTATCTGAGGGTGAGTAATGCCAATATAACCCATACAATCCCTTTGAAAATAAAATGTAAAATAGTAAGTAAAATATTTAAGGAAAACCCATTTCAATCCCTCCCAAACATGTTCATCAAACACACGAACATACATATGCAAAGAAAACTACTTAAGAAAGAAATACAACATGAACAAAATGAGCTTGAAGGATTCCTACCTTCATAATAATGTTATGGAAAATTAAAAATTTGAGAAGATCTTTCTTTCCTTCTCCTTCAATCTTGAATTTGCTTTCTAAAACTAGAGGTTAGGTGAACACTCTTCCTCTCTCAGATCTGCCTCTAAATAGGATCCCAACTCAATCACATACAAAAATTCCATAACTCCCCCACTTTCCCAAAGGCATCTAGAGTCTTCTAACTCAACCATGTCATTAAGGCTAACCTCAAGTTGGAGTTTAACTTATCCAACTCATGATGAAACTTTTATTTTTGCAATAAAGTAAAAATGAGATATTTGGGTGATCACAAAAGTCAACAAAAGGGGCTAGAGTGGTGAAAAATGCCTCCAACCCATACATATACCCCCTAGGTACTTAGTTTTCATGATTTTTGGCCTCTAGCACTATTTAAGGACCTATTAAAATACTTAAAATATTCAGACTTTCTAAAAAACCTCAAAATGCAAATTTATCACTAATCCTGATTACTAAATGATTAGTAATAGATCACTAACCTGGTCCAAATTAGATCTTTAAGTTACTTGGTTAAACCTAATTATCATGCTAAAATGCATATACAAATCATGAGTGTCAAGTAACATTATAAAATCATTGTTACAAAATATTAGCATTTAATGATTACAAAATGATACATTCATTCAATTCACAATACAAATAACATACAAACGATGAGGTCTACAATGAGGTCTACATCTTTTATTAGAATCAACCCTGGATCTTTCAAATGGTACAGAAGGTCTAATTTTGATTCTCCATTAGATTCTGTGGCTAATAAATCTTGCACATTCATTTCACACATCAGTAGCTTAAGAAAATCACATGCATATATATAACTCATCAGGATAATTACATAAATTAAAACATCAATCTTTTATGTAAATAATTGTTTATCTCAATTCTACTCATATTCTTAACCACTAAAATTGCATAATCAAAGTGTTAATCATATTCCTAATTTTGCATTCATTTTTTGCACTATATAATTAGTATGTATATTCATAAAACATTAAATGCCATAATTAAAAAACCTAAAAGTAAAACATCACAACATAAAATAAGATAATAATGTCTAGTGTATCCAAAAAAGTTTCGACATATTGTTTCATGAGTATCAAAATAATAATGTATCAATTGTACTATGATGTGTAATGCCCTGCCAAGGGATCCAAAGAATTCACCTAGAATTCCACTAAGTTTAGTAGCATTTTTTTATCCATGAAAGTAAATACCACATAAAACTTATGCACAATAATGGAAGAAATAGTAATGTCCATTTGAAAGTAAACATAACATACATAATAGATTACATTCTTAAAGATCCCTTTACGTTGGATTACATCTAGAAACATCTATCATACATGAATCCATCTAGTACAACATCCACATGAAATAATAATGATAAGTCCAATGTTTATACATTACATTTCAAATACTCAATCATCCACTCTACATGTCACAGGGTATGACAAGCTCAAAAGAATTTACATACATAGAATAATGTACATCATCCTATTCTAATCCATGATACATCAAAGTAAAGATAATCACATGATATACATGATACATCATCATAGAAGACATATACATCCATAATAAATATCAAACATAATAAACTAAATGCATAGTTCCTCCCGACCGTTAATAGCATCATTAGACCATCGTGGATCCTAGCCATCCCTCCGTGCGTAACATTCCAAATCACTGAAGAGATCATCAGTACTAACATAGTAGGAATGTCACTCCTAACATATACAACATCATATGTAGAAAGTAATCTAACATGTAAATAAAAGCATAAGATAACATCATCTAACATATGATAATCATCAATGAAAAAGGATACATATCCACCATCATGAAGGACGCAACAGCCACGATGTCTCAATGAATCTCAAAATGATAAGAGTGGAAAATACACTACCACCCAACCGCATGGTACCTAAGTGGTCCACTCCCATCGTGCTGAGGAGATAACCTCAAGTCTCAAACAGGCTATCCATAGCACAAATCTCTATAAGTCCAAGAATCTTAAAAGTATACTAACTCAAAGGTTCCAAACACAAAATTTGACATCTAATCCCAAAGGCACACAATGACATGTAGGAACCTACTATGCAAGCGGGAAAGTGTCATCCCAATTATCACCTACAGGTTACCCTGACAGTTAGCTAAACTCCACAGGTCCATACTGATTTCATGTGGCCACTAGTATCCTCTCATACTGATGAGGAATACTACGGAATGCAAGGTCGCAACCATGCATCTCACTACTCCCATCCTAGCCTGTACAAGCACTTAAGGCATGGGTGAGAAAAAAACTCTTATCTTTTTAGGTTCATTTAGTTAGTATTAGGTGTGAATGTTATCACTTATTAATCCAACTTACAATGAGTTACCCTAGCAACCTCTTAGGGCCCCGACCCTCATTGCAAGCCACTTCCCATCACTACATGCAGATATCCTACCCTAATTCTCATGGAACCATAAATCTCAAAATCACAAAAGATAATCCATAATAAAATCATCAAATATGCATAAAAGCATCAAATCTCCATGAGCAACATCCATAGAAAATCATGAACACAAAAGCTCTCTATTGGCAACTGAAGTATCATTGATAATCAAAGTATCCAATGGTTCTCAATAACCAAAATATATCTCAATCAAACTGATTGAAGACTCCAAAAATGGTTGAGTCAAACATGTCACATCATGACATCATCAAGAATAAATCCACATCACAGTTCCATCATGGCGACTAGAAAATAACCAAGGATAACTGATCGATGACCAAAAATAATGGTTAAGTCAAATGTCTCATACATAAGAATCTCAACTATAACAATCAGTAATCACATCCAATACATAGAACATTCCATTACATAACCATGGTTGGGTTTATAAAGATCGAGATTAAAACATCATCATGACATCACAATCGCATAACTCCCAAGCCTCTGGTAGACGTCCTATAACTGGTCAACACTAGTCAACCCAAAACCCAAAACAATAACATAACAAATACACAATGTAAACACATGTTTTGGTTTTGCTAAATTTACAATTTGAATTTAAATGCAAAAGTCTCGGTTTACGTTTCCAAGTTTAGAGAAAGAATTTGAAGGAACATTTATACATTTAGAATGAATACAAATCCATTCTTTAATTATAATTTTAATCCAAATGTCCCCCACCAAATCAATATTTAATATACTCAATAAAACAATTAATTTAGATCATGAGCCTTTGATATAAATCAATTATCAATTTACAATTATAAAACAAATAATCGTATTTACATATTATATACATACTTATATATATATTTTATTAAAATATATACTTATAAATACATATATGAATACATAAATTATTTTATCATTTAACAAAATTGAATTAATCAAATTTGATTAATGCCAAAATGAAAATCGAATATGGCAAACATTTTATAAAAACAACACACATTTATATAATATGACTGTCAGTACATGACGTCAGTGGTTACTGCGTACCACTGCCATCACAGTACCTGTGACGGCGGTACACTGCGACTGCAGTGGAGGGTGCAAGTCTCGTCCCCCCACCGACTCAATGTTTATAATGTTTATTAATTTTTTTTAAATCGCTAATGCGATTTCCATTTGCGATTTGGTTTAAAACATTTTCACCCATTGGTATGTTATCCGAATTTTAAACAAATATATATATTATACATATATATGTATATGTATATATATATATATATATATATATATATATATATATATATATATATATATATATATATATATATATATATATATATATATATATATATATATATGTAAGTATAAGAAAATTGACAATATATCAATATAACTTCAATTTTTCAAAATTCCCCCATAAACCTTTGATCTCCCAAAATTTCCAATAATTTAATCTAATGGGTTTGACTATGAATCTCAACCCTAGCCCCGTGTTCATAAGTAAAATCACCAGAATCTACCCAGATTTTGATGCTAATTCGTTCTTCCTTAGAAACCTATAGAGCAAGCTCCTCCCTTCTTCAGAGTTCTCGAGTCCTCGAATGCTCCAATTTGCACTCCAACTGCTATGTCTAAGCCTCTACGAATGCCTGAATATAAAGAGCTTTCAAGAAACATCTAGAATGCTTCTAGAAACAGCTGGAAGGTGTCACCAACTAAGCATGGGTCTTTTCCAACCTTCAAGATGAGCCATAGGGTTGTAGACACCATGTGCTTAATTGATGCACTAACCCCCGTGTTGTTGACACTTGAGAAATAGAAAAGTGTGTTAACTCCCATGCAAGCTTATAACTCCAATTCACTTTTTATATAATTTCTATTTAAATATTTATAACTTCCATTTTAATCTTTATAACTTTCATTTTAATTTTTATAACTTTTATTATTATTATTTATTTGTTACTTTATTATTATTTTTATAACTATTATTAATTTTAATTTTCTTTTATTTAATTCTTTTTCCTCAATTAATTCTCATTTAATTAATTATAATCAAAATATCAAATAACATGATATTTTATATTAATTTTCTCAAATAATTAATTTATTAATTAAATCTATTAATATGACTTAATTAATAGAAAATTCACCATAGACCTCCAAGATAAAATATGAAAACCCATCATAGAGGAAATCACTCAAAATCAGTCTAAAGGGTTAAAAATCACGAATCATGTCATCTGACACATTCGGTGGGTAAAATATCCATATACTTGTCCTACCTCACTATGACAATTGGCTTAAAGGTTTGGGATTTGGACTTGAGAATTTATCTCCCTTCTCTTATCATTGAGATAGTATAATAGGGTATGTTCATCCTGGCAATTTAGGGAAGTTGATACCCGGTACCTGCAACCTACCGAAAAAACCATGCATGTACATACAATATATATAATGCTAAGCTAAACACACAATGGTAGGAAGTGGTGCATCGTGTAGATCCCGACTAAGCAGGTGACTACAAATCACTTCCTTAACCACATCAGAAATGCCATACAATAAGAAAACATGCACACCATACACATACAAGTATCCATAATAAAACACATGAGATAATAACCACCAACTAATCATCAACAATAGCTGAAAACAATATAATGATCATCATGTATGCATGAAATGTAAAGTCTAAATGATCTCATCACATAACCTCTAAATCCATAACATAATGTCTGATAGTGTCAAAACAATACCACTAATCCATCAACATAAAACTAGTCCATCATAGTTTGATAATAATAGCAACAATATGTCTAGAAAATATGTGAACGAGTGTAGGCACTACATCCACCCCCCTTGGGTTAGGCTTACTCTTGGAAGCCTACAAACAAGTAGGAATATAGCTCCCTCAATCTGGCTTTATCCTCCCATGTAGTCAAAGAATCATCAATAGGGTCCCATTGGACCCTTACCTGCTTGATGGTTCGACACCTGAGGGTCAACTACCGCTGCTCCAGAATATGAACCAGCTCCAAAGCCAGTTGCCCATTCTCTACCTGCAATGCATTCCAATCAAGAACATGTATAATATCAGGTATGTACTGCCGAAGCACTAAAACATGGAAAACATCATGAATGCGAGCTAGGCTGGGCGGTAGAGCAAGGCGGTAAGCAACCGGGCCAATCCTCTCTAGAATCTCGAATGGTCCCACAAAGTGAGGTGCTAGCTTAGAACCCTTTTCATACCGGATTGGACTCTTTCGCAGTCGTACTCTCAAGAAAATGTTATCTCCCACAGCAAACTGCTTATCAGTCCTATGAGCATCGACATACTTCTTCTACCTATCGTGTACCATAGTCAAATGCTCACAGATACGCACCACCTGTTGCTCCATATCATGAAGCATCTCAGGACCCAATAGGGTGCGATCTTCAAGACTATCCCAACTCAATGGTGTATGACAAGGACATCCATATAATGCCTGAAATGGTGCCATGCCAATAGAACTATGATACCAATTTTTGTAAGCAAACTCCACTAGGTAGAGATAATCCTCCCAATGTGTCTGCCTATCCATCACATACATCCATAACATATCCTCCAAAACCTGATTCACCCTCTTTGTCTAACCATTAGTCTCTGGATGATATGCCGAACTGAAGTTTAACTGCACTCCAAGCTCATGCTGTAGTGATGTCCAGAATGCAGATGTGAATACAGGGTCCTTGTCAGAAATGATCTTTCTAGGAATACCATGTAACCTCATAATATTACGCATAAATACATTAGCTACAGAAGCTGTTATGTAGGAAGACTTAATCGGTGAAAAATGTGCCACCTTAGTCAATCAATCAATGGTGACCATGATAGCATCATGACGCCGAACAGTCATAGGTAATCCTACAATGAAATCCATGGAGATGATATCCCACTTCCAAGAAGGAATGAGATTAGGCTGCAAAAGTCTAGGAAGGTGCTAATGTTCTACCTTAACTCTTTGACACTCAAGGCACCTAGCCACAAAATTAGCAATATCTCGCTTCATCCCAGACCAAAAGAACAAACATTTCAAATCAGCATGCATCTTCTTGACACCTAGATGTGCTGAGTAAGGTGTACGATGGGCTTCTGCCAATGTCAAGGTGTGAAACTCATCTAAAAATGGCACATATATCCTCCCCAGATGTCTTAAAAGACCATCTAATTCTCGAACATAACCGAAAAACTTTCCTTCCAAAGATCTTCCTGAATCTATCTCTCTGCACACTTCCTGATACCAAGAATCCGTATGAAGTGCCTAAAGAATCTAACTCCTCAAATCCACACTAAGGGTCATCGATAATACCACATGTCTCCTATGACTCAAAGCATCCACCACCATATTCTCCTTACCCTAAACGTACTTAACCTCAAAATCATAGTCGCATAGAAACTCCATCCATTGCCTCTAGCGAGTATTCAAATTAAGCTGAGTAAAAATGTACTAAAGACTACAATGATCACTATGTAGCTCAAATTTGTGCCCCAATAAGAAATGTCTCCATCTAGTCAAAGCATGAACTACTATTGCTAACTCAAGATCATGCATAGGATAATTTAACTCATGATCCTTGAGCTTACGTGATTCATACGCAATCACCCATCCTTTCTGCATCAACACTACCCCAATCCCTTCAAGAGAAGCATCTGTACATACCATGAAATCACCTTCCAGATTAGGTACAGCTAGAATCGGTGCACTGGTCAAAAGCTCCTTGAGCTTCTAAAAAGATTCCTCACATTTCTCTATCCATACAAACTTCTTTCCTTTCCTTTGAAGAGAAGTGATAGGATGTGCTATTCTAGAGAAGTTTTGGACAAATCTACGATAATAACTGGCTAAACCCATGAAACTACGAATCTCTAACACATTAGTCGGTGTAGGCCAATCTATTATTGCATGAATCTTTGCAGGATCCACTGAAATACCATCACCTAAAATAACATGCCCTAAATACTAAATCTCCAATTTGAAGAATTTGCAAAGCTGATTGTCCCTCAAACACTGTAAAACCAACCACAGGTGTTCCTCATGCTCCTTTTGAGTCTTAGAATATATCAATATGTCATCAAGAAACACGAGTACAAACCTATCCAAATAAGATTAGAACACACCATTCATCAAACTCATGAAAATTGATGGAGCATTAGTCAACCCAAAAGGTACCACTGTGAACTCATAATGCCCATAGCGAGTTCGAAAAGCGGTCTTGTGAATATCTGCTTCCTTAATGCAAAGCTAGTGGTATCTTGACTTAAGATCAATCTTGGAGAATATTGTAGCTCCCTTGATCTGATTGAATAAGTCATCAATCCTAGGTAAAGGATACCTATTCTTAATAGTCGCCTTATTCAACTATCTGTAGTCAATAAAAAGGCGCAAAGAACCGTCTTTCTTCTTCACAAAGAGCACTGTAGCTCCCCATGGTGATACACTAGGTCAAATGCTCCCTTTGGCTAGAAGTTCCTCTAGCCATAGACGTAGCTCACCCAATTCCTATGTCATCATGCAATAATGGGCTTTAGAGATAGGCTCCACTCCGGGAATCATATCAATACTAAAGTCAATGTCCCTCTTCGGAGGCATGCCTGGAATCTCACTTGGGAAAACATCTGCATACTCCTACAAAATTGGGTGATCTAAAGTCTTCCTCATGGAATCTTCCTCATCAAGATCATTTACCATAATAGCAAATATCTGACATCCCTTACAGAAACTTCGCTTCAATTGCATAGCAGAAATCATCTGCAGAGATATAGGCCTTGGTATCCCAACTATCTGCACATCATTCCCTTGGTCATCCTGGCACAAAATAATCTTCTTCCTGCAATCTATATTGGCTCTATGAGATCCAAGCCAGTCCATGCCTAGAACCACATCATAGCAACCAAGGGGTATGACTCAAAGATCCACTACCATATCAAAGCTTCCTAAGCTAAGCCCACACTTATGAACTACAGAATCTGTGGAGACCTTAATGCCTGAGGCTAGTTCCACTTGCCAACCACGATCTTGCTTCACCACATCCAGCTTACACTTAGAAACTATAGATGGTCAAATAAATGAATCTGTAGCTCCTAAATCAAACAATACTACAAGATATATACCTCTAATAGCACCTTTGGTCTCAACCACTATTCCCTGATGATTTGCTTAATGTTGATCAATTGCTGCAAAAACTCTATGAGCTCTACCTGCATCACCAACTGTAGGCTCTGAAATGGTAGGTCTAGATCTTGAAAACTAAGGTGCTCATTGAGGACATTGAGTTGCATAATTTCCAATCTAACCACATGAAAAAAAAATTGTATTTCTATCAGAACCTCTTCCCATAGGTGGTACATTTGATTACTGACAATTGTTCCTGCTCACAAAAGACTGGCTACTTTGAGCTGGCTGATTGGACTAATTTTGTTTATTACATTGAGCATTCCAGTTGTTCTTGGTGTTAGAACCTTTTCCACCACCTTAAGCTTGAGAATTTGTGCCCTTCTATTGTTGTGTCTGCCGAGACTGCTGCAAATGTTGTTTCCCCTTCGAGAAAGAAAACTTCTTGTTACCACCTGAATTGTAGTTGCCTTTAGATCCTAATACTGCTGGCACTCCTACAAAACCACCTTGACCAAGGTTGACACTTTACTCAACAAGGATAGATCAATGTACCACATCCTTGAAGGTTTTTGGCTCAAATACCTTAACTCCCCCAATAATACGGTTATTCAAACCCCTAATAAAGTGTTGTGTCAACTAAGCTAAATTTTCACTGAACCTTGAAAAAGACATGAGCTCATAAAACTTATGCTCATACTCGGTCACTGACAAAGTGTACTATCTGAGATTATGAAATTCATTAGCCCTTTTTTTTTTCCATTCCTCTGGTAGGAATCATTCATGAAAACTTTCCAAGAATAGTTCCCATGTAACACTGCTCATATCGATTCCCAGCTTCTTCTCCTCAATCGTCCACCAAGTGGCCCCAAAATTCTCTAAATTAGTGATTGCAAATCTTGCCTTAACATTGTTGTAAAACTCCTGCATGGAAAAATCCTGTCAAGGGAAATAAGCCATTGCTCGGCTGCATAACCAAAACCTTTCCCATTGAAAGGCTTAACCTTGAATCTTGAAAGATCCTTCATCTGAGTGGACACAATGGACCTCTAACGATCCTTCCAAGGACTTCTAGATCTGGGTCTATGCTCTTGTTCTGTCTGGTGCACTTTGGGTTATTCTTGAACAAGAAGTAGACGGTCTAGAATAGTCTGCATCATTTGCCTCAAACCAACCTCTTCAGACTTAGCTTGGTCCTCTCTACGACTCTCTTCCTACTTCCTACTAGAGTACTCTTCCCTGCTCTCTACATGAGTCGATCCCTCATGGGCAGACTCATGGACACTGACAGCTCTGCCATGACCATGACCTCTACCACGGCCTCTAACAGAAGACCTAGTCCCAAATACCATCCTACAATAGTACAAGGTACTAAGTTTAGTTCTATGTTTAGGTTTAAGTTAAAATTTCTAGTTTTGAAACTAAGTGTTGAAGTATGAAAAATATTCAAGTAATAGTTCAAGTTATGCTTCAGTTCACCTAGTTCAAGTTTGAAAAGATACACTTAATAGTTCAAAGTTTTAGTTGTTCCAAAATACCTAGAGCTCCCAACGTAGAAAGTCGGGCTCTGATACCAAATGTAATGCCCTGCGAAGGGATCCAAAGAATTAACCTAGAATTCCACTAAGTTTAGTTGCATTTTTTTTTTTTTCCATGAAAGTAAATACCACATAAAACTTACGCACAATAACAGAAGCAATAGTAATGTCCATCTAAAAGTAAACATAACATACATAATAGATTACATTCTTAAAGATCCCTTTACGTTGGATTACATCTAGAAACATCTATCATACATGAATCCATCTAGTACAACATCCACATGAAATAATAATGATAAGTCCAATGTTTATACATTACATTTCAAATACTCAATCATCCACTCTACATGTTATAGGGTATGACAAGCTCAAAAGAATTTACATACATACATAGAATAATGTACATCATCCTATTCTAATCCATGATACATCAAAGTAAAGATAATCACATGATATACATGATACATCATCGTAGAGGACATATACATCCATCATAAAGATCAAACATAATAAACTAAGTGCAAGGTTCCTCCTGACCATTAATAGCATCATTAGACCATCGTGGATCCTAGCCATCCCTCCGTGCATAACATTCCAAATCACCGAAGAGATCATTGGTATTAACATAGTAGGAATGTCACTCTTAACATATACAACATCATATGTAGAAAGTAATCTAACATGTAAATAAAATCATAAGATAACATCATCTAACATATGCTATTCATCAATGAAAAAGGATACATATCCACCATCATGAAGGACGCAATAGCCACGATGTCTCAATGAATCTCAAAATGATAAGAGTGGAAAATACGCTACCACCCGACCGCGTGGTACCTAAGTGGTCCACTCCCACCATGCTGAGGAGATAACCTCAAGTCCCAAACAGGCTATCCATAGCACAAATCTCTATAAGTCCAGGAATCCTAAAATTATACTAACTCAAAGGTTCCAAACACAAAATCTAACATCTAATCCCAGAGGCACACAATGGCATGTAGGAACCTACTATGCAAGCGGAAAAGTGTCATCACAATTATCACGTACAAGTTACCATGGCAGTTAGCTAAACTCCACGGGTCCATACTAATTTCATGCGGCCACTAGTATCCTCTCATACTGACGAGGCATACTATGAAATGCAAGGTCACAACCATGCATCTCACTACTCCCATCCTAGCCTGTACAAGCACTCAAGGCATGGGCGAGAAAAAAACTCTTATCTTTTTAGGTTCATTCAGTTAGTATTAGGTGTGAATGTTATTACTTATTTATCCAACTTACAATGAGTTATCCTGGCAGCCTCTTAGGGCCCCGACCCCCATTGCAAGCCACTTCCCGTCACTACATGCAGATATCCTACCCTAATGCTCATGGAACCATAAATCTCAAAATTAAAAAAGATAATCCATAATAAAATCATCAAATATGCATAAAAGCATCAAATATCCATGAGCAACATCCATAGAAAATCATGAACACAACAGCTCTCTATTGGCAACTGAAGTATCATTGATAATCAAAGTATCCAATGGTTCTCAATAACCGAAATATATCTCAATCAAATTGATCGAAGACTCCAAAAATGGTTGAGTCAAACATGTCACATCATGACATCATCAAGAATAAATCCACATCATAGTCCCATCATGGCGACTAGAAAATAACCAAGGAAAACTGATCGATGACCAAAAATAATGGTTAAGTCAAATGTCTCATACATAAGAATCTCAACTATAACAATCAGTAATCACATCCAATACATAGAGCATTCCATCACATAACCATGGTTGGGTTTATAAAGATCAAGATTAAAACATCATCATGATATCACAATCGCATAACTCCTAAGCCTCTGGTAGATGTCCTATAATTAGTCAACACTAGTCAACCCAAAACCCAAAACAATAACATAACGAATACACAATGTAAACACATGTTTTGGTTTTGCTAAATTTACAATTTGAATTTAAATGCAAAAGTTTCAGTTTACATTTCCAAGTTTAGAAAAAGAATTTGAAGGAACATTTATACATTTAGCATGAATACAAATCCATTATTTAATTATAATTTTAATCCAAACGTCCCCCACCAAATCAATATTCAATATACTTAATAAAACAATTAATTTAAATCATGAGCCTTTGATATAAATCAATTATCAATTTAAAATTATAAAACAAATAATTGTATTTACATATTATATATATATATATATAATTAAAATATATACATATAAATACATATATGAATATATAAATTATTTTATCATTTAACAAAATCGAATTAATCAAATTCAATTAATGCCAAAATTAAAATTGAATATGGAAAACGTCTTTTAAAAACAACACACATTTATATAATATGACTGCTGGTATGCAGGACCCTTCGGTCGCAGGGCCTACGACGTTAGTGGTACTGCGTACCACTACCGTCGCAGTGCCTGCGATGGCGGTACACTGCGATTGCAGTGGAGGGTGCGGGTCTCGTCCCCCCACCCGACTCAATGTTTATAATGTTTATTATTATTTTTAAATCGCTAATGCAATTTCCATTTGCAATTTGGTTTAAAACATTTCTTAAAATGTTGTCGCCCATGGGTATGTTATCCAATTTTTTAACAAATATATATTATATACATATATATGTATATATAAAGGTATATATATATATATATATGTATGTATGTATATATATACAAATATATGCAGAATTAATAATATCACAATATATGAGCATATATACATATATATAGTTGTTTGTATATATATAAGTATAAGAAAATTGACAATATATCAATACAACTTCAATTTTTCAGAATTCCCCCATAAACCTTTGATCTCCCATAATTTCCAATAATTAATCTAATGGGTTTGACTATGAATCTCAACCCTAGCCCCGTGTTCTTTTTAGATCCATGCATATAAAAATTCTCAAATAAATTAATCTACCCATATTGAAAATGCACAATAAATTATGAAATTCTTCAGAAGACATATGGAAGACACGAAGAAGACAAGGAATGCATGATGCGAAAATAGCATAAGTAAAATCACAAGAATCTACCTGGATTCTGATGCTAATTCGCTCTTCCTTAGAAACCCGCAAAGAAAGCTCCTCCCTTCTTCAGAGTTCTCGAGTCCTCCAATGCTCCAATTTGCACTCCAACGGCTATGTCTAAGCCTCTATGAATTCCTGAATATAAAGAGCTTTCAGGAAACATCTAGAATGCTTCTAGAAACAGCTGGAAGGTGTCACCAACTAAGCATGTGTCTTTTCCAACCTTCAAGATGAGCCACAGGGTTGTAGACACCATGTGCTTAATTGATGCACTAATCCTTGTGTTGTTGACACTTGAGAAATAGAAAAGTGTCTTAACTCCCATGCAAGCTTATAACTCCAATTCACTTTTTATATAATTTCTATTTAAATATTTATAACTTCCATTTTAATCTTTATAACTTTCATTTTAATTTTTATAACTTTTATTATTATTATTTATTTGTTACTTTATTGTTATTTTTATAACTATTATTAATTTTAATTTTCTTTTATTTAATTCTTTTTCCTCAATTAACTCTCATTTAATTAATTATAATCAAAATATCAAATAACATGATATCTTATATTAATTTTCTCAAATAATTAATTTATTAATTAAATCTATTTATTATGACTTAATTAATAGAAAATTCACCATAGACCACCAAGATAAAATATGAAAACCCGTCATAGAGAAAATCACTCAAAATTAGTCTAAAGGGTTAAAAATCATGAATCATGTCATCTAACACATTCAGTGGGTAAAATATCCAGATACTTGTCCTACCTCACTAGAACAATTGGCTTAAAGGTTTGGGACTTGGACTTGAGAATTTATCTCCCTTATCTTATCATTGAGATAGTATAATAGGGTACGCTCATCCTGGCAATTCAGGGAAGTTGATGCCCGATACCTACAACCTGCAGAAAAAATCATGCATGTACATACAATATATATAATGCTAAGCTAAACAGACAATGGCAGGAAGTAGTGCATCATTTAGATCCTGACTAAGTACGTGACTACGACTCCCTTCCTTAACCACATTAGAAACGCCATACAATAAGAAAACACACACACCATACACATGCAAGTATGGGGTAAGTATCCATAATAAAACACATGAGATAATAACCATCAACTAATCATCAAAAATAGCTGAAAATAATATAATGATCATCATGTATGCATGAAATGTAAAGTCTAAATGATCTCATTACATAACCACTGAATCCATAACATAATGTCTGATAGTGTCAAAACAATACCACTAATCCATTAACATAAAACTAGTCCATCATAGTCTGATAATAATAGCAACAATATGTCCAGAAAAGATGTGAATGAGGGTAGGCACTACATGATGGGTCAAGGCAAGACCTCACATCCTCCACCATTAGGCATGAACCTCCTCCTGCAGTTCATAAAAAAGATATGGGTATTGAGATTGCATCTATTTGGCATCCTCCCGTGAAGTTGTGACCTCATCATAACAATCCCACTAGACCTTAACCTAATCTAGTTCTTGACCTCAAAGAGCTAGGGTCCATTAGTGATGGGGACACAACCCAAGAACAAAATGGACACAACAGAAAAGGGGAAATTATATTAACTAATAAAATAAGCTAGTACAAATAGTACAGAGAAAATATACTTCCAAAACATGCGCTAAGGGCTTACAATGGCATAAATGTGGAGATAATTTCTCCTTTTAGTACCTCCTCTCAAACTCCACTCTGAACTGCCTTTTACAATGCTAGAAATCTCCTTAAATAGACCCCCGGAGGGTTAAGGACTAGGAGTACATTCTAGAAAGTGCTAGTAGGCATCCACCAACCAAATAGAAGGTTCCAAAAGTTACGTTAGAAGTCGGTGCAAATCTAGAAGAATCTAGAAACGGTACCCAAACTTTCGGGAGGCATAACTTTTGAACTATAGCTCCAATTGATGAACCGTTTACATTTTTGAAAAGCTCTCGAAGAGCTCTATAGCCCTATGGACAAGATGTGCTCATTTCCCATTTTTTAGCCCTTTTAAAGGTCATTTAATGCCCCTAACCTAACTTTGAAGCATTCTTAAGAAGTCTCCAAAACTTGAAAAACTGCAATAACTTTCAAACTGTGGGGCCTTTTGACCTGATTCTTTTTCTGGAATGCTCTAAATCACATTTACATTCATCTAGCCAAGTCACACCTTCTAGGTCACCAAAAATGATGGCCAAATTGCATGCTCCTATTTTTTTGGGATTTTCTAGCACACTGATAGATGAACTGTGAGAGTTGGAACCTTTATTTGACCCAAATGGGTGTCCAAAAATGAAAACACATGAAACAAAAAACTAAGTCTAAGTACATTTTTTTTGGGTGACACAGGATTGCCCTTATACCTCTAGATGCTCCTGCATCAGACACCCAGGGTAGATTGAAAAGTGACCTTGTCACTTTATGAATGGTAGAGGAAATCCCAAATGGGAAACCTCAGCTGCTGAAATCCAAGTTGAGTCCTCAAATGTCCGTCCTTTCCATTTCACCAAATACTCTTCATACTACCTATTTCTGGTACTCCTACCCACACGATGATCTAGAATGTCTTCTATCTCCTCCTTCTTAGAAGTAGGAATCAAACATGGCTCTAACACCAGCTCCTCATTTTCACCATCATCATGATACTCTATTAAATCTGCAATGTTGAAAATGGGAGAAATGTGAATACCATCTGGCAGCTCCACTTCATATGCATTTCCCGAGTCATGTTTCTTCAAAATTTTGCAGGGGCCAAATTTCTTCATTTTTAGCTTGTTGTAAGTACCGGCTGGAAATATTTCTTTTCGTAAGTGCACCATGACTAAATCTCCTACTTGGAATTCCTTATGTCTTCTCCTTTGATCAGCCCTAGCTTTATACTCTTGATTTATCTTGGTAATGTGTGCTTGAACCTCCTCATGTAGATGCTTGATATGTTCAGCAAATTCCTTAGCTTCAGCACTTGTCCTCTCCCCTTGTTCTATCTTCCTCAGCTCTGGTGCAGTCCTTGGGCTACTCCCATATACAATTTGGAATGGTGATTTTCTAGTACTCCTATTTATAGAGTTATTATAAGCAAAATTTTCCTGTGGTAGAATCAAATCCCATCCCTTGGGCTTATCCCCAACTAAACATCTCAACAAATTGCCCAAACTTTGTGTTTACCACTTTTGTTTGGCCATCAGTTTGTGGGTGATGAGTGGAATTGAATTTCAAGTCCATTCTTAACTTTTTCCACAATGTCCTCCAAAAATACCCCACAAATTTAGTATCTCTGTCAGAAACTATGCTCCTTGGAAGACCATGTAGTCTTACCACCTCTTTGAAAAACAAGTCTGCAATATGGACAGCATCATGAGTTTTGTGGCATGGAATGAAATGTGCCATTTTGGAGAACCTATCAACCACCACGAATACTAAGTCATTACTCCTTTGTGTCCTTGGCAATCCAAGAACAAAATCCATACTTATGTCCTCCCATGGCCTTGATGGAATAGGCAATGGCTGATATAGGCCAGTATTGTGACTAAACCCCTTGGAAACTTGACAAACCTAGCAACTCTATACAAACTTCTTCACATCCTATGAAATTTGAGGCCAAAAATAATGTTCTCTAAGAATGGCAATAGTCTTATCTCGACCAAAATGTCCTGCCATCCCTCCACTATGTTTCTCCTTAATCAGATTTTCCCTTATGGAACTTCTTGGAATGCACAATTGACTACCCTTGAACAACATGCCATCCTGAATCAAATAGTCTAACCACTTGGTTCTATCTACATCAACAGGTTCTTTACAAGCTTTCCATGCTTCAGAAAAATCAGGATCCTTAGGGTACAAATTCTTGAGTTCATTAAACCCAACTACTTCAACCTGCATTACTGTAAGCAACAACTATCTCCTACTTAGTGCATCTGCAACCCTGTTAGATTTTCCACTTCTATGCTTCAACACAAATGTATAACTCTGCAAGAACTCTACCCACTTCATATGCCTCTGATTCAATTTACCTTGGCTATTTAGGTACTGTAATGCCTAATGATCAGTATATAAAACAAATTCCTTTGGCAATAAATAATGCCTCTATTTCTTTAAGGCCTGAACTATTGCATAGAATTCTTGATCATAAATAGAATACTTCTTCTTTGCATCATTCAATTTTTCACTAAAGTATGCAATAGGCTTACCTTATTGGCTTAATACAGCCCCAATAGCACTGCCACTGGCATCACAATCTACCTAGAAAACCTTTCTAAAATCTAGAAGTGCCAACACATGTTGTTCTGTTACCTTCTTCTTCAGCAATTCAAAACTTCTTGCAGCTGCTACAGTCCATTTGAACTCTTTTCTATCCCCTCTTATTGTATCAGTTAGGGGTGCACATATGCCACTGAAATTCTTAATAAACTTCCTGTAAAAACTAACCAGACCATGAAATGATCTTACCTCAGTAGCAGGCCTTGGAGTAGGCCATTCCAAGATGGCTTTTACCTTCTCTAGATCCATTTTGAGACCTTCAGGTGATATAACAAACCCCAAATAGACTAACTCCCTTTTTGGAAAGATACATTTGTTTAGATTAATTAATAGTTTCTCTTCCCTTAGCCTTTCAAGGACACTACGAATATGCAGTAAATGTTTTTTCCAAAATCTTGCTGAAAATTAAAATATCATCCAAATAGACAATAACAAATTTTCCCAAGAACTTCTTAAGTACCTCATTCATGAGCCGCATGAAGGTGCTTGGGGGGGTTCGTCAATCCAAAGGGCATGACTAACCACTCATAAAGACCCTCCTTAGCCTTGAAGGCTATTTTCCACTCATCTCCTTCTCAAATCCGTATCTGATGATAACCACTCTTTAGATCTATCTTTTTGAAGTACTGAGCTCCACTCAAGCAGTCCATAAGGTCATCCATCCTTGGCAAAGGAAATCGGTACTTGATGGTTATCCTATTTATAGCTCAAGAATCTGTACACATCCTCCACTCTCCATCCTTCTTTGGTGTAAGTACTGCAGGTACTGCACATGGACTCAGGCTCTCTTGAATCAAGCCCTTCCTCAACAGCTCCTAAACCTGTCTATCTAGCTCCTCTATTTCAGTAGGAGTCATCCTATGAGCAGCCTTGTTAGGAAAACTAGCTCCTGGAATTAGATATATCTGATGACTAATTTACCTTATTGGTGGCAATCCATCTAGAACATTATTAGAGATAATATCTCCAAACTCCCCTAGTAAATTTGAAACTTCAAGTGGTATTTCACTACTACCTTCTTTATCTTTCCTAGGAATCAAAGCATAACACATATGTTGCTGTTTCATGCCATCTAAAAACTTCCTTCCATCAACAAGACAAATCCTAGCATTGCTACATACCTTTTCACCTTCCTTTTTCATGGGCTTCAATTTGTGGCGAACTCCATCCTTTGTTAGAGAGTCTGTGTTTGCATGTCCATCATGAACTACATGTCTATCAAACTGCCATGGTCTACCCAACAATAGATGGAAAACATCCATCGAAATAACATCACAGAGAACTTCATCATGGTAACTCCCAATTTTGAATTTTACTAAACATTGTTCACTTACTAGGACCTTATGATCATCTTTTACCCAAGAAATCTGATAGGGCTAGGGATGTTTCTCCCTCTTGAGCTTCAGCTTAGAGACCATCTCTTCTGATACCAAGTTATTAGTGCTACCACCATCAATGATCACGTCACAACATTTATCCTCACACTTGCATCTAGTACGGAACAAACTCCTCCATTGTCCTGGTTCAATCTCACCACTTAGTAGGACTCTTTCATTTACCAAGGTCTCTCCTCTTTCTATATCCTCTAAATGTGATGATTGTGCATCCTCATCCACATGAGCAACCCTAGCTTGGCCCTCAGCTCTCCTATCTATCCTTCCTTGTCGTTGAGGGCATTCAAAGGCACGATGACCTTCTTCATTGCAATGGAAGCAGGTACCACAAAAGCCTCCTCTTCCTTGTCCATGTCCTCTACCTCTTCCTCTCTAATTTCCAAAGTCTTGGTCATGGGGGCGGTTGAAACCCTCATTCCTCTAGTTCATGCTAGTACCCTCATCTTCATTTTTCTTTTGGGTTTCATTGCGGCCTCCAGATGACCTACTACTTCCCCTTCCTCCTTGATCGTGCCCTCTTTGTCTTCCTTCAAACCTTTTATTTAGCTTCTCTTCAACTCATAGGGCAAACTGGTATGCCTCTTCAACGCTGGCCATTCTTACCAGACTTAATTCCTCCTAGATGCTAGGTTGCAACCCACTGATATAATGAGAAACCTTCTCCTTATTTGCTTCTGCATGCCTTGCTCTAATCAAGAGACGATAAAATTCCTCTGTATATTCTTGGACTAATCTTCCTACTTGCTTTAACCCATGCATCTTCTTAAAAAAATCAAGCTCGTAGTCCATAGGAATGAACTACTTCTTCAATTTTTCCACCATGCGATCCCATCTTGTGATCTTCTCCTTTCCTATTCTATTTCTTTCCAATTGAACTTCTTGCCACCATATTTTGGCATGGCCTTTCAGTTTGGCCTTTGCAAACTTAACCCTATCTGGGTCCCTTATATCCTAATACTCAAAGTATTCCTCCAGTTCATTGATCCAATCGATCAACTCATCTGGTTTCAAATTTCCTGAAAATACACCCACTTCAATTGTAGGTCTTTTCCCAAACTTAGTAATGGCCCTAAAAAGCCTTTCCTTTGCATGATTCAAAACTTCCCCATCAAATTTCCCTTCTGGTTTCATTACTTCTTCTTCATTGTCATCCTCACTATCATCACTTGCGAAAACATTTGCTCCTCTACGGAGCTCCTCTTGCAATGCCTGCACCTACCTTTGGAGGGCTCTAACCTCCTCAAGATTAATAGCTCTGGCCCTTCCACCATGCTCTCTTCATGGAGGCATCTTCTAACTCGAACCCACAACCACATAGTCCTGGTGCAAACTGCCTCACAGTCGATGCTCTGTCTACACACTCAGGAAAATTCGCTCTAATACCACTTGATGGGGACACAACCCAAGAACAAAATGGACACAATAGAAAAGGGGAAATTATATTAACTAAAAAAATAAGCTAGTACAAATAGTACAAAGAAAATAAACTTCCAAAACATGCCCTAAGGGCTTACAATGGCATAAATGTGGAGATAATTTCTCCTTTCAGTACCTCCTCTCAAACTCCACTCTGAACTACCTTTTACAATGCTAGAAATCTCCTTAAATAGACCCCCAAAGGGTTAAGGACTAGGAGTACATTCTAGAAAGTGCTAGTAGGCATCCACCGACCAAATAGAAGGTTCCAAAAGCTGCATTAGAAGTCGGTGCAAATCTAGAAGAATCCAGAAACAGTACCTGAACTTCCAGGAGGCATAACTTTTGAACTGTAGCTCCGATTGACGAACTGTTTGCATTTTTGAAAATCTCTCAAAGTGCTCTATAGCCCTATGGACCAGATTTGATTGTCCCCCATTTTTTAGCCCTTTTTGAGGTCATTTAATGCCCCTAGCTTGACTTTGAAGCATTCTGAGGATGTCTCCAAAACTCAAAAAACTGCAATAGCTTTCAAACCATGGGGCCTTTTGACCTGATTCTTTTTTTGGAATGCTCTAAATCACAATTACATTCATTTGGCAAAGTCACACCTTCTAGGTCACCAAAATGATGGCCAAATTGCATGCTCCTATTTTTTCAAAATTTTCTAGCACACTAATAGTTGAACTATGAGAGTTGGAACCTTTATTTGACCCAAATGGGTGTCCAAAAATGAAAACATATGAAACAAAAAACTAAGTCTAAGTACAATTTTTTTGGTTGACACAGGATTGCCCTTATACCTTTGGATGCTCCTGCATCAATTAGGCAATAATACAAATAGACTCTAGCACTAACTGCTTGTCTAACTCCACCTACAAGGCATTCCAATCAATAATGTGAGACTTGTCATAAATGTATCCTATAAGTACTAAAACATGAAACACATTGTGGACACATGATAGGCTAGGTGGAAAAACTAGATGGTATGCAACTAGTCCTATCCTCTCTAGGTTCTTGAATAGTTCAATGGATCAGAGTGCCAACTTAGAGCCCTTTTTGAATAAAATTAGACTCTTATGCAATTGCACCCTCAAGAAGACTTTATCTCCAACCTGATATTCTTTATCTATCCTCTTCACATCAACATACTTATGCCTGTCATGTGCCTCTCTTAGGCACTATCTAATTAGGGTCACCTACTATTCCATCTCTTTGACAAACTAAGAACCAGTAGATACTTGATCCTTGATCCTATCCCAACTCAAGGGTGTTTTGCAAGGTCTTCCATACAAAGCCTTACAAGGTAGCATACCTATGGAAGAATGGTGCCCATTGTTATAGGAAAACTTGATAAGATGTAAGTATTCCTCCCATTTGACCTAATGGTCCATCATTCACATACACAACATGTCCTCCAATACCTAATTCACTCACTCAATCTAATTGTCGATCTAAGGATGGTATGTTGTACTGAAATTGAGCCTAGTGCCCAAAGCTACTTGCAACTCTCTCCAAAAAGATGAAGTGGACAATGAGTCTCTATCTAAGATGATCTTATAGGAAATGCCATGAAGCCTAAAAATGTCCCACAAAAACACCTAGACTATGTCTTATACTATGTAAGTAGAACGCATGGGTGAAACATGGGAAAACTTGGTCAACATGTCAACTATCACCAAAATGGCATCATGACAGTGAGAATACATGGGAAGACTAACAATAAAATCCATAGATATAATATGGCACTTCCACTCTAAAATCTCATGAGGCTGAGAAGCCCATTGAGATGATGGTGTTTTGCCTTCACCCTCTCACACTTGAGGCATCTCACAACAATGCTAGCAATCCACACTCTCATACTAGGCTAGTGATTAACTGCCTTAGATCTGCATGTAACTTCTTAACACCAGGGTGCACTGTATAAGGTGCTCTATGAGCCTCAAGTATAATGAGCTCATGCAAACCTGAAATAGAAGGTAGATACATATGCCCTTTATGATATAAAAGTCCATCAAAAACCAAGGAATACTTTGAATACTTCTCTTCCAAGGTTCTCTAAGAATGCACCACCTGACTAACTTCTTCATATAGCTCATCTGCTGGAAAATGATGTAGGATCCTCTCCCTCAAATTGGTGCAAGTAGTCATAAATGAGAGCTCATGGCACCTTCTACTTAAGGCATCTACAACCACATTCTCCTTTTCCTTGATGTAATGAACATCAAAATAATACTCATAAAGGAACTCCATCCACCTTCTTTGCCTAGCATTAAGGTTTAGCTGAGTAAATATGTACTACAAGCTCTGGTGGTTGAAATGAAGTCTGAATCTATGACCTAGAAGGAAGTGTCACCACCTCACTAATGAATGAACCACTACTGCAACCTCTAGGTCATGAGTAGTGTAATTGAGTTCATGAGTCTTCAACTTCCTAGACTCAAAGGAAATAGGTCATCCATCTTGCATAAGGACTTCCTCTATACCATCCAAAGATGCATCTATGCACCCTACAAAATTTACAGAAGGTTCTAGCATTGTAAGAATTGGTGCACTCATGAGGGATCTCTTGAGCTCCTGAAATGTTCTATCACACTTTTTTGTCCACTCATATTTCTTCCCCTTTTTTGAAGAGATGTTATTGGGTGTACCAATCTAGATAATCCCACAATAAAGCATCAGGAATATCCTCCTAGTCCCATAAAGCTCCTCATTTGAGTGACACTAGTGAGTGCTAGCCAATTAATGATGGCCCTAATCTTTGATGGGTCTATTGGGAATCCATTACCTAATATAACATGACCCAAATAATGTATCTTAGGTCTATAGAATGCACACTTTGACAAGCTTCCATACAATTGATTCTCTCTCAAATTCTACAACACTTTTCTTAGGTGCTCTTCATGATTGTTCTCATTATGAGAACAAATCAGAATATCATCACGAAATATGACCACTAACTTATCCAAAAAGGTATTGAATAATCCATTCATGAGGTTCATGAATATAGCTAGAGAATTTATGAGAATGGTACCATAGTGAACTCATAGTGACCATGCCTCATATGGAATATAGTCTCAGGGATATCACTATCCACAATCCTCAACTAATGATAACTCAACTTTAGATTAATCTTTGAAAATACTTGGTCACCTTGCAACTGATCGAAGAGATCATCAATCCTGGGAAGTAGGTATTGGTTCTTGATGGTTACTTTTTTCAACTGGCAATAATCAATACACAACCTAAGTGATCTATCCTTCTTCTTTATGAAGGTCAATAGTGCACCCCAAGGTGACACACTATTCTGAATATGCCCTTTCTCTAAGAGTTCCTCCAACTAAGTCTTTAGTTCACTGAACTCATGAGTAGTCATCCTATATAGTGCTCTTGATACTAGCTTGGCTCCTAGCACAAGATCTATGTGAAAATCCACTGCTCTAGGAATAGGCATACCAAGGAGCTCATAGAAAGATTGGAAAATTATTAAGGGATGAATCTCCCTCTAAATCTTCCTCTCTATCACTAATGGTGATATTTAAAAACTAACATCCCTTTTGCATGCACTGTCTAAGCTACATAGCAGAAATCATATGAAGGGATACTAGTCTCTTTACTTTGAAGATGACTCTAGAGATCCCATATTTGTGCACACATTCTACTATCTTCTGTCAATTATCCATCTTCGCGCTATGGGCATAAAGCCAATCCATGCCAAGGACAACATCATAAGAAACTAGAGGGGTAATGCGTAGATCAAAAATTATGGTCATATCTCCAATCTGAATCTAGCAATTATACACCATGGAACTAACTGACACTCTAGCTCCTGAGGCTAACTCTACTTCCCAATTGACATCCTATCTAACTACCACTAGCCCGCAATGCTTCACTACATATGGAGATATAAAAGAGTTAGTAGCTCTAGAATTAAATAAAACAATGACCATACTACCACCCTATATTATACCTGTGGCCTTGATAACTATGGCCTGATGCTCAACCTAGTGGTTATCAGCTGTTGCAAAAACTCTATGGGATTTGCCCATATCACCAACTATCAGCTCTAAAATAGCCCTTCTTTAACCACTAGATGATTCTCCCTAAACACACTAGCCTACAACACTCCACTACATATGGAGATATAAAAAAAATTGTAGCTCTAGAATCAAATAAAACAATGACCATACTACCCTATATTATACCTATGGCTTTGATAACTATGGCCTAATGCTCAACATAGCAGTTATCAACCACTGCAAAAACTCTATAGAATCTATCCATATCACCAACTATCGACTCTGAAATAGCCCCTCTTGACCATTGGTGATCCTCCCTGCACACACTCTCTAGCTATATGACCCATGCTACCACAATTATAGCACATTCCTTGGGTATAAGACTATACACCCTATGATATGGATTGTTGTGGGCCCCCTAACCTACTAGATCCACTATATCCACCCTTAGAAGATTGTTGATTCTTTACTGATTGTGATTATGGGGCATGTACCTTCTGATCTTATTTACGACCATGTGATTGCTACTACTTGGGCTTGGGGCCCAAATAACCCTATGAGGGTTTCTCCTATTATTTTTATGGTTTCTACTACTGAGACTATTGGCCCTTAGAGGACCCTTATATATAGTTCTACTTCCCTTTCCAAGGGGATTTTTGCTGGGTAGACTTTTAGTTGTGAGACTTATCCCGTGAATCTTATCTACCACTAGTATCCTCAACAACTAATGCTATCTCAACTACTTGTCTAAAAGTGGTAGGGAAGGCCAAATGGTCTACACTTTGGAGTGAGAAATTTAGGCCCATGATGAAGTGATGTCCTCATAGTTTCTCATCCTTCATGTATTCAACATATGGAAGGAGCTCGAGAAACTTGCTCTCATACTGCACTACTATGAGGCTGATGTGATGTAGAGAACAAACTTCCTCTATCTGCTTCTATTTGAAGTGCTTGAACAAGTACCTATCTTAGAATTTAACCAAGAATGTCTCCCATGTGAGCTTATCCATCCTTAGTCCTCCTATAGTTTCCTCTCGATATCACCAATTGGAGGCATCTCCTCTAAGCTAATGGAATACTAGACATGCCTTCATGTTACTTCCATGAGGACATAATCCAAAACACCATCATAGACTCTATAACCAAGCCTCTACTACTATTCTATCAGTGGAGCTAGTAAACAATGGTGGTTGGAGTCATATCAACTCCTTAATCTCATCTCCTACATGTTTAAGATGTCTATCAAGTGGTTGTCCTCTCTGATGTATCGACTCACCCTCATGCTCACCCTGTCCCTCAACCTGCCTCAAAGGGGGACTCCTAAACCTCTCTCTATCACCCACCCCACCTCCTATGAGTTTCTGTGCTTCTTCTTTGATAATCTATTTCTCTGGCTAAACTATGGGTGGTAACCTCTACTAAACTACTCCAATTAGTGTTTGGAGGGCATCCAAGATGTATTGATTCAGGTTGAGTGCTAGTGGTGGTGGAGGTGGTGGTGGCGGTCCCATCCTCTTGTTCTGCTCTACCACCTCTTTCCCTACTACCTCTGCCTCGTCGATTTCTTTGTGTGATGAGAGACAACCTCTTCCTAGTGTCAAAACATAGGCTTCGATACTAAAATGTCATGCCCAAAATATGGGGCAAAAACACATGTAATTTTTTTTTTTTTAAAGATTAATTAAACTACTATGTTCAAACTGGTTGACTAAAAGACATACATAAATCACATTAAGTTTGATATGTTTGATTCACAAGTTAAACTATGGTATGTTGAAATGCAGATGTAGGTTCCCTTGACAATACCTTTCATCTACATTTTAGCTTATAACCATGTAGGAATTTTCTTGTTATATTAACAGATTGGTTATTAAATTGATTTCAACATTTAATATATTACATTATTCCCTACACTAAGTCTTCCACTTTTATTTTCTTAATTAATACTTAAATATTCAAGAATGAACACATCATTTACCAAATAATAAATTTCTTAAAAATAAATTTAATCTAAAAGCAACATATCTAATTTCTAACTAACAATTGATTATATAAATAAAGCTTCTAATCATAAGTTAATTTAAAAACAATTTAATCTAACTTGAAACAATAATATCTTTTAAATAATTGCCAAGTAAGAACATATTAAAACACCAACATTTATCAATAAAATAACCTTATTTAAAATCTAACATCTAAACCTTACCAACTAAATCACATTACAAATATAAATATAAAATTTTAAAATAAAATGAAACTAATAACCATCTAATGTTTTTCTTACATCTAGCATCACTTACTATTAAGGAACATTAACTATACTAATTTAAAATACTTAAAATAAAACTAACTTATTAAAACAAAATTATAACTAATTTTCTTTTACTTTAAATTTACTAACATACTAATTAAATTACCTATCACTAATATATTCTAACACCAAACTCAAACATTAAAACTTAGAATATTAAAACAAAGTAATAAATCTAACTTTACTTTTATCTAATTACTAAACATACCAATTTTTTTACTTTTAAATTTACTATAAAAAAAATACTAAATAAATAATCTTTAACAACTAAGCTTAACTTACTATCTAATCTTAATGACAAATCTTTACACTACTTACTAACATAATATTAACATTTAAAATAATAACTAACTACACTTAACATTAACTATCCTAACCTTTAACATGCAACTACTAGCTTTATTACCTCAACTTCCCAATGCCTAGCACCCTACCCCAAACCATCCTCCTTTCATGTCAAGCACTTGCAAAACAATGGGCTGAAATGTTTGCAAGAGATGGTAAAGAAAAGGGGAAAACTTTTAAATTTTAATGCCCTTTGACTTTTGTAACAAAACTTTATTCCATAATTTCCCACACTTCCCAAAATTGACGCCTAGGAAGAGGTAAGATGGCTAGTGGGGTGGGTAGATGGGATTTTTAGTGGGATACGGGTAGTTATTTCAAAAAGTTTTGTTGGTAGGATATTTAAATTTTTACTTTATGTATTTTTTTAAAAAAATAATAATATTTATGAACTCAAAAAAAAAGGATATTAAAAAGGATCTTTAGAGAATATTCTATGTTCCTAGGGGATTTAATTTTTTCTTTCCCCATACAAAATATAGAGATTTTTTACTCTTAGGATGCAAAATTTTTCTAAGTGTTGGAAATTTCCAATTTATATAATTTGCCAAGGGGAATATATATTTTTAGTCTAATTATTTTTTGAAGGTGTTAGATTCCAAATTAAATTTACATAGTAAGGGGAACACATATATTTTTTAATTGAATTATAAAATAGAGATTAAATATTTTGTTTGAGTGTTCGAATAATATTATAATGCTTCCTGATAATTACAAAAAATGGAAGATAATCTAACATACAAGAAATTGAATTTTCTTAACATAATTTGGGATCAATTTTGCATAACTCTATTTATCATTATTTCCTCAAATTATGATTTAATCCATGAATACAATTTGGACTTTAAGAATTTCAAAAAAAAGTGTAAAACGTCATCACCTTTATTTTTCAATAACATATGCATATAAATTTAATCACAAGAAAAAAAAAATGAAAAGAAACAACTCCATTTTTTTTAATCATTTAATTCAAGGACTCTCGAGAAAGAACTAGGAAGAAAACCTGAGATCATAATCATTTCAACAATAAGTTTAGAAAAATAACATTTTTACAATAGGATCATATCCCAAGGAGAAATCTCCCAACACAATTGAATTTAAATAATAGTTATGAAATTCTTGCTTGGCTCCACAACAGGGTAGCCATTACGAAAATCTGCAAACGCATCAAGGTAAGAATAGAGAGAATGAAACTGACCGGGAGACAAACAAATTAACATGAAGACGAAATCAATCATTTACTCCCATGTAAGTTTATACAATAATTTTTTCATTGAACCAGACTAGGGAGAAAATAGATTTTTCTAGATAGGAGACATTGGTCACAACACCATAATAGGTGCTCTTTTGGGGCAATAATCACAAGAACTTTCATTCTTCCATTTCTCAATTTTCAAAATACAAAACATGGTTTTTATTAATGAATAGGGGTCCATAACACCCTACTCTCTCCCTCTCCTCATCCTAAGGATAGACTCTGCACTACCAAAGTCCATCTAAAGACCTCCTGTACATGGCCACTTCTACCCTATCCAAGGGTGAGTTATTTCAATACAACCCATACAATCCCTTTGAAAATCAAATACAAAATACTACAAAAAATATTTAAGGAAAACTCATTTTAATCCCTCCCAAACATGTTCATCAAACACACGAACATACATATGCAGAGAAAACTAATTAAGAAAGAAACACAATGTGAAAAAAATGAGCTTGAAGGATTCCTACCTTCAAAATAAGGTTATGGAAAAATAAAAATTTCAAAAGAGCTTTCCTTCTTTCTCCTTTAATCTTGAATTTTTTCTCTAAAAACTAGAGGTTGGGTGAACATTCCTCCTCTCTCAAATCTACATCTAAATAGGATCCCAACTCAACCACCTACAAAAATGTCATAACTACCCTACTTTCCTAAAAATCCTTCTAGAGTCTTCTAAATTAATTGTGTCATTAAGGGTAACTTTAAGGTGGATTTTAACTTATTGAACTCATGGTTAAACTTTAATTTTCGCAATAAAGCAAAAATGAGATATTTGGATGATCACAAAGGTCAATAAAAGGGGCTAGAGGGGTGGAAAATGTCCCAACCCATACATATACCCCCTAGGTATTTAGTTTTCATGATTTTTGGCCTCTAGTACTATTTAGGGACCTATTAAAATACTTAAAATATTTGAACATTCTAAAAATGTAAATTTATCACTAATACTATTTAGGGTAATCAATCTCAATTACTAACTAATTAGTAATAGGTCACTAAGCTAGTCTAACTTAGATCATTATGTTACTTGGTTAAACCTAATTATCATGCTAAAATGTATATACGAGTCATGAGTGTGAAGTGAAACTATTAAATCATTGTTACAAAATATTAACATTCATTCAATTCATGATACAAATAAAATATGAACAACGAGGTCTGCATCTTTTATTAGACTTAACCCTAGTTTCCACAAATGGTACATAGGGTCTAGTTTCGATTCTCCATTAGACTCCCTAGATAATTAATCTTGCACACTTATTTCACACATCACTAGCTCAAGAAAATCACATGCATATATACACATATATGTATATGTATATGTATATGTATATGTATATGTATATATATATGTATGTATGAATGTATGTATGTAAACATACATACATTCATACATACATATATACATATACATATACATATACATATACATATACATATACATATACATATACATATACATATACATATACATATACATATACATATACATATACATATATATATATATATATATATATATATATATAAGGTCCCATCCAAGTAAGCACTAGAACAATTGTTAATTTGTCTACAATATAATTTGATTAGTAGCAAATATTAATTTTCTCATTAGAAGAACATTATAAGACTTATGCAATAACATGATTAGGGAGAATCCTTATGTGACTTGCTATGATTAGTATTGTTTAAAAAAGATTGACTTATCATTCGTAACCATCTAAATATTAGGTGCAAATGTGGATGTGATACTTTGTATAGAAGAATTCTACTTATTTAATTAATGTGCAAAGTTAGACTCAACTTATGATCAACTATGGATTTTGTTCATACAATTGACAATAATTATAAATAGAAATGGTCGGACCTCTTTACATATGATACGATAGTTTAGATAGTTTATGAGACTGGTAGCATTAGAACTAATTCACACTATGATGAATTGCGTAATTTATGTTAACATCTTGATTAGCTAATGTGATTTACCTTATGGATAAATAATTTATATTATTCATCTTATCTCATCATGATAATTAGATAGTTTTAGTAATTGAAATTATGGCCAATTGAATTGAATAGATATTGTGTTGTGGTAAATACATTCTACATAAGGTGACTATGAAAATGGAAATCAAGTTTGCGTTATGTGATTATTGTTTTGAAGTAAATTATGTATCATTTTAATTCAAAATAAAGAAGTACAGAAATGAATAGAATATAGATAACACAATGAATACTAGTGATACTTGTTATGTTATTCTAAGAGATATTATGATTTGAATCCTATAATTAGTGAGAGTAAGTACTTATGCTTCATAAATTTGATTAATGTATGTGTAAGGTGTAAGGTGTTTTGATACATATGCTATGAATTATTAATGTGGTTATTATTCTTGAAAAGTCTGTAATTAGAGAAATTAAAGTAAAAAGAATGATACTTATTTGTAAATGAATTTCATATGCAAATGATTATGAAGAAATGATGTTGGAATATGATATTGATCTAATGGGTTGATCTATGGTTAATTCAAGGATATGTATTAATGTTTACAGTCTTATATTTATATGTTTGAGTTACTGATGTTAAATTTGAATTTGTATAGCAGATGATTATGAAGGCCTAATCGAATGATTATGAAGACCTTTGAGAAAACTATGCCAACTCTTGTACAACAATCAAAGTCAACCTCAATGCAAACTTTTTTTAAAATCCGATATGAACTAAAGTTGGACTTTAGAGGGGTTAAAATAGATCCTAGAGTGCATTCTGGGTTAAAATAACCTAACCCACTTATACTACCTAAGGTTGGGGGTTAGTTGAGGGTCAAATCATGGTTAAAATTTACATTATGACACCTCAAAAGGGCCCCACTTCAAATGTGACGAAAATGAATAGTGGGAAACAATGGGTTATGACACATTGATAAGAGAGCCATGTGCCTTCATTAAAGAGGGAGGAAGACTTTGGAGGAGGGACTTTTTCACCATTGTTGGAGATGAAAAGGGGAGATATATGCAGAAGAGGAGGGGAGAATGACAGAAATGTGGAGAGGAAGAAGAAGATGGAGGAAGAGGAGGAATGATTCTTGGTTGAAGATGAAGATCCATCTAAAGGGAGAGCTCTTGAAAAGATAAGTAACTCATATACATTTAGAGTAGTTCTTACTTATTGAGATGAAATATTGTTAGAAAATTTATGACATAGTGTTTAGAGAGAACTCTTAGGATTGCATCCATGATCTCTTGGTTGAAATGAGTTCTCTTGCCCGGGGGTATGGCTAGGGCACAAGCAGCCTCATGATGCCATTATGGTAGGGTGGAAAAGGGCACTTGTGTGAATGGTTTTGATCATTATTGTTGTAATCTTGCAAATGAATATGAATGAAAATTTAGATCTTAATTTTTTGATAATATATTTAAACTTGTGTATGAGAGAAGAAGTTGTGATGAAGATTATAGAAATGATGCTATTGTTATTTGAGATATTGTAGATCTGTTCTAAAAGCTATTGTTATTTATGGTATTGTTAGTTAAGAGAAATTATTTTGGATGTTAAATTTGTGAGTTATTTCATTAGAAACAAGTGGCTAATGCTCAAGATCATGTTATCAAAATGCCTATTGTGGATCTAAATACTGAATCTAAATCTTGATAGTTATTTGATAAATTTAAATGAGTTTTTGGTAGAAAAAAAAATGGGCATGACAATATATATATATATATATATATATATATATATATATATATAAACTCAGTAGGATAATTACATAAATTAAAACACCAATCTCTTATGTAAATAACCATTTATCTCATTTCTACTCAAATTCTTAACCACTAAAATTGCATAATCAAAGCATTAATCATAATCCTAATTTTGCATTCATTTTTTGCACTATATCATCAATATGCATGTTCATAAAACATTAAATAACATAATAATATTCAATGTATCTGATAAAGTCTTGACGTATCGAGTCATGAGTATCAAAATAATAATGTATCAACAATACTATGATGGGTCGGAGTGAGGCCTCACATTACTCTAAGTTGTATTTGAGTTGACTTGACAAAGTGGAAGATATATGTATAAGGTCAATTTGTGATTTCAAAGTGTGTGTGTGAGAAAGCATGAAGATGTTATTGAAGATCTAATGATGAGAAGAGGAAGAAAATTTGAAGGATAAGTAGAGTATCCTTATGAAGTAGAAAAGCCATATTCAATTAGGAAGCAAAAAGTACAAGCTAGAACATAGATCTGTAATCAAAAAATCATTTGCATTCAAATCAGTTACTTCTCTTATATTTCCAACATATACTGCCTCCTAGGAGGAATAGTATCATCCATCCTCTATTATATCAAAATCAGCATACATTAATATGGTTAATACAATTACACATGTATGTAGAAAGTAAATAATTATGTACTTTATTTAAATTTTAATTGAAATTTTACCTATTTCTCTTGACTATCTCTAGGCTCTCCTTGTAGAAGGTCAACAAATGATGACACATTAATAATATCACTACCATCACCATGAGCAACATATGTGTCATCACTAAAATTAGCACCCTCAGTATAATGGCCATCATGTGCTGCATTAACATCACTCTAGGGGCCTCTGCATATATCTCCACAACTAGTAAAAATGTGTCCAAGTGGACAAATATCTCTCACTTATGTCCACTACTCTACTAAATTTCTTGAAAGGGCACTGAATAAAGTAAGAGTAGATTATACTACTTGATCATGGTGTGGCACGGGGACAACTGATGAAAGAAGAGGTATAAGAGGTTGAGGTCATATGGGATTCCTCATATTATTGCTCAGCCTTCCCCCAGGCCTATCTTGAGGCATCCCTCTACCAATCCCCTAAAATGATCAAATATCAAAATAATTGGGTTTGAAACCCAATTCAAATTCAGCCCATAGTTTCCTAAGTGCATGGGCACCTCTTGATTTGTGTGTGGTGGATGGTCAAATACCATCCACCACCACCCCCAAAAGTATGTTGATATACATGGATGCATGCACCATCTAATAGAAATGCAAGGCTGCTTCTCACTAATCTAAAGACCTATCTTAGGGTTTATAAAATATCTTGTAAAATTGCCTTTATTTATTTTGAGTTGATGGACCTCTCTATAGGAAAGGCCATCAGAATAAAAGGCAAGCATGTTTTACCTCCATAACCTAAGGCTATCAATGTCACAATTCAAGTGCTTGATAGAGTGTACAATGCCTTACATACTATCTACAAGGTTATGTAGGTGGGAGGAGGGGTGAGCCTTTCACTTAGTGGTATAAATATCATGCATGAGGTTGCGAAGGTTGTGCCTCATGCTCTTCCTCATATCCTCTATGGTAGGTGTTGGAGGAGGACTAGGTGGTCGTGAAGGTGGGGGTGGAGGTGGAGGTGGAGATGGAGGGGGTGAAGGTGGGGGTGGGGGAGGAGGAGGGGGTGGGGCTTGGTCTATCAAATATAATCTCCATATATGTTTAAACAACATAAAAAATCACAAAATTAATATTTAATAAAATAAATCTAAAGTATCAATTATATATACACATATCTTTAAAACCATATCAATTATATAAATAAAGTTAAACACCTAAGTAAACTTTAATGTTAAGGCTAATTGAACATTATACCAAATTTAAGCCTAATCATAAAATAATACTCCAAAAAACTATATTAATAAATCAACCTAAATGTGAATTCTAAAAATATTTTATATTTATGTTTATGATTATGTCTTGCAAATTTGTATGATTAAGGTTCAATATTAAAACAATTAGGACTGAACATATAAATAAGATTGTGGCTTGGGCTAGGATTTAGGGTTATCCATTTACAATTAGGGCAGAGTAATTACCATTATGATTGAGGCACAAAATATAAGATTTAGGATTAGCATTATGATTGGGCCACAAAATATAAGAGTAATTAGCATTGGGATTAAAATTACAATAAGTGTTTAAAAATTAGGATTAAAATTAGATTTTACAAATTTTAGGATCATATTCTAGCTTTAAGTATTACGATTTTTAATTATGGTTAAGATTGGGATAATTCAGTGAACTTGGTAGCTTAGATTTTAGCATTTAGGGTGCAATTATGATTGGGGTATAAATTATACCATAAATTAATTTATCATAGAGCTTAATATACCATTTATAGCTTAATTTATGATTAGGATACCATAAATTAATTATCAAAATATACTATAAATTAATTTAATTACCATAAATCTTAATATGCCATAAGTGTTAATATTAAAACATTTAGGATTTAACATAAATAAGATTATGGTTTGGGTTAGGATTTAGGGTTATCCATTTAGAATTAGGGTAACATAAATAACGTTATGATTGTGGTATAAAATATACCATAAATAAATTTAATGGTACATAAATCTTACCATTTGGATACCATAAACCTTAATATACCATTAAAAGCTTAATTTAGGATTAGGATACCATAAATTAACTGTCAAAATATACCATAAATTAATTTAGTTACCATAAAGCTTAATATACCATGAGGTTTAATATTAAAATTAGGATTTAAGATAAATAAGATTGTGGTTTGGGTTAGGATTTAGGAACCATCCATTTAGAATTTTAAGGTAGAGTAATTAACATTATGATTGGGGCACAAAATATACCATAAATTAATTTAATTACCATAAAGCTTATGGTTAGGATACCACAAATTAATTTACCATAAAGCTTAAAATCCATTTAAAGCATAGTTTACGATTAGGATACCATAAATTAATTGTCAAAATATACCATAAATTAATTTAATTATCATAAAGCTTAATATACCATAAGGTTTAATATTAAAACAATTAGGATTATGACTAAGATTGGGATAATTTAGTAGATTTTAGCATTTAGGGCAATTATTGAGAAATTAGGGTTTACCATATATAATCATTGTTCGGCATTTAGAATTAGGGCTAGGGTAAAGATAATGGTATGGGTTTACACCATTAAATTAGAAATATGATTAGGATTATGGTACGTATTTTCTAGGAAATTTAATATGAGTGTTTAACATTTATATTTAAATATTTAGGATTATGCTTTAGCATTTATGATTAAGGTTTAATATTAAAACACCTAGGATTTAACGTAAAAAAAGATTGTGGTTTGGGTTAGGATTTAGGGTTATCCAATTAGAGTAAAGGTACTGTAAATTTTAACATTAAATGGTTGGGGCACAAAAAATAAGATTTAGGATTGCGGCTACTGTTTCAAGACTTATTATGTTTAAGATTAGGCATTAGAATTTAGAATTATGGTTTAGGTTTTGATTTAGGATTAAAATGGATGATAATGTAAGACTATATAGTTTAACACTTATAATTCTAGTGTTTAAAAATTAGGACTGAAATTAGAGTTTACATTTTAGGATCACATGCTAGCTTTAAGGATTATGATTTTTAATTATGGTTAGGGTTAAGATTAATTTCCACTATGGGTACAATTGTGGTTACCTAGCTACAGATCAATTGTTAGGTTCAAGATTTGAAGTTACAATTAGAATTAGGGTTTAACATATAGGATTAAATTTATTAAAGATTAGGGTTAGGTTTCTCAATTTTAATTATATAATGGTCAAAATTTAAATCAATCTTAGGGTTAGGCTTAGAATTATGGTGAGAGTGAGATTTTACATCAAGGTTAATACTATGTTTATGGTTATTGTGAAGTTTTATAAAAAAAGATATCGTCATCAAATTATTGAAAATTTTGTTGTAAAATTTATGTAACTAAATAATGAAATGATAAATGGATATGATGGTCCAGATAATTTTGAGTAGGGGATTTAAAATTACATTTGATTTGGAAGGGAAATATTACTTACTTAGAATTTAGCATTTAGATTAAATTATTGTACAGTTATGGTAAAGTTGAGGTTAGGCTTAGGAATATAGTTAGCTTTACTTTTTTGGTTATATAGTTTACAAACGTATTTAAAATTAATTACTATTTAGTTGAAATAAATCTAGAATATCAATGTAATTACATGCTTAAACAATCTAATTTACATCTATCCAATCATTCAACATTGTAATTTTTATTAAACACTAGTAAATTTCAATTTTCGATGAATTTTGGTCAAAATTTTGACCTAGGTTGGTTAAAATTTTGATTAAGCAGTTCATCGGAATTTTTCTCATCAAAATTTTGACCAATACATGATTCATCAAAAAAATTAAATTTTTGCTAGCTCTAATTTGTCATTATTGGTCAAAATTTCCACCAATGTTTGGTCAATTTTTTTTAGAGTTGGTGGAAATTTTGACCAATTCTTGGTAGAAAACTATCAAGAATTGGTTGAAATTTCCACCAATGTTTGGTTGCAATATTTTTATAATTGGTGGAAATTTCAACCAAGTCTTGGTAGAAAACTATCAAGAATTAGTTGAAATTTCTACAAATGTTTGGTTGAAATTTTTTATAATTGGTGGAAATTTTGACCAAGTCTTGGTAGAAAACTATCAAGAATTGGTCAAAATTTCCACTAATGTTTGGTCAAATTTTTTTTCTTTTTATGTTGTATCAAACATGTGTTTCTTATCCAAGCCATTTAATTTGCAACCTTTTAAATCTTTGCAAAGATAAAGTTGGAACAGGAAAAAATTTCTTCTTAAAAGTGTCCTCTGATTGTAAAGCATCAATTCCATTATCTATTCAACAAACAAGACATATCTAGTTCAATAAATAATGGAATGGATGCTTTACAATTAGAGGGCACCTTTGAGAAGAAATTTTTTCCTTCTCCAACTTTATCTTTGCAAAGATTTACAAGGTTACAAATTAAATGGCTTGGATATGAAACAATTGCTTGATATAGCATGGAACAAATGGACATTTATGCATAGGCCACCATCAATTATGTGAGTGATGCAGCTGCAACCAAATTTTTTGGGGTCAAAGTAACCAATTAATATAAGGTTTCTAATCTCCACGAGGTCAACATTGTGGTTGTAAGGGCTATGGAGAGGGCATTTCTTCATTGTCTGCTTCATCACTAATTAACTTGCACCACAGACCAATGGTCTTCATCTTTGTTGTGAGCTAAGAAACAGATATTAAATAGTGTACCATATCACCAGTGATTGGTCAAAAACTAAGTTTTTTTTATTTCACTAAATTTTTTTTGTCCAAGATAGTTGCAGCTAAATGTATATGTTAACATAAATAGTTCAATTATCAGAAGCACTAAAAAATATCATTGTAGTAAAATGAGCAGTCATATGTGTCTAACAATATTATAGCAAAAATTACTCTCAAAAAGTGAAAACCACCACTATGCTTACCAAGTTTACCCTTCTTTATTCTAAGGTATTGTCTTTATCTAAAGCATCAACAAATAGACCAATAAGCATAAAGTGAAGGGTGTAGTCTCATCCCTCATTCTAGTTACTACCACTCTCTATTGGTGTTGTTGTGTCTACCTTCAAACAAGGCCCAAAGCAACATGTTTTAAAAAATATAATCACATTGTTTTGTGTTTTGCTGACAAACAATATCAAATACAAGCTTTCCTACCATTAGTTCCAACCAAGAAAAGGAAGAAATCATTTTAGATAAACTTCAAAGTAAAAGAGGAAGAGGAAAATTGATACATCTTCCACTAGCTAAAAAGAAACTCATTGTGACATTAAATTGTTATCATTCATCATGTGTGATTAAAAATATATTGTTTGTGATTAGATGCTGGTAACTCCCATCTTAGTCTAGTTTAGAGAACTTAATTTTCTATTTAGCATAGACCTACAATTTAGGCAACTTTAAAAAAAGATTAACTAAATGCATAACCATAATTTGAATGGCCTGCACTATTTCCTTCAACTGCACCTCAGAGACATTGTTGCCTCATGGAAATCTTGAAATTTCTAGCAGTGTTGAGAAATATGATTTACATTATTGGTACCATTTGCGCCATTGTCTAAATGTTTCTCAATAGTTTTTGTAGCACTTGGTCCTATATCTTGGGCTTGTTCTGCTTAAGTATTCCCTTACCAACATCTAGATTGCCACAAACAAGTGGGAATATCATCAAATATTCAAGATATTTTAAAATCTCAACTAATATCCTTCTATTTTATTATTGATCAATTTGGTGTTATTGATTCCATTCTAATAAGAGTGTGGCTATAATTTCACATCTACCATATCTCTCAAAATATAGTTTAAAAACAAGAACTATTCTATAGTATTGACATTGGTGCAGGCTAAATATGTGCACCAACTAAAGATTAATGTTAATAGTAAAGAGTAGAACTATATGGAAAGTACTTTTAGGATTATAAAACAAGACAAGACAAGACATTTCAAGATTATAAAACAATCACATCAAACACATCTACTAAGGGAAATTAAACAAAAACAATTAATGATATGCACTAACACTAGTAAATGATTATTATGCCTGAAATGATTAGAAGCATCATTGGTGTACACAATGGAAGACCTTCAATTAAGTTGAAATCAAGGTAATATTTTATTTCTTATTTATTCAAATGGATAGTATTTTGTCTCATCAGTCTTGTTCCTTGAATCACAAAAAAATAGTAAATAATAAGATTTTTTCTTGTGTTTTTTTATTTTAGCCTAAAATGATAGGACATTATCTGACAAAGTTTTCTATATCATACAAGCCAATGAAGCTTGGAAGGCCTGGTATTGGTGCCACTCACTCCTCTAGGTTCATTCCTCTAAAATAGGATACATCTATCTAGTTTATGTAGAAGTGTAGAGAGGATGATTTAAATATTTTTGGTTTAGGTATAGATTAGCTATTGTGTATCTTAGCTCATACAAGTAACTATTTGTTATGAGAATGAGTGGTTTCAAGGGTTTTGTTTTCTTATTTCTATTGAATGCATTCCATGGTTTGGGATTTCTTTGATAAGGCAAGTGTAGAGGCTTGCTATACTTGTCTAAATTGTTGCTTTATGGAAAGATACATTTCTAATAAACATTGTTATCATTGCAAGTCTATGTTCCTTTTTTCAATGAAATTTTATAATCGTATATTTTAATTTGAAAATTTATTATTTTGAGATTTCTCTTTTTATTGAAGATTGCAATTCTACTTGTACAACTATCAGGTGTTATGATATGATCTGTCTAAAAGGGTAAAACTTGTTTACTATTAAGGACTTAATACTAGAATGGAAATGTTTGATTTTGGATTTTTTGATTTTTAGGTGGGTTTGATCTTGGATGCTCCCACATCAAATGAGTTCAATTTTAATTATATTATGGTTATTAACTAAATACTAAAAATTCATAGCTATCTTAGCTATAGGATTGACCTAACCTCCTAAAGAAGTTTAGAAGGCTACAGCTAACACCATGTGAACTAAAGTGTTACTAATATGATAAAGTTCAAAGATAATTTTTTGAAGCTATCAATGCACTTCTAAGTAGTCTCATCACAATCACCACCACACATGTTGACTAGCGCAATTGTGTAATACACCTAATTGCTATTTATTTAGTTACATAGTAAAAATTGTTCACATCTACATAGTGATTTCTGTGTGAGATCACTCTTAAGGAATTGTGCATTTTCATTCAACTCTAGAGCTAGTTTTTTGTTGTTAGCTTGATTAAACCAAAGCCCCATGCTCCAACAAGGAGTAGATACTGGAATCAAACTAAAAAACAAAGTCTACAAAACACAAACATTTTTGTTAACTTGTTTGTGGCCTATGATTGAGATAATGATTTATAAATAAAGAATGAAATGACAAATGATCTAACACTCTCGATGCTTCCCACTATGGAACCTCATTTTTACTATTAGAAGATCATTTTTACTATTAGATTTAGACAAACTTGATAGTAGTGTTCCATTGAGATACATGTTCCCTAAATCTCATCATTTCTAAGAGGAGGCAATCCTCAGAAGGCCAATATGCCAAGGAAATTCCATCTCCTCTCTTGGGATGTGTTTCTTAAAGAGGGGATATTTTTGAGGTGCTCTCCTCTAATGATAATATTTTGAAATAAATCAACAATCAACATGATAATACAATTTCTTTTTCAAGTGTGTAATACTAGTGCATGGAGCTAGATATGATGAGGAACAACAGAGAGCAAATAATACTCAGGAAAGACTAGTCGAATGCTCAAAATATAGACAAATGAATACTTAGTACACAAATTTCTTTACATATAAGGTGCAGGAAAAAATCTAGATAGCTTGGAGTGTTCCATAGTCCCATAGAACTTCAAGTGCATGCATGTCATCTTATACAGTGTTTTTGGTAGGAAATTTATACAATAGTAATACATATTTATCATTTTTACTAACTATTATTATATATTGCAAATTATAATTTATTTATTTTATCATCATCATTACCATTATATATAGTGTGTGTGCCACTATCACAATTTACATCTTTGATTCCCCTTCCAACCATGTCCTCATTGAGTGGAGCTCTACTTGGCAGTTTACCCCTTCTTATAATTAATGGAGAAGTCACATTGAATTTTCTTTTTATAAACCCATCTTGGAGAGATTTTATATTCAAATTTTCATGATATATCATCGTAAACTTAGGACCAAGTAAGTATATCAATGCATGCATGATTATCAAAATGTAATGTTTACAAAATGATCCTCTAATAGTAAAAATGAGCTTCCAAGATGTAATTTTTACAAATGTTTTAATATTACAATAGATTTATTTAAATTGAATTAAAAATTCCTTTAAAGAGGAAAACATATATTTAACCATCAGCTTATCAAGCAAGTAGAGCAGAAGTACAGCTACTAAAGTATAAATAGCTAGCAACATGTGAAATAATTCTAAAAATTTTTTATCATATCATCAAAAAACATAATGATAAGAGTAAATCCAAGGGACAACTTACTGCAATTGTGGCTATTTGGCTACGATCTCCCCACTTGGCCAAAAATGTCAAAATAAATGCCTGCACCAAACACATTAAAACTATAGTTGTCACAAAAGGAAAACTAGTAGAACCCATGAAAGTGTTAGAGTAATTAATTGTTTATAATTATTAATTAAATCACTTTGATTTAATTAAATAAGTTTCCTATTACTCTAGTTTTCTTAAGCTATCTCTTAGGTGCATATAATTAATATTTTATATTATATATATTGTGCAACCTAGATTTCCAGGCTTTACGACTTTCATTCACCTTTAAGGTTGAACTCCTATAATTCTTTTTTCATCCAAGCATTCAATCAATCAATCTGGGAATATAGTTTTTCTCTCATCTTGTTGAGTTTTTCCAAGCTTTGCTTTTTTTTTTCTTTTTCTTTTCTCTTTAGCAGGTTATTTGTATGCAGGGGATCTTGGCAATCTGTGAAGTTGGTTTTCACAACTTCTACATGGTATCAAAGCCTTCCTGCTGCTTCTCTATTGAATGATTTTTGAAGCCGCAATTTGAAGACACAAACCCTAGTTTTTTTGTGTTTTTTTCTTCAATCAAGAGGAAGAGCAATATTTTGGAGTACTTTGGGCCCAAACAGATGCTGCCATTGGATCTAGAAGGCCATTTACGGTTAGGATCCAAATAAAATTTGTCTTTTTTGGCTTCCATAACATCAGGCAAAAAAAATTTTGCCCCTCAGGAGGCCATACAAACACATTTATTACGATCTTTCAAAAGAAAAAATTTTTAAAATTGTTTTTGGGCCACTTCGCCCAGCGGCCACCCATGCACCACCGAAGAACCACCTGCACCCAACCTGCACGTAGCCACCATTGACGCACCATCACAGCCTGACCACCGCCCCTGTGGCCGCCGCCGCACTGCCAACCCTCCACCCTCCAGGCAGCACCCCTAGTTGAAGCTGCCCCTATAGCCACTACCCTCCTATGGCCTCGCCATCTCAGCTCAGCCAACGTGGAGTTTACGATAGTTGGCATGATTTTCAAGTGCCACGTTGGCATCTGTGATGTGGACCCTACCACATCACCAGGTGAAGTTAGCCCTTTGCCATGTGTCATCCACGTGGCACTACCATGTGGCATGACACGTGGCTTTATTTTTTGCTACAATGGCCCCTAGGCTATCAAATTTAAGCTAGGGTTTTGATGATGTCAACATGACATCATCCTGCATCAGCACCCCTGCTAGCACTCCAGGTCCTTTTTTGACTTACTCACAATTTTTTGGCCATATCTTGAGCATATGGAGGTCTTTTTCTGATCTGAAAGAAGCCTCAAAAAGCTCATTTTGAGAAAGAGATAGTGGTTAGGATTTTTTTGATTTTGATGTAGTTTAGTTTCCTATTTTTGCAGTTAAAGTCTAAAGTTCTATTTTTGACTCTGACAAGCGTTTCTTGTGTGTCCCATCATCATTTTTTGAAAACGTGACATTTTTGGAAAGCTGGTTGTGTCTACTTTTTAGAAATGATGTAATTTCTTCCAAATTTTGCCCCATGCTCTTTCTATCATTTTTTCGGCATTTTTACTCTATGATGGATATCTTGGGTATTTCAGGTCTGGGGATCATTTTCTTGGCATGGGATCTCTTCTTTTTGGCTATACTATCTTTTGTATTAGCTTTTTTCCTTTTTTGATCATTGTTGATATCATTTGGAAGCATCTTTATGCAAACGCACTGAGATAAAGTGCTACTCCTGCATTTTGAGATCCTTTTCATCATTGTGGTTTGTTGTACTCGCACTATTATATAAAGTTCCATGGGGGGGATAGTTGTTTGCTAGTTTTGTGCCCTATTCCTCTTTTGCCTCGTGTAGTTTTGGTGACACATGCCTTTATAGGTGTTTGTACCTCACTCTCAATGTGTTTGGTTCCTTTGTTGTAGGAGATTTTGGGCCCATCTTTTTGAGTTGCCTGTCACCTCACCCTGTCTGCATTAAGGGGGATTATATTGTTGGTTCTAATGCTTCCTTGGTTCAATGGTTCATTGCAGTGAGCTATGTATTTAGTATTTTGATCCTATATACTAGGTGATTGTAGTGGTTGGCTACCTATGCATTTCAGTGAGATGGATCACCTACCATATAGACACTCTCGATTTGTGCCTTCTATTTCTGTGGAGGATCTTTAGATCAACAGTTTCTTTCTAATAGAGTTTGCAGCTTCTTCTACTTCAGTGGTTTTCTTCATGATCTTCTCTTTGTTCCTATCTTCTGGAACATTCTTTGCTATCTCTTTTTGGAGAGGGGTTTTTTCCACTGGGTTTTCTCCTTTGTCTCCAGTTTACAGAGATTTCCTTGTTTTGGGTACCTGATCAGGCCTTGTTGCCGAGACCCATTTTTTTCCTGCTTTCTTAGTTGTGCTAGGTTAGCTTACCTCCCAAGCTTCGCTTAGGGGGAGTGTTAGAGTAATTAGTTGTTTATACATATTAATTAAATCACTTAGATTTAATTAAGTAAGTTGCCTATTACTCTAGTTTTCTTAAGCTATCTCTTAGGTGCATATAATTAATATTTTATATTAATTATATTATGCAACCTAGCTTTTTTAGGCTTTAGGGCTTTCGTTCACCTTTAAGGTTGAACTCTTGTAATTCTTTTTTCATTAAAGAATTCAATCAATCAATCTGGGAATACAGTTTTTCTCTCATCTTGTTGAGTTTTTTCAAGCTCTACTTTTTCCTTTTGTTTTTTATTTCTCTTCAGCAGGTTATTTGCATGTAGGTGATCTTGGAAATTTGTGAAGTTGGTTTTCACAACTTCTACAGAAAGCACATAAACATTGCCAATAAAACTTATAAACTACATATGTAGAAATTATACAAGATTTTAAAAAGGTTGGATTGCAGAGATGATATTAAGTTATAGAAAATGTGGAGTATATAGATCACATCAATAGAAACTAAGGTAAAAAAAATATTTTAAATAATCCAAAGTCCTATGGCAACTTAATTTCTCAGAAAATCTATTAAAAGTGATCCTCTAACCAATTGATACCAAGAGTTCATAGTCTAGTAAAGAGATAAAACACACTAACATACCTCCTCCATTTCTTTTTTTCGTGAATTCTTTGAGTCTGACCTCCAAGCAATATAAAGTAAATGCAAGCCAAAAAAAAGCATATAAAACTGCAAAGAGACATCACTTGTTAACAATCATAATATAATGTCATATATTAGCTAGTCGACTATGACCACCACATACAAAGGAATAAAGTCTCCATATATCACATGATGTAACTTTTGCTAGACAAGGTCTTCTACATTCTGAGAAAGAATGTGAATCTAGCAATTATCCTTCTTAATTTGTTTAGGATCATAAATTAGTCAAAAAGTGTAGTCACAAAAGCATTCTGACCAATTTCTAACTTCGATTTCATTTCTGATGTTTGATGGAAAATGTTTCCTCTATGATTATATTTGTGATCCTCTAACACCCACTGCAATCAAATGGAAAATGATGAATACTGCAAGACATAGGTGTCTTAAGCTTTGTAAATGAAATATCAAATAAGTAAGGAACACAAAGTATGCAATCAAATAAACAATAGAGAACTAAGTATCACAAATCTCTAGACATGATGAGGTTGTAATTCAAAGAACTTAGAAATTTTGATATGATAAATATTACAAAAACTCTATGTAAAAAGAAAGTTGAATAGTATCTCATCAGAATAGTATGTACACTTCCCAACCTATAGAAACACTATTTGTGTGCTTCCTTGAGATCAAATTTGGAACTATTGGCCCTAATCCAATTGATGGCACTTTCACTCATAACCTCATACAAATTAAATCAATTTAGTATTTTCTCAAGCCTGACCCCATATGAATTAGACAAAGATGTCTTACCAAAATCACTTCCATTAAGAAAATTGTATTCCAAAACTAAAGCCAGAAATATACAATGCCAGAGTAACTATCTTACTTACAATCATAACAATAAGTGCACTAAGAGCACAAGACAAGAAAATGTACTTTGGATGATGCATTTCCATGAGTGCAGCAATAATGAAAGTCTCGTCTCTAATCTTTTAGGGAAAAAACATGAAATCAACATACTAGAAGTATTAAAAGTCATATTGCAAGAATCAATTATGGTGCAATGATCCCAGTGAATTCAATTTAAAAGAAAAATGTTCAAAAATAGAATACTACCTCACTAACAATGATTGTATAAAAACTTACAAAAAGACCATCAAGAACACCTAGTCTAGGGGATTCCAAATCACCATTAATTATATCTAGCTTCTCCATAATCAAGCCCTTTTGCATAAAGTGTATATCCAACTACAAAGTATCCATCAAAAATCACATTCAAAGGAAAGAGAAAAATAATGGTTTAAGTATATCATCAACTAATATATGAAGGTAAGAGCCTTAAGAGAACTCACTTGTATACTATTTCATGCCCCCTTGGAATAGTAAATCTATCATCATTCTTAAGGTTAGTGACTAGAAGAGAAGGAATTAGGACGTATGTATTATGAATCAATGACTATTCCTTAATTTGATTTAAAATCATAGTGAAATATGATTACTCATTGGGAATTCAAATTTTCTACTAGGGAATGTCACAAAATGCCATTCCAAAGGGATCAAAAGCTTTTTTGTATCTGAGTTTTAATATATTTTATACCTTTAATCATGCAAGAGGTAGTAATAGAAAGAACAAAAGAAAATTGGGAAACACAATTGCCTTATAGAAAGGTCTTCAATTGATCTAAAATAGAATTGAAGATTTATAGAGAGACCATTAGAAACACAAACACCCTAGAAAACTCTATAATTTATGTAAAGGAAGAAGGCTTAGTCAAGTTTCAAAAACTCTAAACAAACATTAGCATGTTTTAGATCACCATTTACCATACCCTCTGTGACTTGTGAGGTTCAGTAATGAGAAGGTGGTAATGGCTACCTTTGGCACAATATTATGTAGAGGAGGCATCCTCTTACAACCACCTCAAGTCTATAAATTATTCCTAGTCAATCCATTTCAAAATTCAAGCAATATGTTAAGATTAAAAAACTGGATACATCAACTAGATTGGTGGAAAAAAATAAGGTAGAAGCCTTCTTTGGAGATACCATAGATTTAAGACTGAAAACATGTCTCCAAGGCTAATGTTATTAAAATGCTTGACAACATCAACATAACTCTAAAGGAGCACTTACATCAACTACTCACATATGCAAGTTTAACATAATTGTTTTGTCAATGTAATTTTGATCAAAAAACAATGTCATGGTAATTGATTTTGGGCTCCCTTCTATTAAAGTGTAGCTTCAGTAGTAGTGAAGCACACATTATATTAAGTATATGAAAATTTGTGACTCGATAGTTCTTGATCAGGTCTTTTAATTACACATCTGTTGGTTTAACTAATCAACATCTGTTGGCTTAACTAATCAAGTTCATGGACCCATAGAGTCATGTCTCTACGGGAACATGATACTTTATATATATATATATATATATATATATATATATATATATATATATATATATATATATATATATATATATATATATATATATATATATATATATATATATATATATATATATATATATATATATATATATATATATATATATATATATATATATATATCTCAATTGTTGGAGACTGTGATCAATAATGAAAGGTAACGCATTAGTCTTAGTAGCAACCAGATCTACAATATAGTTTGTCTACATTCAATTCAGTTCATAATATAAATTATAGTTTGGAAGTAAAAGATAATATAGAATACCTTGAGTATTCATATAACTATCATATATTAGAAGTCTAAATTTATTTTAGTCTTCCATAAGAGTTATATTTCAGTGTCTTGTCTTTCATAATTATATTAATAGGATATCACTATATCTCTATCAAAGAGCCTATTAAACTTTTACACCTTCTAGTGTAGACTTACATAAGAAATATAGGCTATGCAACATAGCTTCCTCAAGTATATAACAATTGGAGCAAAACCCTTCAGCACTAATTGGTCCTTCACAATGGGTAAGGACACCATAGGAAGGAATGAGGACAAACAAGAACCATAAAGTATAGGCAATGAAATAAATGCTATAGAAAAAAAAATGTGTAATGGGATGATTGTGTATAGATACTTCCTTTTAGATAGTACTTAAAAAGCTATACCACTACTAATATTGTTGTCCATATGAAAAAAAATACCACAATGGAGTTTTACATTCTGGTCCCCCTTTAGTAATTCCTAACAAGCTATAAAACTATTAATAGTGTTTTCTATATTAAGACAAATATCACAATGGAGTTTTGCATTGTGATCATCCTAAAGAGAGTAGCCTTTTCTCTTATACTTCTAACAAAGTTAATGGTCTGCTGCTCATAAATGAAAACAAAAAAGAAATTAGTTATTAAATTTTATATAGAATATAACAACTTCCATGACCAAGAGAAAAATAATAAATACACCAAGGCAGCTATGTAATGTACCTCTCATGTTTACATTATATTTGTGGAGCATAAGTATTGTGTGCAAATTTGTGTCCATCTCAAACTTTATCCATCAAAATCATCATGAGACATGTATCCAACAACCACCTCAAATGAATAAATGCCTCCCAATCATTCCATTTCAAATTTCAAGCGATTTGTGAAGATGAGAAAACTGGATACATCGGTTAGACTAGAAGCAAAAAAGAAGTAGAAGCCTTCTTAAAGAGATACCATAGATTTAAGACTAAAAAAATGTCTTAATGGGTAATGTTAAAATGTTTCACACCATCAACATAACTCTAAAGGAGCACTAATATCAATCTCTCACATATGAAAGTTTAATGCATATGTTTTATCAATGTTATATTGATCAAAAAATAATCCCATGGTAATTGGTTTTGGGCTCCCTTCAAGTGTAGGATTATATGAGTGATATGGGTTGTGCAACATAGCTTCCTCAAGTACCTAAATGACTTTTATAGTAACTGCTAGAGGTCAAAATGACATTGTTTGCAAACAAGAAGCTAAATGAGGATTTGAATTCCTTAGATATATGCAATTGGAGCAAAACCCTTGAGCACTTATTGGTCCTTCAAAATGGACATGGACACCACAAGAAAGAATGAAGACAAATAAGAACCATAAAGAATATACATATAAATAAATTCTATAAACAAAAAAAATGTGTAATGGGGTGACTAAAGGGGGTAGGGGGAGAAGATTGGCTGGTGCCCTGAATGGAGGAAGGTTCCAACCCCAATAGAAGGTGGGTTCTCATCACACTAAATGAAACTTCCAAAAATTCATTTTTTTGAAGTAGTGAGCATGCTTCTAATGAAATTGCTTTACCTACTTTGTGGTCAAATCTTAGGCAACAAAGACTATGCAAGAAAGGTATAATCACTAGTACACAATGGCTACATACTAGAAAGAGTGGACACAAGCATAGACTATAACAAGCCAAATGATCATATATGTCAATCCTTTAGGTTTCCCCATGAGTAATCAAACCATAGATGAATATTTTTCAAAGTTGATAATAGATGTACTTTGTGCTTTCTTAATTAGATATCAAAATAATTTTGCATTTGTTGTGGAATTATGTTCATCCTAGATCATATAACCATTTTTAAGATTTTAGAAGAAAAAAATTTAAAAAGACAAGAAAGGACTGAACCATGTCATATTCATCAAGAAGCTCCTAATGTGGTTCTCCCTTGAAAGACCAAGTAAGTTATCTCAGAAAAGGTTTCATAAATGAAGGAATATTACTATAGTCCTTGATTCCACTAATCAATCTTAAAATTTTCATTTTCTAGGTGGCCTAAACTTCAGCTCTCTTTTTTTATCATCCTCTCATTAGTTCTACTTTATGTTGCATTATTGCAAGCATGTATGATTGTATTTTATGCATGGTTTAGTAAATTGTTTAAGAGAACTATAAACATAGGTTAAGAAAAATATTCAATTATAAAACTCATCATTCTTTAACACTAATCAGAAGCAGCTCCCATGTTTTTAAAGATACAACTCGCAATAAAACAACTGGAGAAAAAAACTAAATGCATCAATAGGAAATGTTTATCATAGCACAAAATATACTACTTTATTGACAGTTGAGTTAGTAGCAACCATTAAGAAAAATAGGGGCTGAAATCCAACCAAAAACAAATCCTAGATGAGGCTCCAATATGAAATTAAATACTACTATAAATTAGTAAACTTCACATGGATAAATTTAAGGGGATGTTGTGCAATACATCAATGTGAAATTAAAAAATCAAGCATAGCTATATTCTACAATAAATTGAGGGAGATACCTATAATCCACTATACTAAAGAGTAAATACCAAGTAATTCCACATAATTTGTGACCAAGGTCCATTAAAATACTCACCACAGTCCACTAAAATACTCATGTAATGAATATAATGCCCAAAATTTCACATCAGACATGATGGAAAGGTAGGATATTCATCAGTTGAATGCATAATCAAGTTGAATGCAGCAATTAGTTGAAATTCCACCAAAATTTTGGTATAACCATGAAATATTATTTGAAAATAATCCTTGAATGTGCTACTATTAGAAACAATAGGCCAAAACTAGGAATTGGAAATTCAAAGGCCATCTATAATAGTCATAAATGAAAATCATGTTGTGGTACCATGGATTTCAGAAAAAATCAGTTGTACCACAAATTTTCTCCAAAACTTGCATTGTGGCTTCAAATGGATCTTCAAGTCACAAGAAGGTCAAGCTTAGGAGTGAACTCAATCAGAGGGAGGGGGGAATATTTGTACAAAACTAGATCAAATCATCAGAATGAAATTGGAATGATAACTCATTACACAAAAAATGATAACTAGGGAACTAGGTCCAATTTTTCATAAATACATAAGTTTGGCAGTAGTAAAACTTGCATCCATTTTCCTCAAAATTTGTGATCAAGCACAAGATAGTAGTAAATAGACAGACAGTGTAGATATGTTGTTGATCATGTTATTGATAGTTATTGTCATTTTTAAAAGACAGCTCAAGTTTACAAATAGTAACAAACAAACAAAAAAATAGTGTAGTTTTAGCATTGATTAAGTTCTTGAGTTATTGGCATTTTTTTTAGACAAAACTCAATTCAAAGATTTTTAACATTTGATTATGTATGGTGAAGGATGGCTGGCATTGAAATGGCTAATGGGTTTGCAACACTTATTAGTAACCTTCTAAACTTAAATGTAGTGAGTGTGTGAAGGGTCTCTTTGCTCTTATGTATTGTATTGCTAATATGTAATTCAAGATTTAAATTCATTGATTAATCCAAAAAACATAAACTTGACTCTTATAAGTACAAGGTTAAGTAAGGACTTTGAAAGCTCATCGCATTACTGAATGAGGAAATAGTAGTCTCCATGTTAGCGTTTGATGGAAATGAAACAAATCCATAGCCACATGACTTTCTTGTTTCCAGTATGCAAATGACTTTTGCATCTAAAACATTCCCCTTCTCCACAAATTTCTTTTTTAGGGTTTCAATCGTTACTATCTTTGCTAGATAACCAATGTATATTTATAATGGGCTTTCAATGAATGAGACTTCTTCTATCAACTGATTTAAAGTAGATATATCCAAGGATTTTTCATATAAGGTATCTAGAAAATCATCTCTATCTCCCACACCTCTATCTCCCCCTCTTTCTTCTTTTTCCCACTCCCCCACTCTCTCTCAACCCATTAATCAATAGTAAAACACTCTCCCCACTCAACTAATTCCTAGCATAAAACCTCTAGATTTTTCAATATACAAAACCTATAGTAAATTTTGAATTAGTGAGATGGAGAGATGTAAGGGATGCAAATGGGCACAAGAGGATGCAGAGTGAAGAATGCTAGTATACTAATTTTCCCAATCAACTAGATCGTTAATGGAAACTATAGATGGTGCCATCTCCCCCTACTTTGGTGCAAACTTAGGCAATTTTTTTCAATATCTATTGCTTTAGAATGCATGGAATGGGAAGGCCATAGCCAAATGGTAATACATATCAAGACCTGGAGCAAGAAGCAAAACCTTTTACCTTGACTAGTCAATGAGGTCTAGGTATAGATGATTGAGAGGAATCATTTTGTTAGATTCAAAGATGGATGCGAGAGATGGAGAGTCCAATGTTCCAAATGAGGAGCTAATAGCGAGAAAGCAAGTAGCACTAGCATCGATGGACCCAAGGTTTTGTAGCTCCAACTCCTTTGTGCGCTCAACAATGAAATGAAAAATGATATTTCATTTTAAAGTTAAACCTGTGTTGGTTGAAATATTGACCAACATGAGCTTAGATTTTTTTTTTAAAAATTCCTTCTACAATCTTACCTACCTACACCTTATTAGTTGATGGTCAAAAGTTTTGGCAAAAAAATGAGGTCAAATGTAGTAGTGAAATACATTGAAACATCCAAAATAATAATTTTTAAATGAACATATACAAAACAAAATTAAAATGAATAGATATGAAACTATTTAAATGAATAGATACAATAATCTAAAGACAAAACTATTAACAATGAAAATTTACAATTTTACATATTACCAGTTAAAAAAATAATAAATTGATAAAATTATATAGCGTAAAACTGAAAATAATGAAATAAAATACAAGGAAACAAAGTAAAATACCTAGTACACTGAGAAATATCAACAAGAAGTTAGTAGAAATCTGAAAAAGGGTTCTCGTTTCTATGCTAAAACTAGGCTCCCATTTTACACACAAGTAAAAATGGGTCAAAGGCCCCCAAAAAATGGGTTTTATAGTTTTTCAGAATCGAGTACCCAATTTTTAAAATGTACTTCAGGCACCTAATCCATATTCAAAAATCAAGTACCCAATTTTTGAATATGGATTGGGTGCCTGAACCATAATCGGCACCTAATTTGTTTAAATTGGGTACCCGTTTCTAGAAAGCTCTCATTCTGTGGAGTTAACTTTTGCAAAATTGCGACCCAACTTTGAGCTATTACCCTCTTACTCTTCTTATGTGATTTCTTTTGATTTACATCTTCCTTGAGTATGCCTACCTTTCTTTTTCCTTGAGTTTTTTTTTGAGCTAGTACTATGTGGTCAATAGTAGCATTGATTTTAAGTGTTATTTCCTCATTGAGAGATTTGGTACTGGATATGTTTCCTATAATTTCTATTAATTCTTTATCTATTTCCATAAATTCTTCTTTCAAGAATAAGGGATGTTTTTCCGAGACATTAAGAAACTCAATTATACCTTCTTTGAATCTTATTTGGGAGATTTGGTTTAAATCTACCTCTACTCTGATTTCGGGCCTCTTCGACACACTCTTAAGAAAACTTTGTAGGATTTATGATTTTGTTACTTCTACTTCCTTTGGCTCATCCTTTTTTGTTGTAATAATAGAACTTAGAATTATTGTGGTATCTTGCACTTGATAGGCTACATTCCTTTTGTAGGAGGAGGTTTGTAATTGAGCTTTCATCTTTGGGTATTGTTTCTCCATATCATTTCCAATATTTACCTCCTCAAAGTCTAAAGAATTAATTGCAACATTCTACCTTTCTTTAATGAGAAAGATCTATTTGGTTTCTCCTTTGTAGATATAGTAATTAACCATATATATATATATATATATATATATATATATATATATATATATTTGTTTGAAATAATATTGATTTCTGTCTGATGATATAGGCTTGGTTTGAGAATAACCAAGAGTTTTACCGAATTGGAGCTATTATGGTGAGGTTCATATCCCATAAGGCCTCCCAGAGATTCTTTGATTTGAATGGATAATTTTATATCAGTGAGCTCAATGGAGATGTTATTTAATGTAATCCAAATTGGTAAGTTTAAGGAAGTTATTGATTCTTTATTAAAATTTTGAAAACATTTAAAGAAATTTAAGCTATGCCCTTTAAAAAAGCTAAGAGGTTTTTCTAATAAAGATTGTCTATGTCTAAACTTTTTATAGTTTAAGAAAGTTATGTAATCAGAAAGAAAATTCATACTTACCTATTCATTGAGCATGGTTTTGACCCTTTTAACCAGATCCATCCAAGTAGACTTTGGTCTAGTTCAAATAGCATAAACTCCCTTATTTTTACAATCAACCCATAGATTCTTTCTCACCTTGTTACTGAAGATGATCGTGGGTGCTTCATTTTCCACCTTTTGTTTCTAATGGTAATGATTTGAATTGCTATATCTAATTCTTGTTTGGGAAAAATTTCAAATTAAAATAAGGGTTTTGTTGTGGGATTAAACTATCAATAATCTCATGAAGTGGATTTATTGGACCATGGTTTAATAATGATATTTTTTTTTTTTGAGATATTGGGGGGTTTCAGGTTGGGAGGGTTAATAGATAGAGCAATCAAAACTACGATTTTTAATTTTTTAGGGCTTAGGCTTAAAAAAGAATGCTTTAATACCTTTTAGTTAGCATATTTATTTTTCTCAAAGAATTCTACTCGCTTTTCTCTTCTTTCTATGTCTCCTTTTTCCTTAGATTGTACTCCTTTATCTTGGAAATTTAATACCTTCTTGCAATTTTGGATATCATAGTACAAAGCGTTAGGGCTTTGAGAAATTTGACAAGGATTTTCAAGGTTTTTTTGTACAATACTAAGAATCCATTATTCATGCTACCATACTAATGCCTCAAAGCTAGTTTTGGTGGTAATGGGTTCCTAGTGTTGGGTTATACCTTTTAATTTCTTTTCATTCTCAACAAAGTTTGTTGTTTTGGCTAGATTATTGGCTAATTTCTCCAATTTACTAGGTTTTCTTTTTCATATACAGTGATGGTTTTCTTTACCATATCTTCTTTAAGTATCTATTCCATTCACATATCTTTGTTTTCTTGGTGAACCTGGCCTTCAAGATTTAGAGTTTTTGAATATTCCTTGAAACTTTTTACTATTTGAAGTTTTGATTATCTAATAGTTTTAATGAGTGCTCTAGTTCATTGTGTGACACTGACAACCTTTTCATCTTTCTTGATGACTGGGGTGCCCTTTTTCTGATTACGACAAGTTCCTAGTCCTAACTGATTTGTTTGACTCTTGCCATTCTCTCTCTCTCATTTTTTCTCTTAATTTTTATTTCTCAATACAAGAGGAAAAATGATTGATATGTATGGCATGCAATTTTTAATTACCAAATTCCATGCACATATTTAAAAAAAAACTTTCTCAATTTTTTGAATATTGTCATCTTGTTTTTTGTGTGTAGGTCAATACAGTCTAGACACAACTTTTTTTTCCTCAAATTTCAACAATGTTCAAAATGGACATGTTTTATATAGAAATGGGGTTTTTTGAGCATTTTTTAGATCAACGGTGATGTTCATTTCTGCCCAAAGTTCTCCAAAAATAGGCCCACCATGCTAAATACAAAAATAACCTAAAAGCTACACATACATGAAAATCAAGCCAAACCACTAATAAACAGAATAGAGCCATGAAGATTTGCAACTCTAATACCATGTTGAAGTTGATGCAAGATCAACCTCATAACTCCCAATAATCGCCTACGTGCAAACACTGTCACGGAAAGAGAAGCAAAAATATGGAGCCTAGAATTCCTAGATCCATAGAGGAGACATTCTTGATGAGAAAAGATGAAATTTCTATAAATTAAACTGAATTGGTAAATTACAAAGAGATATACATCCTTATAAAGGATATCAAAACCCTAGTAGGAATCTAACCTAGGTTGCATAATAATAATTAATAAAAGAATTAATTACTATATGCCCAAATTTTAGCTTAAGTAAACTAGTGATAATAAGTTAATAATTAAATCCATATGATTTAATTTTAATATTAAAAAAACTTGATTATTCTAACAACTTGTTTATAATCATATACCTTTTTTTCCCCATAACTAGACTAATGTATTTTTTTATATTTTTCAAAATATTGAAATTGACTACAAGGGTAAGTCCATCCCAAGAGTCTTCCCATAATAAAGCTTTCTTCCCATTCCATATATCCCACATGATATAATCACTACTAATAGAGTGCAATTGCAAAACAAAATTCCAAGAGTTCGATCTTTTTGGGGAATTGCTAGTTCTAAATAGAGATGTTAGATCTACTTCATTCAAGTATTTATGATAAAGAATTTTTGCTGATTTTTTATCTTTCTCATGGTATAATCTTCAAACTAGTTTTTTTGCCAGTGCTTCATTTTGCCAACAAATTATTTTGTTTCCTAGTCCTCTTAGCTCTTTTGGTTTTCATATATTTTCGCATTTGATTAGGACTAGTTTATTTTTTGTTCTATCCCTTTCCAAATGAATTTTTATAACGTTCTCTCCATTTTCTTATTAACTCCTTTTGGTTAGAGTAGATAAGACATCTGATATTTAAGCATTGTTGATAGGATAACTTTAAGTTTTGCAGTTCTACCTTCCTTGGTTAACCATTTTCCTTTCTAGTTTTCTATTTTCTTATGAACTATTTCTAAAGTAGGATCCCATGTTTTAGAGCTTTTGGCTTTCTTTTCTGGATGGATTCCTAGATACTTATAGGGAAATGTACCCTTCTTGAATCCCATAATATTAAAAATATCATTTTTCATTTTTGGTGAGATATTAAGAAAAAAATCCAACTTTTCAGTGTTCACATTTTGTCCTAAAAAATTCCATATATTCTTTTATATTTATTTAAAATTTTGTTTTTCTTCTATTGTATTTTCCTTGGGTGAAATTATGTCATCTGCAAATTGTTGATGAGTGACATTCAAAATATTATTTTCTATAGTTATCCCTTTGATTTTTCCTTCTTCCTAGGCTTTTTTTTTTTAAATTTCTCTCACAAATGCTTCAGCCATGATAGTAAATAGGAAAGTTGATATTCTTTCTCCTTGTCTGATTCCTCTAGATATACTAAAGAAACTTTTTGATGATCCATTGATGAGAAGTTATATTTTAGATGTCTATATACACTTAAATATAAGTAGTTTAATTCATTGATGTGAAAAACTAAATGTTTCTAGTCTCTCGCACAAGAATCTCTAGTCCACCATATCATATGTTTTTTGGATATATAACTTCATTAGAATGCACGGTTCTTTTTTAGTTTGAATTGAATGGATAGTTTCTTGAATGATGATGATACCATGTAAAATAGATATACTAGGGACAAAATAAGTATGTCTTTCAGATATAAGTATGGGTAGGATATTTTTGAGTCTAGATGCTAATGATTTTGATAAAAAAATATAAATAGTGTTACACAATGCTATAAGTGTAAATTCAACCAGTTCATCATGATTTATTTTTTGGGGATAAGGGTTAAAATGGCATGATTAATCTCAGTCAATAATAATCATGCATTTGTTGTCACTTCTATTGCCTTCCATAGGTCCACCCATAAGATACCCCAACATTTTTAAAATAAGTAGACTTTGAAACCATTTTTTCCTGGTGATTTATCTAGATTGAGACTAAATATGGTTGTTTTGACCCCTCTAAAGAGAAGCGTTTATTTAGAAATTTATTTCCATAAATTGTGACCAGTCTAGGGATGCACTTAACATTTTCTTTTGTGTTATCTAATTAGAAATCTCAAAATTGTTCAATTTTTTTCTGTAGTAACCCATGTATGCCTCTACTATTTGAGTAGGGTCATTTTCTAAATGACCCTCATTGTTTCTAATTTTGGTAATTCTATTAATGTTTACATTATCATTTTAGTGTTATGCAAATGCTTCATATTTATTTCCCCCTTTACTATCTAGACATCCCTCAATTATTTTTTCCAAAAATATATTCTTTCACTAATATATTTTCTTGTTTTTCTAATAACTCCTTCTCTTTACTATATATTTTCATTATCCGTTCCATTTTTTATTATTTATTCATTAAGTTTCTTTAGTTCTTTTTAATTTTCTAGTTTTTTCTTTAAATATATTATTAATGTGTTCTTTATTCCATTTTAGAATAGTTTCTTTAAGTATTGTTTATTTGGACATGCAACATAACACCTTAGATCCTTGGAAAGAGCACTCTTACCATCATTGTTTTATATCATCCATAAAGTTATTTTCCAAGAGCCACATTTTTTACATTTGAATGAATTTCTTGATGATTTTTTAGTCTCTACAAATTCTATTCTAATTGGGAAATGATTTGATCCAGGGGTTGGCAGAATAGAAGAATGAATTACTATATCTATAGTAATTAGATCCCTCATAAATATAAATCTATTAAATCTTTCTACTATATGCCAAAAGCATGCTCTTACATTATTCCATGTAAATGTTCTTTTTCTTTTTGGGATATCCACTAAAGTATTTCTTTCAAACCAATCTCTGATGTTTATTACTACTTGTGTTACTATATGAGATACTCCATGATTTTTATTGAAATTTAAGATTGCATTAAAGTCACCACTAATGGGGAAATTATCTCTATGATTAGATTGCATGAATGTGTTGATTTCATTTTGTAATTCTTTCTTATCTATTGTTTGGTTGGGTCCATATATATTAATGATGGTTAATTGGAGATTATGTCTAAAACTTTTAATTCTACACCCCATCCAATTATTATTTGAGGCTATTTTTCTCAAATATATTTTTGGAGGGTTCCAAATGATCTCAACTCCTCCTGATGGTCTATTAGATTCTATTAATTATATCTTCCAATTAACCAATTTATTTTCTAATATAATTCCATATAATTCCTTCTTCTTTATTTAATTTTCTGTCTTGAATTAACATTATGTCTTATTCAAATAAAGTTAAATTATGCTTTAATAATATATTTCTTCTAATGGCATTAAGTCCCCTAAAATTCCATTTTGTTATCCCCATTTCTCTATGGGAAGGAACTTCCCCTTCCCTGCAACCAATACTTTGTTAATATTTTTTTGATTCTTTTTCCGTCCTATAGAAGATTTTAGTTCTATCAACGTCTTTCTTCCACTTTTAATCTTTTTTTTACCATATCTAAGAGCTTTTAAATCCTCTTGACTAGTTGAAATACCTAAATTATTAATATTCTTATTTTCGTTGGTAATGGTCATAGATATTCCATTTTCCTCTAATGTCATCTCTTCTTCTTCCAATTCTTGCGTAAGTTATTCCCCTATGTCCATTATTTCCATCTCTATTTCCTTTTCCTATTCTTATTGAGAGTCCATTATTTTTGTATTCTCATTTTTTGTGATCTTTTCTATAGTATCTAATACCTCAAATTCTTCCCAAGACTAACCATTTTCTAATTTCTTTCCATTTATTCTTCATATCTCTTTACTACTTTCTTGGTTTTCTTTCCTTTCATCCCCAATCATATTTACAAAGGTTTCTACTTCTACAAGTATAAGAAGACCATCATTCTTGTCCTTCCCCTCCTTCCTATCATGCCCAAAATTTGAGCAAAAGCACACCAACAAATTTTTTTGTTAAACAATCACAACGTTTAATACCCATTACGTTAGAAGCTAGAGGAGGTTGACCATTTGTATATCACATATTAAGTTTATACAATTTCATACGTTATGTTAATATATCAAGTTATCTCACATTCATTCAGAGTGCTAACACAACTCCTAGGAGAGCTAGTTTATATCTTCAAGGAGTTGACTTACCTCCTTGGCACTCAATTACTGGTTATTAGCATAACCTAATAGAGTTAATTAAAATATTAACATTTCTTCATTAAGTCATATATGTCAACCAATTTATCCTAGAGCGTAATCCTGAAACAACAATCAAGACATCAAGCAATCCATCCTATAAAACCTATGCACAATAACGTAACACTTACAAACCTTAGATGCCTACATTGTAATTACAATAATAATAAGATCAAATAGCTTTAATTGAATCTTCAAAGATAAAATATATCTATAACTTGAAGTAATTTTAATCTTAAACCAATACAAAAATCTACTTCAAGAATGTTAATGATCTAATCTTAACATCTCATAAAATTGCTAAATTTTATTAACACTACTACCAACTATAATCCTGACACTCTAAACATACTAACAATTTTGACACAAACTAATTTCAAAACCAATAGATAATATTATCTTGACACTTATCAAATAATTAACCTTTACTAGCTAACAACGAACCTCCGATGTTTAAACTTAACTCCTGATGAAATCACTTCAACTAAAACTAACTTATAGTATTTAAAATAACACTAGCTACTCAACTTTATAAATTACTACTTTAATTTCTTAACAAAATATCTAATTATGCTCAATTAACACAAAATCTAAAATAAAAAATACCTAAAATATATTCTAATATTTAGAAAGTAACAATTGAAATATATAATCATAACTATCTAAGAAATAAAATTAGAACTTTATTTGCAATACAATTTAAAAGCTAATAAGTATGACTACACAAGATTTATTACTAATTATACTAATTTCTATCCATTAACTTTACTACTTTAACAAACACATATTGCTAACTCACTTATACTAAGATTTATAACATACAAATTTAAATTTCCTAAAGTATAAATGAACCTACTCATAACAACACCCTTAATAGCCCTTATCCCCAAACCTACTAACTCTAACCCTACTAACATCTACCTAACTTAACACTACACAAACTAACAACTTATTAAAAAACTAATTTTAAAGTAACTTATAAAAAAAATATCTAAATTAACATTTAACTTTACTAGAAAACATAACTACAACCCAAACTCCAACATTCAACATAGCTCCTATACCTCTTACAGTAAAAACTTCTTACAACCATCTAGCTGAATTTCATTGGCTCCAAACACTTAATGCATTCTGACATTCCTTTACCCCAAGTCAATGGGCATTTCCCCAGGCACCCTTGCTCTTTCCAAGGTCTGCAAAATGCAGCAAGCTGGTCTTCGAAGAAGGGGTACGAGCATTTTGGGGGTGGGACAAGGAAGCTCCATTAAAATACATACAAACTCTCATAAATAAATGTTCAGATTTTGACATCTCCTTACATCCTTTGCCAAATCCTCCAATCATATCATGACTGACATGGGGCACGTGATCCCAAGAAAATCAGAGGTTGAGTGCTTTGGAAGGAGGTGAGAAGATCTAGAAAGGTGGGATACACATCACCCAACATAGCTGCAATTTTTATTGGCTCATAACACTATCACCTAAGCTAATTTCCCTACTCCAATCTTGGGCATTTTCCAATGCTACTTCTCTTCCCAAGGGCTGCAATATGCAACATGAGGATCTCCAAGAAGTGGTACATAGCACTAGAATGAGGGATTAAAAAAAAGACTCCAATGAACCACATTTAACTTTCCCAATTTAAATGCTCACATATTAGCAATTTCTTCCCACTTTTTTTGTCAAATCTCTCATCATATCAGTTCTGACTTGGAGGTACGTGAAAGACTTTAGAGGCACTTGGGGAAAGGGATTAAAAGTAATGGCTTAAAGTTTAGTTGGTGGTTAGCATAGGGTAAGGGTGGATAGGATGGGTAGTTATTATAAAAAGTTAAGTGGGTGAAATCTTAGGATATCTTAAGATATTTTTATGTTTTTTTTTTTTTTAAATCTCTCTTTTTAAAAAAAATAAAATTTAAAGATAAGAACCTCATAGAGAATATTCTCTGTTACCCTTTTGAGCAAAAATTTACTTGCCCATTCAAATTCCAGAGGGCCTATTTGCCCCTGGGACATCTTTTTTTTTGAAATTTCATACACTATGACAAGAGCAAAATAGTTTTAACATAATGGAATTCACACACACACACACACACACACACACACACACACACACATATATATATACTTATTTATTTATTTATTTATTTCTCAAATTATTTCTTTTGAGAATCAATAGAAATTATCAATTACTTGGCTTAAGCAAGAAGTGAGGTAATTAGTTTTATCAACCACATAAGATTTAATTTTTTTCCCAAATTAACATGAATCAAAATTTCAAATTTTAAACATAACAAATTTCTTTTCCTTAACATATTTGAAAACTTGAAGTTTGCATGATTTGAAAACATCATCATTTATTCTATCCTTCGTTGCACATATCCATGAACCGAATTAACATAAGATACAATACAAGGAAGTTACTCAATCTTTTCTCTTTTATTAATCAACTTGGTTCAAGGCTCCATCGAGAAAGAACCAGTAAGAAAACTCGACATCCTTTCCTTTACATCAAATTGAAATACATTCTTAAATAATGTTACAATTCAAATGAATTCTCTTCCAAGTCCTTCACAAGAGATCCTTTCCAATACCTTCAATGCATCAAGGGAATCATGGAGAAGGTGAGAACTGACTTGGAGATAAAACAACATATTATGATGAACAATTCAAGCATGTATTCCCAACTCAGTTTTGCACAATAGGTTCAACATTGAACCAGAATAGGAGGGAGGTGGATTTTCTCAATAGGAGATGTCAATCACCATACCATAACATAGTCATTTTGGGGCTAAAATTCAAGAACTTCTATTCTTCTACAAATACCCTTTCGGGGCCAATATAACAAGGGTATTCATTCCTTCCCTTCTTCAAGAATTTAAATTTTTATACAAGGTATGGGATGACAAGTAGGGGCCCATACACCCTACCCTCTTTCCCTCCTCTCACCATGAGAGGAGACTCTACACTATTGAGGTCCAACTAAGGCCCTTCCCCTATACATGGCCACTTCTTCCCTATCCAAGGGTGAGTGATGCCAAAAAAATTCTCATGAAATCCCCTCAAAACACAAAACATCAAAGCAAGCATGAGAATAACATCAAAAGAAAAACAACTTAAGATCCATCCCCATCAACCCCAACACACAAGCAAGCAATACAAAAACAACACAATGTATTATGCATGATTCAAGAAAGATTCAAGCATGAACACAAGAAGAAATGGTTTAGAGGAGTGAAGAAATCCTACCTCCACAAAAAGAGTTATGGCAAAAATGGTGGGTTGAGAAGAGCTTTTCATTTTCTTCCTTCAATCTTCAAACTTTCTCCAAAAACTAGAGATTGGGTAACAACCCCAAAACTACTCCAAAATGCCTCTAAGTATGATCCTTAACTCAACTAGACTTCAAGAAAACTCAAGATGGATTTTTAGTCACCAACACATGGAGGAGACAATCAATTTTTGCAATCAACCAAAAATAGGGTTTTTGAGTGACCCTAAAAGTCAACCCTAGAGACTAAGGGGTTGGAAATTGCTCCCCACCCACATCCTTACCCCTAGGGTACTTAAATTTAATGTTTTTAGGCCTTAAAGACTTAATAGAACCCAACAAAAGCTAGGAGAATTTTAAGACCAATTAACAACCTTCCAAAGAAGACAATGCAAGATAACACAAAATTAACAAGTGGTTTAGTTCCATCTTTCCATTGAGTTTTCCTGGCTAAATTTCCTACACACTCGTTGCACATATCAGTAGATCAAGAAATCACATGCATTACGTAAATTACGTATCAAAAAAATTATATAAATTAAATCATCCATTTTCTAGTAATCAATTATTTATCTAATTCTACTCATATTTTGTACCATTAGAATTGCATAATCAAAGTGTTAGTTATGCATTCATTTACTTCATCATTATACATGTTCATAAAGCATTAAATGACAAAGTCAAATATCTAAAAGTAAGGCATCACACATCATAAAATAGCATAATAATGTTTGGTGCATCAAATAATGTCTCAACATATTGAGTCATGAGTACCAAAATAATAGGGTATCAACTATGCTACGATGAGTCAGGGCGAGGCCTCACATTGCACACATCAATAGCTCAAGAAAATCACATACATATATTCAAAACTTATCTGTATAGTTACATACATCAAAACATAATTCTTTTGTATAATTAATTGTTTAATTCATTTCTTCTCACATTTAATCATTAGTACATACAAAATCAATATAACATAGCTTATTCATTAATTTGGATTAGCATTCTAGAATAATCATCGTTAGGCATGCATAAACCTAACATCACAAACATCACCAATTAAGAAATGTTGAACTATCTAAAAGCATAAAACTAAATCATCGAGGTACTAAAATCAACACCCTTATCATTAAGTTAAAGATGCCTCATATCATCATTGGTTCAATTTTAATATTTCAACAGTCGAGATATTGTAGTGGTTCCTGGATCACTGATCATTAAAACATGGATGAATTAACTAATCTTAATTTCATTAGGACATTCACAACATAAGACATTACTTCATATTCATTTCAATCTCCTATCATGGTTTTAATAGGGAATTCTTATTGATAATTACATATGAGGAGGTTCCTTACACTTCCTTCGCTTAGACTCACTATCTCTATCTAAAAAGAGATATTTCTCATTTGCTAGAGTTTGCCAAAATTTGTCTAATCTCTTTTTGGCTATTTTTTTTAGATAGTAATTTTTTTCCCCATTTTGTCAATGATTCTAGAGGAATATTAGTTACCTGTGTTTTACTTTCTCCTTCTACTTCTAATTCTATCCACTCTTACCAATAATTTATTTATTTCATTCTTTGATCTAGGTCTTTCTTTTTCATACAATGTTCCCTGAGCTATGTTCTTTTAGGTTTAGTAATTTTAACTTAGCTCCAAGTATCTCTTCATAATCCTTTTCATTTCTATTTACATTTCCTTTCTCAACTTCTTGTGTTATTCTATCTTCCTTTTTTTCTTGTTTTCTTTTTCCTTTAGTTTCTAAAGATTCCATGTTCATACTCAATCTTTGATTCATTGTTTTTGGGCTCAAGTTTGAGTTGGTCTAATTTTTACATAAATGAGATTCCAAATTTCTATAAATCTATATTGATTCTTTTCTTGAACTTAGCACCTTTTTTGTACACTTTCATTTTTTTATTTCCTCTAATGCTCTTCCTTCCTTTGTTCTATCATCCTTCTCCTTGTTTTCTTGAATATATGCTTTCTCGCATTTTCAGTTTTGAATTGATTCATTAAAATTTTCTACATGTGCTTGTTCTCCTATGACTATTTGTTCATAAATACCATTCTAAGAAAGTAAAAGATCATGTGTTAATATGTTGTAAATCTTCAAGCTAAAATTTAGATCTTCTATTAATCCATTTTCTTTTTGACATAGGGTACAATGATAAAACCTAGCTAATTTTTGTTGCGTGTCTTTATAAACCCTGTTGCCCCTTTCTTTTTCTTCATAAATATTTATTTCCTTTAATCTTCCTTACTCTTCTTTGGTTATTTATTTATTGTAGATATAATCCAACTCTCTAAGTCCAAGTTGCAAAATTCTCCTTCTTCCATTGCTTCTTCAATGTTGACTAGTTTCCTATTATTTTTTCTTGTTTTATTTCTAAACTTCTTGGAGTTTTTTCTTTTTTCATATTGTAACCACTTTCCCAAAGAATAAGTGTTGTTGAGTGCCTCTTTAAGATTAGTGGCAATGTCTATATAATGTGAAATTATGTTTGACTCTATTCTAATGATACCATTTATTTTTTCTTCATATATAGTTAATGTGAGATTTTAGATAGATCTATTCATGTTGATATTTTCAGTTTTAACTTCTTTCTACCCTAATTCTATGTTTATAAGTAACTTGATATCGTTTCATGTATTATAGTTTGAGTTGATGCCTAAGAAGTTACCTAAACCTTTTCCTATTTTATTAAGAATCTGAATTTGATTTTAAATTCTAGTGGAATATGTTTGCATTTAAACCAAGAGGGAGATAAATAACCTCTTAGCTTTTGTTCACATCCATCTTATAAATTTAATTAAGTGTCCCTTATATAGATAGTATAAAACTAAAATAAATGCATTCATAATGTCTTTACTTTGACATTGAAATATAGAAAATAATTAGAATAAATAGAGATACTTACATACTCCCTGAATAAAGCCTTTAACCATTTTACCATGTTTGGAATATTTTCTTTAGGGCCATTCTAGTAAGTGTACACTCCTAGCTCTTGACATTCCCATCATCTTCTCTCATTGAATTCATTACTAATTATTAGTGTATCTCTAGGAGATTTGTGAGCTACTGAACATATCTGGTGGAATATAAACCTTACTGCTTCAATCTAGGGTATTCCATATCTGATTTTTGGGTATTTAACTAGGGGAAGGCTTGGAGCCAATGTGTATGTTGTTAGCTACAAAGAGATTTTTAGGGCACATACTCAAATTAGGGTTTTTTCTAACTTGATCTAAGGAATGATTAAATGTGATTGGGGCTTTACTAAGTCTATGTCTGAATGCATACTTGGTACTGGAAAAATGCACCAATTGTCTTCTAATTTGGGCTTCATCCCCTTTTACTATATTTCGATCAACCATTGGTTGATCTACTACTATCTCTTTCTAGATTTTTATTTAATTTATTTTCTCTTTCTTTATCTTGGATACCAACTACTAACTTTCATCAAATCCTTCCTCTTTCATGGCCATAATTTTATGTGGGAATTTGGCTATGTGATTTTCCTCCTCTTCTACACATTTTATTGCAACTTGTTTGGTTCTAATTGCCAAATCGATTTAAACCAATCATAGAAAAATATTTTTTAGTTATTAGAATATTTCTAAAGTTCTAATATTTCTCCTTTAATTTTATATATTACAACTTTTTTTTGCTAAATATGATTAGTTGAAATTATTTTATCTAGACCCCTTTTTCTAGAGGCTCACATGACGTTCAATTTGTAATGCCTACCCCTACTTGACTTTTCTTATTTGTTTTGACAAGAATCTTTAAGACATATTCTATGATAATATTTTATGATTAGCAGTGTTGTGTTACCAGAATTTATTAATTATATTTAATATTCAGTTATATATAGAGAGTTGCTTAGTTATTTCAATTATCGCATGATTGTTTGATATATATGTTCATGTAGTGACTTTCAGTTATTTAATGATGTTAGCTAGATGAATAATTTTTATGTGGTTTCTATGGATACTTAGCCCATACTTGCATGTGTATGGTGTGTGTGTATGTTTTCTTTATGTTTGATGTTTCTAATGTGGTTGAGGAAGGGAGTTGTAGTCACCTGCTAGTTGGGATCTACATGATGCACCACTTTCTACCATTGCCTATTTAGTGTAGAATATATGTATTTGTACATGCATGGATTTTGTGCATATTGCAAGTACTAGGTATCGACTTTCTTGAATTGCCAGGATGAGTGTTCCCTATCACAGTATTTCAATGGTATAAGTAGGGAGATAACTTTTGAGTTCAAATCTTAAACCTTAAGAAAATTGTCCAAGAAAATAGGACAAGTATCTAAGTTAATTTCACCTTTTTGAATTCATCAAGTGACATGAATTCATGATTTTAACCTTGAAATTTGATATTGTCCTTTGTCTTTAATTGAGTTGTCATTTTTGGTTTTGTGGGTACATGGTGACTTTATGTTATAATTAAATGAAATTAAAAGATAATTTAATGATTTAATTTAATGGAATTCTTATAAATAAATTTGATATTTCATTATATTTAATTAATTAAATAAAAGAATTAAATTTAAGTATTTTATTAAAGTTCTAATTTTGGCGTATTTATATTAATTTAATTTAATAATAATCTATTCAAGAGTTTTATTTTAATAATAAACTCTAAATAATATTATTATTTGAATTAATAAATATATTATTAAACTATGTCATGATTTAATAAGAGAGAGAAAACATAGTTTAATAAAGTTTATTTTAGTTAAATTGTATAAAGCTTATGCATGAAATTAAAATATAATAAATTAATTAAAGAGAGAAAGAAAATTAATTTAATAAATTTATTTTAAATTGTAAAAAAAATGCATGAAAATATAAAAGATAATTAAACATTAAAAGTTTATGATCATCGAGTTCCCTCATGTGAGTGCATAATCAGAGCCCCAAATTTAGGGGAGAACTCTTTATCAAAGATCTAGAGTTCATTTTTCAGGAACCAAGATTTGGAGATGCAATTTTTTAGAGAAGGAAGCTTTTCAGAAGGAAGGGGTTTCATCATGTTCCTTGTTCGATTGCATGTTAGCATGTTAGCATTAGATCCATGTAGGATCTCATGGTTTATTTTTATAGTAGTTTTTTGGTCTTCAAACTTTTGTCTTATGCGTGTTTGTTGTGTATTCTAGTTTCAAAATGTTATTTAGGTTGTAACCCTTGTGTGTGAATTTGGTTGTTCATCATTTTTAGAAAAAATTGTATACAAATTGAAAATTAGAAACTCTGGTTTGTATTTAATTATTCTTCATCTTCAAAGGCATCTATAAATGAATAAAATGATTGAAACCCTTGTTTGGAAAGTTTTTAGAGATTCATAATTAGATTGGTAAAAATTGAGATATGTGGGGTTTTAAAATAAAAACATATTTTTTATACAAGCTTTAACTATTTATATTGCATTTCCCTATTGTTCTATGCCTAAAAAACATTGTAAATAAAATAAGCAAATATGTTAGTAAAAATTAACATAGTAAATGATTACTATGATAATTTTATCATAAAACATAAATGTATGATGATAGTAAATCAATATTGACATATGATTTGGAAGGGGATACTAGTTTTATTTTATTTTTGTTTGTTGTTCTTATTATAAAAAAAGTTTACATTTTCATTTTGAATGGGAGGGGGCATGGTGACATTTTTTTTTACATATAAAAAAATATAATAAATTGAGAGAGGGGTAGTGAACTCCACCCCCCTCAGTGACAATGGAATATCACTATCATAGTAGCCAACCTTTAAAAGGCCACCCCATAGTTGGGCTAAGTGATATTAAAATTGCTTATTTAATTTAATTTTACTTTTTTTGAGTTATATATTAAAAAAATTTAATTTATGTTGATTAAAGTTTGTATTATATTAATATATTAATTTTTTAATAGTAAAAGTTATTAATATCAATATTACTAATAATATTATTGTCATTATTATTATTATATTAATGTTATTATAATTATTAATTTAATAATTATTATTATTATTAACTAATATATTATATGTTATTTTATTATCAATTAAATAATTATTACTATTAATAATTTAATAGTAAGTTAATACAATTATAATAATATGAAATTATGAAGTTGTTATAAATATATTTGGAAATGTTAATTGTAAAAATGATTGTTTTAAACTTAAACTTATTTTTTTCTTACTTGACGGAACAATTTTATATGAAAATGATTTTATTACTAGGGAGATTTTATTATTTGAAATCCCTAAAAGTTTTAATACTTTGAATTGATGAAATTTGAAACCCTCGTTTTGAACATCAAATATTGTGTTTTCTTGGTAAGGAATTGAAATATGAAACTATGTTTAAACAACTTTATATGAACTACTGAATCATCTAGGATTCTAGTGAACTTGGAAACCTTAGCAAATCTAGTAACTAGAGAGATGGAAACTAGAAGCCTGATTGAGATTGAAAGCATTATGAATTGCAATACTTGAAAATGAGAATGAGAACTTGAAAATCTATAAGAGTAAATTGAACATTTATGTTTCCAAACCTAATGAATTGAGAAAATTACTTTTGTATGTACTCTTTTTATGATGTCTAATTTTATTGTTGGGTGTCAGGTTGACTTAGTACTTTGACCAAATTATGATATTACCAAAGGCTTGAGAGTTTTGTTTTGTGATGTCATAATGATGTTTTGATCATAATCTTTTATACCCAACAAGGATAATGTGTCTTGTAAGCTCTATGAGGTGTTTTGATCTTTTGATTATTATTGGCTTTCCAATGTTTTTGTGTGAAACTTAGGTGAATGGTGTGATCTCTGATATAACCTTTGAGTCTTTGATCAGTTTTATTTGGAGTACTTTTCAGTCATTTGTATAGGATTGAGGTGTTTATATGATTTGTTCTTGTTGATGTAATGTTATGACATGGATTGGTTTATGTGTACTTGATTTTTGAGTTAGGATGACTGTAGTGGTGGAATGTGTGATTTTGACCAATTTATTTTCTTTTAGGTGACCTATTTATCATTTTTATTATTTTCAATTTTTTGGCTTCAACTTATTTTTTCTTCAATTATTATCTTTTGTTATAATGTATTTTATTATTATAACATATTTTTTCCTTTATTTATTCATTCATTTTCATGTTTTTCTTTATCTCAGCTCTCCCCTCTATCTTTCTTCCCCTTCTTTCTTAATTATTTGCCTCCTCAACCTACGTGCTACCCTCCTTGCCACCCCACCCACCTTCTCTCTCTTTTTATTCTGCTTAAGTCTGCAACCTATCATTATGTTCTCTTAGCTCTCTCATCCTAATGATGGATCATCGAGTATGATTTGAAATGTTGATTTTGGTACTTGTCAGTTACTTGTTTAAGAATTGATGTGTGGTTTATGGTTGTATGAGACCTTTTGATTTTACTAAGCTTAGTGTAGGTTATCTATATGTCATGTTGGGAAATGGCTTGCAATGGAGACTGAGGCCCTAAAGAGACTGACAAGTAACCAATTGTAGGTTATTTAATAAGTGATAAATTTTCATTAGATGAATTTAAAATGAATTAATAAGATGTTTGTACCACAGAAAGTCACTAGGGGATTGGAGGATTAAAAGACTAGCTAGGTAACCTTAGAGCTTACTTGTTAGTATGTCTTGTCAATACGAAAGGATACTAGTGCCACATAGAGTGACTAGGAGGCTAGAGGATTAAAATACTAGCCAAGTAACCTTAGAGCTGACTTGTTAGTATGCTTTGTCACTACGAAAGGATAATATTGCTGCATAGAGTCACTAAGGGGGGTGGAGGATTAAAATACTAGCTAGGTAACCTTAGAGTTTTCTCATGTGATGACACTTGCCCACATGCATAATAAATTCTCTTCATGTCATTGTTTCCTCTGGATTTAGTTGATACTTGTGTCTTGGAACCCTTTGAGATAGTTTTCTTTCAGGTGATTCCTTGAACCTAGATTTTGATTTTGACTTTTGAGTTTATCTCCTTAGCATGGTGGGAGTGGACCATTTAGGTTCCATGAAGTCATGTGATAATGCTTTTCATTATACCATTAAGATCCGACTGTCAAATGTTGTTGTTAGATGTGTTTGTGCAGATGTTTTGTTTTACCTGATCTTGTATTTCTATGATGGATGGTTATACCCTAAGTGCATTTTATTTGATTTCATAGATCTTATGAGATGATGTTATCTTTTCATGATGTATATTATTTCAGCCTTTCATACCCTATGACCTGTACAGTGGATGATTGTACATTTTGATTATTGCCAAGTGGCATTTGAGATAATTGTATATTATTTAAATAGAATTTATACTTATAGTTATTCTTTAATATGGATGTGTTATATATTGGATTTAGTATTAATTAAAACTTAAATGTGATTCAATGTCATGGGACCCTTAAGAATTTCATAATCAATTTTATGGCATGTGTTTATGTGAATGTTAGTGCTTCCGCCATATTATATCTATTGTTATTAACTTATCTTTATTTATTTTTTTAAATTGTCTGACAAACTTAGTGAAACTTTAAGTTAATTTCTTTTGGGTTCCCTAGTGGAGAATTACACAATTATATTCAACTAAAAGATATATATCATTATTTGTTATATAATTGTGTAACCAAATTTATCTAATTCTAATATTTATCCTTTCTTACATATTTTTTATATATTTTAGGAGAGAATTTTTTTATTTTACATTACTAATAATCATTGTGTTGTTTATTGTATTTTTTGTAGGCAATATACTATTGCATTCACTTGTCCACCATCACTACATTAATTGTATTGTTTCGTACCAATCAAAAATAATTTTTTTTCTTAAATTTAATATTTCTAAAGTTTTGATATACATTTATTAATTTTTCATATTGTAAGATTTATTTATCTTAGATATGATTGGATCAATTTTCTTTGCATTATAGGAGAGCTTTTCCTGGAGGTTCTCCATATTCTTTTTTCTTCAACTAAATTTTTGTTAACCATTATATATATGAAATTTTAAT
>CM053792.1:832834230-833044230 GCA_028749045.1 Cupressus sempervirens
AAAGAAAATAGTTTAGTGGAAAAGTAAGTAAAATATTAAAAAGTTGTACATAATAGTTTATTGTTAACTAAATTAGAAAATAAATATTTCAATTTAAAAAAAAAATTGCTAAACTATTGATTAAACAATACTAATTCATAATTTTAAAAAGATTTCTTATAAAATTTAGTTTTGTTTCTCTCCTACAATTACTATGTTTATAATATTTTCCAAGCTTTGTTCCATCCCATAAAAATACTTGAATTGTAATTTGTGTAAATGAAAAAATAATTATTTTTAGTAAGATTGTATGAAGCCTAAGCATTTTATTATTGGCAAGAGCTCAAAACAGTAATCAAATATCATCATTATCAGCATCATAAATTTAAATAAATGAATTGAAGGATTTTTTTTATATATGTAAAAGTGGGATTAATATATATGTAGTCTCGTCTACCTTTAAACTATATTATTTAAAAGAAAGTAACAATAAGGTACAAATAAGTACTTATTTAATCAAATATATTTGTCAATAAACTCTAAAATCTTGTCATTAAAAACATAATATGGAGGGACCTCCAAAAAATGGGGTTGAACCAATTATATTAGAGATGAATTATTTTTAATAATATGTTTAACTAATAAAAAATTATAAATTAAAAAAATTAAATTCAGATAAAAATACAATGGTTGATATGTTCATAACTAATTTTATTGAAAGTGAATAAATAGACTAACCTCAAGTACATAAATGAATACTTCTTTGGGACAGGCTAATCTCCATGAGAAATGCACTAAAAACAACAACAAAAAAATGTCAAAACCTTTTTTTTCCAAATTCATTAAAATGTAGTGATTTTTTTTCCAATTTTTTTGTCATTGTCGATTGCAAAGTATGCATATCATGAACATCAAATGTTGAAATGTTTTTGAAAAATCCATGTTGTTTTTGATTTTTTGAAAATTAATCAATGTACAATTTTCTTGGAGGATAGCCACATCCTACTTCTTTTAGTTTTGAATTGAATTCATGATGCAATAATATGATTTCTTTTTTTTGAAGGGTGAACATTTTTTTTTAGGGCTAAAAAATGAAATCAAGTGGATATATGTAATTTTTTAAATCTCATTTTTTGTTTTCTTTTATTTAATTTGTGAATTTTTTTCGGCCTATCTTCTAGCTCACGACACATACTATGCTTTGGCCAAGGTGATGTTGCCTATTTATGCACTTTCTCCATCACAATTCATTGTGTTCACTTTCCATTTCCATTTTACTAGATTCCTCATGGTTGAATGCTCCACCTTTTATGTTGAGCATTTCGGCTCAAAAAGCATATGGACCCCATTCTCATCCTCGAGCATAGTTAGTAGACTAAGAGTAGCTCGTGGCTAGAGGAGGCAAAATGAATATAGTATCAATTCATCTTGTGTTTGTGTATATTGTATCTATCTTCTCATGTTTTGAGATAATAGTCACAATTTATGTATGTTAATGATATATCTTATCTCTATTATTAGAAATGCTTAATAAATTATTATTTTTATTTATTTTGAATAAGAAATCTAGAGTAAACTTTGGAAATTTAGTCATAGATAGATTTGCATTCCTTACATTTGAAGATTACATCTCATTGTAAATATAGGGTTTTGATATTTTTTGAAAGGTGTATTTTCTTAATTACTTATTTAGCATCCTTGCACCTTTAAACTTCATAATTTCTCAAACTTGTAAAATGAATTGAAAAGTCAATATTAGATTTCTAAAGGGATACTTCAAGGTTGAAAAATGTCAAAAGTATAATAAATTAAGTAAATATACTTGTAGGTGAATGTACGTGTGAATTAACATTTTGAACACAAATTATGAGATATCACACAATGAATAAACTTCATAGGAACTTCAACAATAGGTTTGTAATGTTAGTTTCTCATTTCACCAATTTATATTTATATATGCACACATAAATGGAGTCACGTAATTTAAATATATTGATCTAAATATTTATAATTTACTCTTTACAATTTACAAATTATGGAAGTTGATTTTAGACATAATCTATTGAAATCAACAAAAAATTCATGTGATCAACTAAATTGTTAAATTATATGAAATCATAAAACTTGAATGTATTTACTCTTCATTCATTATTTTTATATTGTTTAATTAGAGAAAATTATAAATTTGATTGTATTCACTCATCATTCATCGTGTTTATATCCAATTACTATGTGAAAAGTTTCAAGATTAATTCATGTACCTATAAATCATAAATGGTATAAAACTGGTATAATTATTTAGAATTTGAAAATAAAGTAAACTAATGAAATGTGTAGAAATTGATCAAGTTTAGGATTATAATTTTTAACAATTATTTGGACTAAGAGTTGATATACTTTCATAATTTTAACAGATAATTTTTTAGTTGCTAAAAATTAGGGGTCGAGTTCCTAGCACAAAACTATATCAAAATAAACTATAGTTTGATCTCAAACTATGTTATACATAACATATATATCTAGAACATTCAAAAATAAAATTTGGCTTTACACCTATATTTTCACTTACATAATGATTCAAATTTCAACTCAACTGAAATCGATAGTTTTCATCTCCCACCACATTTTTCAAAAAAAATATATTCTAACTAGAATAAAAATTATACATTCTAGAAGATGACTCTATCCTCTAGAACATCATATAACTTTTTTTTTTTAATATGATTTAATATTTTTTTCTTTCTCAAAATTGACATATTTTCCATCATTAAAATATGCTCTTATAGAATTTTTTAATTATAATATACTATATGTAATTAAAACACTACAAAATCTATATTAGATTATTGTTGACTTTGAGCTCTATAAAATGATGTTTATTAATTATTAAAAAAATAACATAAAAAATAGTAAAAGTTATTGAAGTGTCAAATTTCTGAAATAATTACATTTCTTTAGTAATTGTATACAAACTAGTATAAAACATGTATTTAATATATATTTCAAATTGGAAAAGTGTGAGATCATATATAAGTTAGCTAGAATGAATTTATCTAGACCATATGTTTGAAAAAAATTGATTTTTAGATAGAAATACTTAAATTCAATCATTCTGATAAGTCAGCCTAAAAGGTAGCATAGCTTTATACTTTTACCCCTGGGTTATTTTCTTTAGGTCACCCATTGTTTAGAATAGTAGGCCAAGTCTTTCTTGGAGTGAAGTGCTTGCTAGTTTTTTGTATGATTTTGATTTGAAAATGAATAGTTTTTGGTCTATCTTTACTTGTGTTGTTCTTTGGGTTCTTTGGAAGGAGAGAAATGCAACGATTTTTTAGAAGAAAAGGAAACAACTTATTGAGTTTGGTTGTAAACTCTTTCACTTTCATATCATTTCATAGGTCATTTCTTCTTTGGAAATCTCTAAGGATAGTTTTATGATGTTGATGCTGATTCAGAAAGGAGATATTGTGTCTTGTCAATATCTTGAGGTACATAAGGATATGCTCAAGCAAAGGGAGATGGACAATCTATATGACTTTATTAAAGATCTTAGTATTTGTGATAGAGCTAGAGGAGGGATGTATACTTCTCATTATCATGTTGTAGATGGATAGAATGGTTAGCCCAGAATATGGGGTTTGTTTTATGTTCAAATGATTGGTCATGCCTCGCATTCAATTGTTTTTTGTATTAACTATACTATAAACCCTGGTTTTGATAGTAGGTGGTGTAAATAGTTAAAAGGTACTACATGATTGTAATAAAGTTGTTACATTTCTAGTATCTATATAGGATGTAAACATATATCACTAGTTGAGCATATTTTGAAAAATATTATGTAATATGCTTAGTGTATTAAAAGTTATATGATGTAACCAAGTTAATTAAACTACGTTAATACAAAAAAAAAAAAAATTGATTCATCCTTAAAACAATATGAAAGTTATCTTTAATAAATTATTTTCTTGAAAGAATAAAAATCCAAAAATATATTTATAATAGAAAATATATACTTTTTTCTAAATAAAACCTTGCTTTATAGACCTTCATAAAATACCATTTCCTTTCATTTCTCCAATTAAAATTTAAAAATAATAAAAATAATAAAGGCTCCTTTCATTTCCCCAATTTTTTTAAACAATGGTTTGATTCCATAACCCATATACCATGCTTTGATTCCCCAAATCAATTTAAAACACATTTAGAAATGCTTTCTTTTCCCAAATTCAAATTTGAGGTAAAAAATGACTACATTCCTCTCCCTTTAATGCAAATGTAGTTGGCCTACTTCCAAACTTTTGGATGCTTAGCTTCTTTTCTTATTAATTATTGTATCAGTGTTAACCAAACATTAATGTGGAACAATCATTGTGCAAATTCCCTGAAGTTCTGTATAACCTCTCTCAAATTTTCAATAGGTGGATATTTCTATTCCACTTGCTCAATTTCATTTTGCACAGAAGTCTCATCATATACTTTTATGGGTAATTTCTCAAGACAAATAAAATGTGCAATTGCAAGCAAGAATTTGTAAAGAACATTCCTATGGTTCACACATCTAAGGTAGAGTATGAGAATTGTTGGTCATTCATTCAAAGAATTTTTGAAAAATGGAAGGTTTCTATATAAGGAGAGGACATAGTTGAGGATGGTGAAGTGACTTTTCTACTTTGGATATTTTAATCATCATTTCTACCTCTTTTCTCTATATCAGTAGATAGGTTCATCATTTCTTTGTTGTTCTCTTGTTCAGTGCCCTTAATTGTGTCCATTATCTAATTTGTGTCAGTTATGGTTTTTAATTAGAATTTACAATAAATGATTACTGATCATTCTTCATTAGGGTTTTCAAATTCCATTTGTCCTCTTATCTAGCCAAATGGATTCTTCATAGTTGTCCTCTTATAGAGCTCAAGACTATTTTGTTTGTATTAAGGTTTCTTGATTTCTTTTCTAATGAACTAGGTTTTTTTTATTGCTTTCACCCTTGGCCATCTAAGATTTGTGCTACCCACATAATCAAGGGTATATGGAATTCATAAGTTCTAGATGTTTTCTTTATAAGCCTTTTTTATTGATATCAACAAATAGGTTCACTAAATAGTCAAGTGCACTCATCCTTTCTTTGTGAGAGGTGTTCTCCATTTTAACAAATTGGACAAGAATTAGAAGTATAACCACATTGGCTTTTGTTAATGGGATTCAACATAATGTTTCTCCATTATTTGTGTGTTAAAATAATGCTTGGCTTTATTTATGTTTTCGATGCATAAAACTAATCACAAGTGCATAGAGAGGAAGTGTGATATAGTTGCACAAAAATTGAACAACAATCCTACACACCTACACAAGAAATCCATGTTAGCCTAAATTTGTCTCAAAAATAGACATTTATTATTTTTCAAATATTCCTATAACGATTAGGAAGGGATGAAGTAGCCTATAACCCAATTGAAAGGATTTCATGTCTTTCCTGAATCCTAAATCTATCAATTTTACTTTACAAAAGACTAATGTTTTTAAAAACTTGGATGAAATTATGAACATAGTCATTTGTAGTAACTATTAGAAATAGGAATATTATCCCTAGTTGGGATGATAACCACTAGATATTAGATTTATATATATGTTCATTGTTAGAACATGGACCCTATTAGGAATCAAAGAAAATTTAGTATAGAGACTCCCTATTAGGAGATTCCAACCTTGTCAGGAGTTGTGGTACAGTCGATGCAAGATGAGCCCACTTCCAAAACATGCACTTCCAATTACAAGAGGAGCTCACTATCCAAACAAGTAATTAGTCCTCTAGTATATAGGTGTTGTAAATTCTTTTTTACTGATGTCTAACCTCAGCTAGATCTTGGATCACAAAATCAAGTTATCAAAACTTCACATATATCACTTCATAGAAAGTTTGCATATCACAATTACACACTTGATACACACTTGAATTCACAAGATGCCCTTTGCATATATGATGCCCTTTTACAAATTGTTACTAGGTTAGCTAAGACCATAATATACTTTTCCAACTTATAATAAACATCTATTGTGTTGACCCTAATTGGTCAAGTAATTATTTTGTAAAAAAAATAATTTATTTCCTTTAATTCCAACATTATAATTCACTGGTTAAATGTGAATATCTCTTTTTTGTATAGTTTGTACTAATTTCTAAGGTTATAAACATTATCATAAACATGTATACTATCTCCATCTAACTTCGGTAATCATAATATGATGTCAATAAAAAATTACATACAAAATAATACACTGTTGTAAACCAAATTCATACTTGGACAATTTTCTGAGTACCAAAAGCTAAGTATCTTTATTTTTGAAGTTTTCTACAAGCATGTACATCATGTGTTTCCATAAATGACAACAATTATATATCTTCATTAGCCAATTGTCAATAATTTCCCTCTTTGGCATTGTTGGCATCAAAAATAGGGAAAACTTGCTAAGTATCAAAAACTTGTCAAAAACATTATAGTATCAATACATTAATCTTTTTTGTTTACAACTTATCCATATTACATATCCTCCCCCTTGCAATATTATTTCATAACTTACCTTATTAAAAAAATTCTTATGCATCTTCTCCCCCTTTGACATCAATGACAAAGGTTAGAATGTCAAAAACTATCCATTTGCTATCAAAAATTGTGTTTATCTACCTTAAACTGATGATATCTTCATACAGTCATCAAACATGCCTTAAAACTATTTAAACCTTTTATCCATGTATCCTTGGCTATTTTGGAAGAGGTGAAAATTATACATAGGACATATGATGCAATCTCAACTACATTTAGATTAGAGTATAAGAAGTTTGAATAGATGTCCTTGGCTTTGACACACTCCTCCAACTATCTATCAACAATAGATATTTTCAGAGAAAAAGATTCTCTGAAATATGATAATCTCTTCAAAAAAAATTCTTTCTAAAGTTTTAATTTCTTGACATCACTATAAATACTAGCCACTTGTTCTTCAAAGTTATCAATTTTGTTAGAAGGTTTTTGTATCTGGTTAGGTAGAGCTTCTAGCTCACTTAGCTTACCTTCAATATTATTCTCAAAATCCTTGGTCAACTTGTGTGATAAGGTACATTTTATGTATAGTACCTTTCCATCTTGTTGAGATTTTTGAAGTTCCTTGATACAAGTATCGAGACTTAGCAAATCATTCTTGATGTTCTAACAAATGGTGCTAAATAGATTAGCATCAAGTGAAATATGGGCCTTTGACTCTATAAAATTCAAAAAATTTGTGAATTCTTCATCAAAATATTTTAACACTACTTGTGACCTCTATTTAGGATCTTCCTCTCTATGCTTGACTGCTAGAGTACTATGTAATGTGTTACTTACCTCCATTAAGGTTATTTGCAGTCTCTTAACATTCTTGTTCTTCTCAATAAGTTTTGTCAGTGATGATATTAAGTCAGTTTGATCATCATCACTTGTTAGGCTAGTAAGTGGAGTAGATGAACTAGATGGTTTACATTCATCTTCCCTTTACTTCTTTTTTGCTACCTCTTTGACTCTTCTCTCTTCTTTTTCTTTCTCTTCCTTTTCTTTTTGTTCTTTCTCTTCTTTTTCTTCCTCCTCTATTCTGTTCAATTCTTCTTCAAGCAACTTCTACTTGGCTTCTTCTATTTTTGTCTTTTTTTCTTCTAATAGCCTCTTTGCCTCTACAATTTTTTTAGTTGATCTTGAATATCCTCAACCTGAGATTTAGGTTGTTCAGAACTCTTAAAAGGGTTAGTATCATCAATGTTGATACCAACATTGGTCTAATCAATTTGCATTGTGTCCCCACTTACTAACACTTCTAAAGTTCTAGGTGCTGACGAAGGTTTTGCCTTAGATTATGTCAACATCTAACTGATAGTTGTAGCTATTTCACTTATAATTTTATCCTTCTCACCCACCATAAATATAAATGGTCTCACCTTGTTTCTCAAGTAAGGTGCTAGATTTTTCAACAATCCCTTGACTTCTTTAGTATAAGTCTTGCATATTGTACTTATCATAGACTTCTAAAGTTCTAGGTCTTCTTCTCGAGCTAGTGCTTTCTTCTCTATAAGTTTTTCATAGACTTTTTGATTTATTGTGCCTTCAATATCCTTAAGTTTCAAATTGTTGGTGCGCACGTGCACACACACACACACCAATCTAATCTTCCTCAATGTCATTATACAAATCATAAATTTTTTTCATTTGAACAAAGTTCCCTTCAATAGGAATGGCTAAATTTATCTTTTCAATCTTTGGCTTTTAAGGTTGCCTTGCTTCACCTATTGTGTATTTAAAAGTAGTTACTTTCTCTGCCTATTTTACTTCGTGTTCTTCTTTTTCTTCTTCACTGGATTCCACAATTGTCAATAATGTCTTTTGTCTCTTTCATGGTCTAGTAGCTTGTTGGTTGACTCTTTTTGTCTTGTTAGTCATAGCTTCCACTAATCTTTTAGATTTCCTCTTCAGCTCACTTGGCTCTACATCTAACACTGTAGCATATGAAATTCTCTATTCTAAAGATGTCTATGCAATATACATTGATATAGGTTGCACATACAGTACACCTTGTTTCATGGTCTATCTAACTACCTGTGATTCACTTTTTGTCATACCAACCTTTATTAAAGATTTCTTCATTATTCTCTCAATCTTCTTATGAGATGCTTTCTCTAAGAATGCCTGATGGGCTAATTGGGTAATCTCTTCATAAGTCCCAAATCTATACTTAGCTTGGTCCTTCTTTGATTTCAACAATATATCAATTTATCCAATTGCTACATCATCACTTAACTCATAATCTAAGGGATCAAGGAATGTTTCCTAAGGTTTTACTACTTGAAGATAAGTTAAATATATATCCACCATAACACATATATTATCTTTAAATATTTCTACAACTACAGGTGCAATTCTAAATCTTTGTCTCCTCTCATTCTAAAATGTTTTCATTATCATATTTTTGGTATCCAAGATTTTATCTATTGGATGTCTTCTACATACATCTATAATATTCTCTAAGATAAACTTCTTACAACTCATAATTTCTATAACTAATAAGTATGAAAGAATGAAAGAATATATTATTGATCAGTGATTGAAATATTAGCTCACCATTCTTAGTCCTCTTGATTTTCTCCAAGTTTTCAAGAAGTTTCATTCTTTTAATTTCATTAAGGTTAACTTTTTTCTTCTCAACACAAATCGTATAGCCTACATAGATGAATCATCCTGACAATTCATCAATCTTAGAACTTCCACAAATAGAGTAGGCAATGATTCTACTTAGGAATCTTACATCATCTTGTTTAATGGTGCTAATCACAATGGCCTTCCCATTGTAAACTACGTTTGTGTAGCTCTCAACCTTCTTCTTAACAAGTTTCTCACCTCTAGGTACACCACCTTTTCTACTAAGATGAATTACCTCATGAATAAGGTTAGCTAAAATGTCAACTATATTGTCTTCCATCCAAAATTTTCCATCATGAATTCTACTTGGTGTGATCTGTGTCCATTCATTGGTGTCCAACTCTTAGTAGAAATGATATTTGAAAAGGTCTAGTTCTTTCGAATGTTCAAATTCGGTGTTTATAGTCATATCATGGCTAAGGAATAATTCCATATCTTTGTTCATATACTCACTCCCAATAAATTCAAACTTATTGTTAAGATAACTTCCTACATCTTCCAAATACACTACATTGTTCAGAGTAATGGATAATGGTGAAATAGGGTTTCCTTCTATGGGCTTCAAAGAAACAACCTTCAATTTTAGTCTCTCCTCATTCCCAACATTATGAACTATTGACATATCCATGACTTCATCAAATATAAACTTTATCAAAGAAATTTTGTGAATAAATGATAAAATACCTCTTTCTAAAAATAGGGTTTACTTTGAAATTAACTTGTCAAGTTACTTTTGAGTGAAATCTATGCTTCTGATGTAATCTCAATGAAGTAGTAAGAAAGTTTGTACTCCATTTTATTCAATTAATTTGAAATTGCATTAATTGCATAGTTTGCAAACATGAGAAAGCTATCAATTACATTCTAAAATCTTTTATCCACTAGATAATCTTTGTTTGATCTTCAAATGCTACCTAAGGTTTACCATGGCTTCCTTGCATCATGACAATGGTCCAAGAATCTTCACTTCATGAAATTCTCTTTAAAAATGTATATTTCATCTTTTGCTACAAAATTAACTTTCTCTGCAATAATAGTAACTCTTAATTCCTTTGTAACAAGTTCTAATAAGCTCCAAATTTCAAGCGATCTTAGATATTATCTAAACTTATCTCGATACATCTTTTTCCAACTTCACTAGCCATAGTTCGATCTCTAAATGAAGTTTTAAATTCTAGTGTTGTGAATAGGCATAATTTAACTTAGTTTAATCAAACTCAATTACTAGCTTCAATCTTCTTGTCTTAGCATCTTCTAACTTTTCTTCTAAGATGTTTAATCCTTTTATGAATACCTAATTGAGTTCTTCTAACAATTCACTGACTATGTTTCTTTGTTCCTCATTATCTTTCTTACTTCCAGAGTTCCTTCTATCATTTCTAATTATACTTCCATTGTTCCTTCTATTCCTAAAGTTTCTTCCATTGTTCCTTCTATCTTCAAATCTTTTTTCCATTCTTAAATACTTTTTTGTATCTACATAGTTGTTGCATAACTAATATATTGGAGTTTTGCTTCTAAGATTCTATTGATCAACCGGTGCATGACAATTTCAAGCTATGTGTCCAAATTTGTTACACTTATAGCACACAATCTATCTTCTATATTCATAAGTTCTTGCTTCTCTTAATGTCCTCTCATTAGATCTTCTCTCTGTAAGGTTAGTATTTCCAGACATTCTACTATTCCTTCTATCATTATCATATTTAGGTTTCCTACAATCAATTTCTGTAGGACCCATACCATGACAATTGTGACAATAAAAATCCTTAACATGATTAGATGACTTATTTGTACAATATCTTTTCACATGACCTATTTTATTACATGATAATCACTTACCTCTAAATTCATACCTAGTTTCTTTAGGAGATTCCACTTACTTTGGTTCATCCAATATCTCAACTTCCTTGTCTTGTCCAACTTCTTTAGGTTTGTCAAAAGATTGATTGTTTTCAATCTTATCGTTAGATTTATCTTTCTCTTTCAGATTTGATCTATTTTCAAATTTCTCTGTAGACATGTTAAATAGATAACCAAGAACAATATTATCATAGGTAGTTCTCTATATTGACATTAAATCATCAAGCTATTCTTTTCTAGAATAAAGCTTCTCAATTTTTTACTTACACTAAGTTAATTCACCCTTCACAATAGTGTTATACTTATGAAGTTCTTCATGATCTTCTTTCAATGTTTCAAATTTAGATGTCTTCTTCACCAAACTCACTCTAAAATCTGTATTCTTAGTCTTCAAATTAGATTAAACTTTCCTAGGATCATTCTTCAAAGTCAAATTTAGATTGGTAATCTTCAATTCATGCTTCAGGATCTTGTACTCTATCTTTAGCTTAGAATAATCATCATCACTAGTTTCAGATTTAGTAGATTCAGGGTTGGATTTGAGATGTTTGATCTTGTCCTTCGGTTGTCTAATATATACTTTCGAGTCTTCATATCTATCCTTTAGTTTATCACTTTCTTTAATAAGGAGATCAATTTGTACAAGTGCCTCTCCAAGGTTCTTCATCAACTATTCCATATCTATATCCAGGATCTTACTTAAGCTATTAAGCCTCTTCTAAGTAACTATTCTCTAATACTAATTGTTAGAAATAGGCATTACTAAGATGGGGGGGTGAATCAGTAATTTACAAACTTTAGTCTCCAAGTGAATATTATTTATTACTTTGAACCATACATAAGAAAGTAAACAAGTAATGTTGAATAGCAATAGTAACCATTGACAAAGATAACTCATAACACCATATTTTGTTAACTAGGGAAACCCTAGCCAAGCAAAAACCTTGGTGGGGATGATACCCACTAGATGGTATACTAATATATATGTTCCTTGTTAGAGGATGGACCCTATTAGGAGTCAATGAGAATATTCAGTATAGAGAGTCCATGTTAGGAGATTCCAACTCTATTAGGAGTTGTCCTACAGTAGATGCAAGATGAGCCCACTACCCAAACACGCACTTCCAATTACAAGAAGAGCTCACTAATCAAACAAGTAATTAGTGCTCTGATATATAGGTGTTTTAACTTCTTTTTTGACTAATCTCTGACCTCATCTAGGTCTTTGATCAAAAAATTAGGTTCTCAAAAATTTTCATATATCGCTTCATAGAAAGCTTGCATATCACAATTACACACTTGAATTCACAAGATATCCTTTGCATAAATACCATGACTTTTCACAAATTTTTTCTAGGTTATCTAAGACTATAATATACTTTTCCAACTTATAGTAAATATCTAGGATGTCTTCCCTAATTGGTTAAGTAATCATTTTGTAAACAAAATAGTTCCTTTCCCTTAATTTTGTTGTTTTGATTCACTGATAAAACACAAATATCTCTTTTCCATATAGTTTTCATTAATGTTTGAGGCTTTACACATCATCATAAACATGTATACTATTTCCATCTAACTTTTCTAATCATAATATGACACCAGTAACAAGTTACATACAAAACAATACACTGCTATAAACCAAACTTATACTTAGACAATTTTCTGAGTACCAAAAGCTAAGTATCTTTATTTCTAAAGTTTTCTACAACCATGTAAATCATGTGTTTTCATAAATGATAAAAATTATATATCTTCATTAGCCAATTGTCAACAATCTCCTCCTTTGGCATTGATGGCAACAAAAATAGGGAAAATTGGCTAAGTATCAAAGACTTGTCGAAAACATTATAGTATCAATACATTAATCATTTTCTTTACAACTTATCCATCTTAAATATGCTCCCCCTTTCAATATGATTTCATACCTTATCTTATTTACAATTTTCTTATGCATCTTCTCCCCCTTTGACATCAATGACAAAGTTTAGAATGTCAAAAACTATCCATTTGTTATCAAAAACTATGTTTATCTACCTTAAACTAATAATATCTTCATATAGTCATCAAAAATTTCCTTAAGAATGATTAAACCTTTTATCCATGTATCCTTGGTTGTTTCAACAGAGGTGAGAATTGCACATAAGGCATATGATGCAGTCTCAACTGCATTACGATCAGAGTATAAGAAGTTTGAATAGGTTTCCTTGGCTTTGACACACTACCCCAACTATATCTCAACAATAGATATTTTCAAAACAATGGATTCTATGAAATTTGATAATCCCTTCAAAAAAATTTCTTTCTAAAGTTTTAGTTTCCTGATATCACTATGAATACTAGCTATTTGTCCTTCAAATTTATCAACTTTGTTAGAAGGTTGTTGTATCTAGTTAGATAGAGCTTCTAACTCGCTTAGCTTACCTTCAATCTTACTATCAAAATCCTTGGTCAAATTGTGAGATAAGGTACATGTTATGTACAATATATTTCCATCTTGCTGACATTTTCAAATTTCCTTGATACAAGTATCAAGACTTAGCAAATCATTCTTGATGTTTTGACAAATGGTGCTAAATAGATTAGCATCATGTGAAATCTAGGTCTTTGACTCTGCAACATTCAACAAATTTTTAATTTCTTCTTCAAAAGATTTGAACACTTCTTGTACCTTTTATTCAAGATCTACACCTATATGCTTGACTACGAGAGTACTGTGTAATCTAGTAGCTACCTCCATTAAGGTTCTTTGTAGGCTCTTGACTTTCTTGTTCTCCTCAATATAATTGTTGTCAGTGATGAGATTAAGTCAGTTTAATCATTATTATCACTTGTTAGGCTAGAAAGAAAAAGTGGAGTAAATGAACTAGATGGTTTAGATTCATCTTCCCCTTTCTTCTTTTCTACTCCCTCTTTGACTCTACTCTCTTCTTTTTCTTTCTCTCTTTTCCTCCTCATCTACTCTCTTCAATTCTTCTTTAAGCAAGTTTTCTTGGCTTATTCTATTTTTATCTTTTTTCTTCTAATAGCCTCTTCTCTTCAATTTTTTTCAATTGATCTTGAATATCCTTGGCCTGAGATTTAGGCTATTCAAAACTCTAAGAACAGTTAGTGGATATGTGTGGGATTGTGGTGTGCCAAAAAGTGGCAATCTAAAAATTTTATACTTCTAAAATATCTCAATCCATTTCAAAATCTATTCCAACTTTTTTTCCCACCCACCCTAATACTAAATGAAAATAATTAATATCTTTATAAGGTCTACTATCTTTTGATACCAAACCTATACCGTCAACTTTAAAAACATCCTAAAAATGTGCTTTTGGCCTATTTTTATGTGATTTTTACTTCAAACATGTAGCTAACAACTTTTTTTTCACCAAAACTTGATGAAATTGAAGGTGTTTCTTAAGAATGTTCTCATCTCTCCATAAATGTAAGGTTTGTCAAATTATGAGTTTAGTAAGTAATTATTACTTATTTGCTAATGGAGTTATGTATAAACTGTTGAAAAACAACTATAACTTTCAAATGGTACAACATTTCTTAAATCCAAAAGATGCATCATGTTCTATGTTTCTTCTACTATAAGGAAAAAATAAAAAATTGAATTTTACAGAGATTTGAATTAGTTAAGGTGGTTAGAAACAAGAGTTTTTTATTCAAAAAATACTAAAGTCAAAAATTAATTATGAATCATTTATTTAGAATAAAAATACCCAAAAATATGTATCATATCAAAGCACGAGTCTACTAATTATATCTAGAATATTATAATTTGATTTTGATTAAGGTGGTCAAACATATGCCTACTTCTTATTTTTGTTCTAAATTTTTTGCAATATTACATTAAAATTCATAATTTTGACCAATCAATTTTTATTTTTTTTAGAGAAGTCATAGTAGTTTAGAAACTAGATTCAATTGTCTAGAGATTATTTTCTCTCAATTTTTTGATATAAAGTTAATAACATGTATAAAATTGCACGTCAAGTTGACATAACCCTAATTTTCTAATTTTTTATTGCCACTTAAGAGCATAGTTTGGTTGACCATGATCCTGCACATACCCTAGTATCATCAATTTTCATAGTAATATTGATCTGATCAATCTGCATTATGTCACCACTTACTAACACTTTCAAAGTTCTAGGTGTTGATGAAGGTGTTGCCTTAGATTTTGTCAACATCTAACTAATAGCTACAACTATTTTACTTCTAATGTTATCCTTCTCACCTACCATAAATAGAAATGGTCTCACCTTGTTTCTCAAGTAAGGTGCTAGATTGTTCAACAATATCTTGACTTCTTCTTCATCATCAATCTTTCATATTTCCCTTATCATAGACTTTTGAAGTTCTAGGTCTTCTTCTCAAGCTAATGTGTTCTTCTCTATAGGTCTGTGATAGACTTTCTAATTTACTGTGCCTTCAATATCCTTATGTTTCAAATTATTAGCAATTATATATCTCACAATAGAGATATCAATATGGTCTTTATCAATATCATTATACAAATCATAAAACTTTTTCATCTAAACAAAGTTCCCTTCAATAGCAATTGCTGAATTTATCTTTTCAATGTTCAGCTTCTAAGTTTTCCTTTCTTTAACTATTGTTTGTTTAGAAGTAGTTACTTTCTCTTCCTATTTTGCTTCTTCTTGTTCTTGTTCTTGTTCTTCACTAGATTCCACAATTGTCAACAATGCCTTTTGTCTCTTTCTTGGTCCAATAGCTTGTTTCTTGACTCTTTTTATCTTGGTGGTCATAACTTCCACCAATCTTTCTGATTTCCTCTTCAACTCACTTGGCTATACATCTAAAAGTATAGTATATGGAATGCTTTATTTTGAAGACATCTCTACAATAGATACTGATAAAGGTTGCACATATATTACACCTTGTTTCATGATTTTTCTAACTATTTGTGATACACTTTCTAGCATACTAGCCTCTATTAAAGCTTTCTTCATTATTGTCTCAATTTTCTTGTGAGATGCTTTCTCTAAGGATGCCTGATGGGCTGATTGGGTAATCTCTTTATTGGATAATCTCTTTACAAGTCCCAAATCTATATTCAGCTTGGTCCTTCTCCAAGTTCAACAATAAATCAATATATCTAATTGCTCCATCATCACTTAACTCATAACCTAGGGGATCAAGGAGTTTTTCCCAAGGTTCTACTACATGAATATGAGTTAAATCAGTATCCACCGTAAGACATATATCATCTTTAAATCTTTTTGCAATTGTAGGGGCAAGTTTGAATCTTTTTCTCATCTCATTCTAAAATGTTTTCATTATCAATTTTTTTCTGTCCAAGATTTTATCTACTAGATGTCCTCTACATATATATTTAATCTCTTAATCTTAGATTGGTTTTGACAAGTGAGTGTCTATACAATTAAGCCATTTACCTATTTCATGCTAAACAAGTAACATATGTTGAGCACAACATATAAGTTAGAGCATGCCAAGTAAACAGTGAGTACCGAGTCACTCAAGTGTCGAATAGATAGTATGTACCAAGTGATTCAAGTGTTGAGAAAGTAGTGCATGTCGATTCATTCAAATGTTGAGTGATAGAATTGAAGTCATAGTTATTGCTAAGCACTAGGGACTTTAGATACCAAGTAACATAGTTTTGACATAGTTGTTTGTATTGACACAATTTCTATGTAAACCATTTTTGGGTTGTCTTAAGGATTGAATTATGATCTTTTGTTGATAAGGAAAAATATTATATGTAAATCCATATGTATTAAATGCATCCAATTAGATAAAGGGAAGGTTTAAGTAGCAATATGGATGAATCACAACTGTTGATTCACATCTAATCCTAAGTCACCAAGATATTCCTGAAGAGGACAAAACCCTAATTGTTTTATGTGTAGAGAAGGAAAGAGAAGGAGAGCTTGCATGTGCAAATAGGACATTTATGGTGATCAATGTATTATGATCTAAATTACATTATAGAATCAATTAAAGGAGAATAGAGCAAGGGAAAAATGAATAGCAGAGAGACATCTGATAAAGAAGGATCAAGTACACATTAGTATAGAGGTGATCTAACATTAAGCAATAGAGTGCTAATCACAGGATCATTACTAAGGCATTCTAACAGGTGAATCAGTCAAAACTTTTAATAGAGTAGTTCTAATAGGTTATATTGAAATCTACTAACAAGGTGCTTATATAATTGTGGGTTCAAGTCCTTTAATTAGGCACACTTCTAATAGGGTGTTGAAATCCTTTAACAAGGTAAGGCCTAATAGTCTTTGTAAGCTTTCAACAGGGTAGATCATGTTTCATGATCAAACATTGTAACCTTTATCAAATACACTTTATTACTATAGTAGTAAAGATTTATGGGTGTCATCCCCACCCTAGTTTTACCATCTCATTGGAGTGTTTCTAGTAATAATATCTTGTGTGATATATGTTTGAATTCTTACTTTTCTACATACTTTAGATGTATATTCTTTACATGGTATTTTAGTTTACTTATTGAATTAAAAGAGATGTATGGTGAATGTTTCTATGGGATAAAGTTTAAATCACTAATTCATGTGCGCGCCCCCCCCCCCCCCCACTCTTCCCTTAGAGTTTACCTTTCCTATTGTAATTCCAATAATTGGTATTAGAGCTAAGTTCTCTGAAATTAAAGCTTTGCATCTTTGAGGAAAGATCTTGGAAATAAAAGTCTACAGGTTGGAAAAAGTTATTGAGAACCAAGAAATTAAAATACAACTAATTCTACATCAATTGAATGAAGCAAGACAAGATCTAAAGAAATCATTAAGAAGAAGGAACAAAAATTTTATTGAGGAGAATGACACATAATACCAAGAGATGGACACTACTAAGCTATTTGCAAATGGAGACTCCAATGAATTTGATGCAATAGTAGTAGATCTAATGGAAAAGAATAGAATCCTAGTTAAAGAGATCAAAAATCATAAGATAGATCAAGAATCACAAGCCATATTACTATGTGAGGTGACCAAATAGAAAAAGAATGCTATGGAAGATAAATTAATTATTTAAGATGACAAAAGAGTTTTGACCAATAGACTAGAATAGAGATCATCAGAGGTAACTAGGATTACTAACATGTAATTAGAAACTTTTGGTCAAATGATGATTGTGAATCATGAATTGAATTCCAAGGATATTTAAATCACAACACTAAAGTTGTAGAATGAATAGTTGAACAATGATCTAAAAAGGGAAACGGAGTTTTTTGAAAGGTTCAATAAACCCAGTGAAGCCATCAAGTACTTTGAACAATTGATGAGATCTCTTAGATCTAACAATGATACATCTGGGTTGGGATGCACTAGTACTAAAGAAGGAGAATCATCTAAAAGTATTGAAGACAGATGTAACAAAGGTAAGAACTCTAAACCTACTTTTTATAATTTTGGAAAGATAGGATATATTGCTAATGTTTGTAGGAGCAAGATTGTAAGTCAGAATGTTAAGAAAAATAACATGGGTCACTGCCACAAAGTGCAACAAACAAGGTCATTAGGCACATGAATGCAGAACTAAGACCATGCACACTCAAATATTTGAGGGATACTCTTATAATTGTCAAAAGTATGGACATAGAGCCTTTGAGTGTAGATCCAAACCCAACTAGTCATCAAAAAAGTAGACAAAGGTAAAGAACAATGGCAACTCTTATAATTGGTATTCTAATACAAGGTATATTTGTCACTACTATCAAGAGTATGGACATATTATTGATAATTTCATTAGAACACATTTTAAAAGTGACTAAAAAAGATGGTTGAGTCAAACCACATGTTTTAGCTATTTGAAGTCTAGTCACATTAGTAGATATTGTTCAACAAGGTTAAAGGTACCACATTGTGAGTTCAATAAAGGAAAAGGCAAGGAAAATATTGAAAATTTCATAGATGAGATGAAAAAGACATGGAAGAGAAAGGAAGATTTCAACATAGGGTAAAAGCACAAACCTGTGTCACCTTTTATAAAGAAAGGAGATATCAAAATGTGATAGTTCAACATTAACGACAAAAAAAATAGTATTTGTGTTTAAAATATGAAGATGATGTAAACTGATGAAATGTGTAGAATTGGATGAATTTTATACTTATAATTTTTTATACTTTTTTTGAGTAACAATTTATTCATTTTATTTTATTTTGAAGTCCCTTTTTTAACTGTAAAAAATATAGGGTGTAGTTCCCATCAAACAAGTATATGCAAATCATCTTTTTTTGTTCTAATTTGAAAATATCTTATAGATGACATGTATAGCTAGTGAAAAAGAAAATAAATAATTATTTTTTATGTATATTTTATTTGTTAAAAGTACTCAAGTTTGACCTTATCAAAATCCAATAGTTTTTTCCTCCCGTCAAAACTTCCCTATCAAATCTATACCTTCTTTAAAAAAAACTACATATTCATGAAGAGGATTCTCCTCTCTAGAGATAAATTTAATTTTTTAATTTTTTTGATAGGATTTACTATTTTTTTTCCTTTTTTGAGGGAGCATCTTTTGAAATGTTGAAATATCAAATTAGAATATTTTGAGATTATAACATATTATAACTAATCAAAACACTCAAAAATTTATATAATGATGATATTGAATTTGAGATCTATAAAAGGGTATTTTTAGTTTTTGAAGAAAAATGAGTTTTGATAGAGAAATGAGATTTGACCAAAATAGGTTTTGGTATCATAAACGGTGACACGGATCTATGCTTTTACCCCACATCTAGTATAGATGGGATCACTTCACCCAATGGGTCAAGTGATTGCATATGCATGAATAAAGATGCAAAGTGTTGTTAGAAATCGAGGATAAATCTTTAAGTTTTTTTAGTCTTTCATGTTATTTCCGAGCATGAAAATTTTTCATATGGTTGCTAAGGAAAATGTTGGTGGATGCCAAGCTAGAAAACTTATTAGTTAATGTTAAGCTCATAGTGGTTGCCAAGGATATGGAAAGACATGTGGTTGTCAAGTGAGCTAGAAATTCAATTGATGTTGAGGTTATAGTTGTCTAAGCACTTAGCATTAAATGTTGTTTTTTAAAGGCTATTTGATCAATTTATTGTTCATTTTACATCATTCAAATTTGAAGAAGAACATAAAGAGCTAACAAGAGATTTAAATGGTTGTTTGACACCATTTTAGTAGGATTTACAAGGTATTTACCATGTACCAAGCCATGCAATTTCAAATTTTTCCAACCCTAGATACATGAAATAATGTCTAGTTATTCTAAAGAAAAATGTGTAGAGAGAAAAGAGGTTTTAATGTTCAATTGATTAGAAATGAAATCAAACAACCTATTTTCAAGGATATCCTAGATATAGCTTATAAGAAAGATCCCTCTAATGTGTTGTCTATGATACCACAAGTCTTGATGATTCAAGGTGTTAAAAATTGTTAGACATGCAAGAATGGAAGCATAGGAGACATGGAAATTAGAGAAGTATATGGGAAACTATGTGAAAATGTAGTGTTGAAGGAAGAAGTCAAGATTTTTGAGAAGAAGGGTTAACTTATGCCCTATATTTTCCCAAAATATTCAAAATAGAGTGGATTAAGATTTTTTTAAGAAGAATTCATGATAGCTCAATATTTTTAGAAAATAATCCAGTAAAAATCACAAAGAAGATTGTTTATAGAGTAATAGGGTAACCAACCCTAGATTGACCAAAGAACATGAGAAGTGAATCAAAGGAATCATTGAAAATAATAGAGGGGTTATATGGAATAAAAGGGGAATGACCAATGATACTTTCATAGATCCCCTGATAGCTTTTGTAGTGATGGTAATAGCACACAAGTTTTATCATTCTAGTAGATTAAATAGTGTACCTTGCATTGCAGTGGATATGGGCTACAAAATTGTGAAGAAGTATCATACTTATGATCTTGTTGAGTTGTAGTTGCAACAATTGATTGAAAATTTGGGAGCCATAAGGAAAACCAAGAGTTCATAGTGTAGATTTGGATATATTCTAGTATGTGTTTTCTTTTATGTGTAGAATAAATTTCCTACATTTGGTAAGGTTGCATGGAAGATAAATATATCAATTGCAATTTAAATGAGAAAATTTATTGAGAAATTAGGTGATAACTTTAAGTTAGTGATGCCTCGTTATTTTGAATATTTTAAGCAATCAATGAAGAGATTAAGGGTACTAGTCTCACTAGTCGAAGAACATTTCGATGATGGTTTCTTCCTAGTTGACATTGATTTCACTTATGTAAAAGAAACAATTCCCAAGATGGGTTGGAAAAGGCATTTAGGTTATGAAATCAATGTTGATGAGACCTCTATAGAAATCACAACAACACTTGAAGAAAAAGTAGATAAGGAAGCCAAAGCATTTTGTAATTATGACTTGGAAAAATCAAAGATCACTATGGATTTGAAGACTACTTCTTTGATTATAAAGAAGAACAAATTGGTGAAGAAATTCAAAGAAAATTTGGTGAAGGAGCTAAGGAAGAAGAATAGGAAGATAATGAAGAAGAAGAGGAAACACAATCTCAAGCACCATTGGCACTGATACAAGGTCAAGGAGAAGATCAACAAGAGGAGGAAGTATAAATTATATAAGGTTCCAAGGAAGAAGAAGCCGGCGAAGCACCTATAACTACTGATAAGAAGAAAAGAAAGAAAAAGACTCAAGTAGTGAGCAAACCAAAGAAATTTGTAAACCTAATCAGCCCAAATCTATAGCACCTACCACAAGGGATAGTATAAGAGTTACTACATAGAAGGCTAAAGAAGTAGCCAATCCTAAAGAGAAGGAAGCTAGAGTATAGAAGAGATAAAGGAGAAAGTATGTTTCCAAAGCTAAATCTGATGAGGAGATGACAAAATTAGATGACAATAACCAATTCCAAGTGGTGAGCCACAATTTGGTTGAGCTATCATTTTGCACAATGCTTGGTGGTAGGAATCTTTTTGAACTCCTCTCTTGAAAAGTTAATCAAAGGATCAACTCCAAGGTTCTAGGTTATCTTGCAACCTACTAGAACCCACTTAGTTGAAGATAAATGTGAATGTTTATGAGAAGGCCTTTTCTGGTTCTAAAATGATTTAGATAAGAAGTATGATCTACTTGTTGTCTCAAAAAGAATAACCACACAAAAAGGAATATATTTTTGTTTTTTTTTTATTTGTGATGAATGTATTCTAAAATACAACTATATAAATTCCTAATTTAACCAAGTGGTTAGTAAAGAAAATATAAAAGATAGGGAAACAAAAAATTTAAGAAAATAACATGAAAAGTAAATCCTAATGGACATAAGCCTTGGAAACAACACATCTATGAGTTAAGCTTTTGAAAAGATCGGTAGGTAAACAATGAAAATAGAAGTAGTGCTTCCTTAATTATGTTGATGCAATCATTGATGGGAATTTAGTAAGTATAAGATGTTTCACTTTTCATCAAATTTCATGGCCATGAAGAATGTGCTCATGTGAGACAAAAAGCTATACAAGAACAATATGATGATCTCTTCTTGAACTAAGTATGTTAGTGAAATTTGTAGACCTATAGCAAACACTAGAATTAAAAGATTGCATAATCAGAATAATGCAATAAAACTACTAGCTCAATTACATTCCATGAACATATATTCACAAAAATATAACACACTTAGGCAAGAATCACTACACTCCAAATGCAAGTACTAATAGCATATATTATTGCAAAAAAATAATAGTAGCCACATAGAATACATATTACATTTCCAAATTTATAAGAAATCTTCTCCTCAATTTGTGTTGAGAGTGAGAGATCTCTTTAGGAAAACATATGTATCTAAACTAATAAAACAAATCTATTTATGTACAAACTAACTCTCTAACAAGTGCTAAGTAGGACTTCATCCTTATTTATATCATTTAACGGATGCATGAGTCTTTACATGTCTTTAAAAAAACAAATATGAGAAAATAAGAAGAAGAAAGCTATCAAACAATCTAGGAGTCTTTGGAGATGCCAAAAATAGAAGCTCAACCTTTTTTCAATGTTTATAGGAGTTAAACTATCATTGGAATGCATTTCTGATGCATGGAAAGCTCTAAATTTGGAACTAGCAGTTAACTATAGGTACACCTCTAACTTACTCAAAAATTCCTAGCAAACCTTTGAAAAGCGCACTAGTGCACTAGTGCACCTTGGAAGAAATTTGTGCAAGGTTCTAATTTCACCAAAAAATCGAAGTTCTCAGTTTTGAAAATAGTTTTTGGGATTTTAGATCCCTTTTGTGTACTTACTTTGATCCTTTTGATGATATATACCCTCTTTATAGCCAAAAACTTTCATAGACTTGAACTCTTTCTACTTCTAAAATTCTAAGGCACCTATATTGAATCTTGTCATTAATAGTTGAATAAGATAAGGAAACAATTCTACTTCATGTAGCCAACCTTTGTATCTTTGATCTTTAGTGTAAATTGCTTGATTCGTTCTTCTCTCTGACTACTCAATCCTTCCTGATCAAAGACTAGGTGATCCAGATTATCCAAAATGATCAAATGTTTGAAAAAATTTCATACTTTTTTATAATTTTTTCTAGGCCCTTTTAACTAGCCTTTTTCGAGGTCTTCTACTCAAAATTTCAAGTTGAAACTAAAGAACTAAAAAGATAATTTCAATCCCTAAAACTGGGTAGTTAAAGCCTCACTATTTTAGGGATTGAAATTAGCTTTTTAGTTCTTCTTTTCAACAATGTAAACAGTTTTTAAATCTAAGTTGTAGGTCAAAAGTTATGACCCTGACAAGTTAAGGATTTATTTTCATCCGCACAAAGAAGTAAACATTAGTCTAGAGAGTTGAAAATATTAATTAAAATAAAACATAATAATGATGTGAAAAAAACCTTCAAAAATCTAATTTTTAAACCTTGGTATGCAAAAAAAGGCACACCTAGCCAACCTTTGAGGTGCATGAGGTGTACCTTTTTTTCTTGGCAAACTTTCTAAATATGAGAGTGCACACTAGTGCACCTCATTGGGTGCACTTGGTGTGCACCTCATATTTAATTTTCAATGCACTAGGAGTATAAAGGTGTGTAGGTATGTACCTAAATATGTGCATAGTTGCACTCCTTTATAGATGTTAGCCTTTAAATTTTTTAAAGTTCTTTAAGGTTTTTGCATTTTAAAGGTGCATAGCTATGCACCTAACACACCTTGACTTTAGGTGTTTTAATGTTCTTTATGTATGTGTAGGTTTGGGTGACAGAACACTACACCTAGATAGTTGTACAGGTGTGAAAGAGAGCTCGAAGTAAAGAAAATGTGACAAGGAATACAGAGGTCTCGGGTTTTATAGACCCTGGACACTACACACCCCTTGGTGCTACGTTGTTGTTTATCACTAAGGGGTGATACCTTCTTTGGATGATTTTCTTGAATTTTGGCACACTAGCACACCTATGGAGGTGCACTAGCATGCCATTTTTCTTTGCAAAATGACTTATCCACTCTGATGATGATTTTTGGAATCTGGGTTTTCAAACTAGGACGTAGATATAACCAAAAACACTAGATAAAACCCTTAAAAAGATTTGAAACTCAGACTAGGGATTCAAAAAACTAAAAAAAATAAAGTAGGGGGTCCCCATTTCTAGGAAAAATTTGGTGTATGTTGTGAAACCACAATTCCCTCCTTAGATCTAGATAATTTATGTGAGAATGTTAGAAACAATGATGATTTATCAGGTTTCTCTCACATTGAGTTTGATAATCTTGGAAGGATTAAGAAGAACCAAGTATAAGTAGTATATGCCATGATGGCCCTATTTTCAAAAAGAATCCTCTAGAACTTGCCAACTCCATACCTAAAATTTTATGTGATAGAGTTGAACAGAAATGGCATTATTGTTTAGGCAATAAGAGACAAATTAGAGAGATAGCCCTTGCTCAAGTTATTCTAGAAATTAGTAATGCTGAAATGTCTAAATCCATTAAGAAAAATGTTGTAATATTTGTACCAATTATAGGGCATTTAGCATATTGCAAAATAATATAGACGATGTTGTATAGAAGTCCAAACAAATGTCGAAGATAACATATGGATTGTCAACATCAAAAGAAGTTGACTAGACACCTATTGAGGTAGGAGAAGATGAAGAAGAAAATAATCAACAAGAAAAAATTGAGGGAGGCACTGATATGAATATTGATAACCAGCCACCAGTTGAGGAAGAGCAATAAACAGAACAGAGTGTACAAGATACATAACTGTTGAGTGCTAGCCCTCCACTAGTGATGAGTGTAAAAATTGAAACTATCAAAGTAAAGGATTTTTTTGATACTACTACTCAGAATATCAATCCCTTTACAAAGGATTATTTAAAAAGGATAATTATCCAATCCACTTTCTAGGCCAAACTATGTGACAACCATGTACAAGTAAGTGTGGATGAAATTTAGAAGATAGAGACTATAACTGTAGGGGAGGAAGTGAAAACACAAGAAATGCCTATAATCACTCCTCAAGTCACAAACACACAACCTTCACAACCCATAGTTGTGTATCAAAGGAAGGAGACATCAAGTTTCACTGTTAGTACACACATGCAAGACACTCTAGTCTTATGAAATGAACAAGCAACTAAAAAAGATAAGTTTGAGATATTTGGAGAAGACAAGGTGGAAACACCAAAAAATGATGGGACTCAAAGCCAAATAGGTTAGGTAGATACATCTACAGCTCTAGCACAAGACCAAGGTGCAAGTGAAACCAGAAAGGCAAAAAAGGACAAGTCTGAAGAGATAAGTTTGACACCTAAACCAAAGGAGCTACTAGCAATCCAAGCACTAGTGATATTACTAGGTTCTAATACTCCTTTCGGTCAAGCTCTTTGGAGGCTGAGCATAGAGGGAACTCCATACAATTTTTAGTGCCAAGCCCTAGCTCATCTAAGGTAGAAGAGATAATTACTTATGGAGATATTAGACTAGATGAAGAGATTGTATTTCCTAAATTTCATTTGGTAGTAATCACTATTAAGAAGATGGGCATACTTCAAGAGGCCCTAACAAAGAAGAAAAATCAAGAATTTCTCAAAAGGGAGAATAGGTAGAAGAAAGCTTTGATTGATATGATAGAGATTCTATTAGATGCATTTAGTCTACCTACTCTAAATGAAACAAAGCCCATCATTGAAAAATTGACCAATATAGTGGAAAGAGTCAGTGACACAGGCCTAGATACTAATGTCAAAAATTAGAATGGTTTGAAAAGAAGTTTCAAAAAAAATTAAATGAGAAGATATCTAGTGGTATTGTACTGACACAATTTGATCTAGCAACCAAGATAGAGAGTGTAAAGAAGGTACTAGAGAACATTTTCTCTCTATACACCAAACTTTTTAATACTACACTCTTCACACAAGATATAAGGAATCACATCCTAAGTTTGGAGAGCCAAATGTAGTCATCTATGCAACATTTCCCAAGTCTCCAAGTCAAAGTGAGAAACACTTTAGGAACCTCTTGCAATCCCATAGTCAGCTAGCATCATTACAAGTAGATAAAGCCAAAATCAAGGCTAAACTGATCAACATCCAGTCAATATTGACTCCTCACATGGAGATTTTACAAAGGATCTAGGCTATGCAGAAACACTTATGAAGAAAGACCCCAATATTTCTACATTAGATGGCTTAGTCCACCTTATTGTCGAGCTAGCCATCCAAATTAAGTCTTTGGAGGTAGCTTGTGATAATTGCGATGCTGCTCTTAAAATTATACTTGAGGTCCATAAAACTTTTTTGGAAAAATAAACTATATGTGTATAACCCATTTACATCAGTATTAAAAAGGGGAGTACGAAAAATGGGGGAATAGGAGCAATGGGGGAGAAAGCAAGCTAAAGAAAGAGATATCTATACCCAAGGGGGAATAAGAAACAAAGGAGTAAGAGAACAACAAAACGCAAAAATCAATTCAAATAGGAATAGAGAAAGAATATCAGTTGATGCAAATCTATGTAGTAGGAGAAATATTTTGATATAGAGTATAGTATAGAATAGATTAAGACAACCCAGGGGAAATGGAATTTTGAGGTATAAGTCATGTTGCAAAATTTTGATATTTTGAAATTTTGTATAGAAGCTGAATAGAAATCTATGGTATGCTTGTAAGAATAATATTATTAATGTATGACCAAGCATTTTTGACACTCATGTCAAAGAGGGAGATTCTTAATCTCAAATTGGTTTTGACAAGTAAGTTTCTTAACACTTAAATCATTTACTTAGTTCATGTTGAACAAGTAACATATGCCAAGCACAACATATAACTTAGATCATGTTGAGTATCAAGTCACTCATATGTAGAGTCACCTAAGTGCCAAGTAGATAGTATGTGTCAAGAAAGCAATGCATGTCAAGTCATTTAGATGCTAAGTGACAACATTGAAGTCATAGTTAGTGTTGAACACCATGAACTTTAGAAGTTAAGTAACAAAATTTTGACTTAGTTGTTTGTATTAGCACAAACTACTATGTAAACCATTTTTGTGCTAACTTAAGGATTGAATTATGATCTTGTGTTGATAAGGATGAATCTTTGGTGTGAATCCCTAAGTATTACATGCTACAAATCAGATAAAGGGAAGGTTTAAGTGGCAATATGGATTAATCATAGCTATTGATTCATACCTAATACTAAGTCACATAGGTCTTCTTAAGGAGGACAAAAACATAATGTTTTATGTAAAGAGAAGGAAAGAGAAGGATATTTTACATGTGCAAACAAGACATTCATGGCGACCAAGGTATTATGATCGAAATTATATTGTAGAATCAATTAAAGGAGAATAGAAGGAAACAATGAACAAGATAGAGACATTTGATCAAGAAAGATCAAGTACACATCAATATAGAGTTGATTTGACATCAAGCAATAGAGTGCTAATTGTAGGATTATTGCTAAGACATTCTCATAAGCTAATCAATAAAATCTCTTAATAGAGTAGTCATAACAAGCCATATTTAAATCATCTAACAAGGTGCTTACTTAATTGTGAGTTGAAGTCTATTAATAAGGAATGCTTCTAATAGGGTATTGAAATCCTTTAACAGGGTAAGACCTAACAATCTTTGTAAGCTTTTAATAGGATAGACCTTTCACATGGTAGATCATGTTTCATGATCAAATATTGTAACCTTCATTAGATACACTATTTTACTATAGTTGTGAAGATTTGTGGATGTCATCCCCAGCCTAGTTTTACCTTCTCATTGTGAGCGTTTCTAGGTAACCATATCTTATGTCATATATGTGTGAATGCTTACTTGTCTACATAATTTAGATGTATATGCTCTACGTGGTATTTCAATTTACTTATTGAATTAAGAGATGGATGTATGGTGAATGTTTTTATGGGTTAAAGTTTAAAGCATTGATCCATCGCCACCCCACCCCCTTCATAGAGTTTAAGGTTCTACAAAATCTCATTTTGGGAGTTGCCTTAATTTAATGGGCTAAAATGGTATTTGTTTGGAAATGTAAATCAGATTTTGCTTTGGATTAATTCTCATTTTTCTTCGATTGGCTCTAATTTTTCTATTACTGATTACATCAAACCTATGAAGTTGTGATAAGTTCAATAGTGTTTTTGTTTGAATTTGATAAATGTTCCATGATTTATTTTGAAGTAGATATTATTCGAAGAGATGACTAATTGAGGGAAGAGATTTATGTATAATTATGCAAATCAACATATAATAGGTGACACAAACAATGTTGTAATAAGAAAGTTCAATCTTGGTTCATTTAACAAAATGCTTGTGAAGATAATTCTCTACATGTTTTAGTTATATTGAGTTTTAAATCAAGAAAATTTATATGTATTTCCATACATTCATTTGTCCAAATTTGATAGTAAGATGGAAATATAAATGTGGTTTTCATTACCCATTTAAGTTCTTTTAAATTCAAAGGAAGTAGAAATCATAATCTTTGTATTGTTGTGAGTTTTTGTTGAATCTAAAAAGTGGTGATTAAAGTTTCTTTATGATGATCCAATAAACTTTTTTTGGGCCTCTTGTAAAGAACTTTGTTGATAGAACTTAAATTAATAGCACACAGATTTGAAATTTTTGTATCTTCCTCCACATCACTATTGCATTTGTTCAATAATTAACAAATGATCAAAGTTGGTTCTAGGGAGAATTTTATTAAATTCAAGAAAAAATATTCCTCCAACCAATCAAATTGTTAAATCAATGTGAAATTATAACATTTGATTGCATTCACTCATCATTCATCATATTTATATCTAATTACTATTTAGAAAAGTTTCAAGATTAGTTGACATATTTCTAAATGATAAATGATAAATTAACCAATATTGAAACATCACATATAATAATAAAATATACCTTTGGAAAAGTTGATTCACCTTTAGAATATTAACTTCAATACATGATATATCCATTTATCTTTCATAATTAGTTGGGGATATGTACTAGTGTGCTTTTGAACTTTTGGATTTCTAGGTACTTATTTTCTTGAATTTTTTTCATTGGTTTTGATATTGTGTGTATTATGATTTACTCATCTCTCATGTTGTTAAGCAGGCACTCCATTCTAAGGGGCATCAAAATTCATTAAGGCCACACTTCATTCTTAGGGTTATGTACAAATCCCTATGGGTAGCTCAAGTTCTATATTGATAATCTTGCAAAACCTTGATATCCTCTCTAAGATCTTCAATAGGTAGTTGTTTCAATTACACATGCTCAACTTTATTTTGAATGCAAACTTGATCATGTACTTTTACAAGTACTTTCTCAATGGGTATTGAATATTTCTAGGATTATTGAAAGGATTTTGGGAACACTTATTTTTTAATAGTAAAAGTAGATTTGTTGGGGCGATTGCAAGCATGAATACCATAAGGTATCTTCAAATAACATTCAAAATGGAGATATAGAGTAGGAACCTTCATAATCTTGAATAATGTGGAGGAAAATGTTACAAAGATCACCATGACAAACATAGACAGACAAGTTGAATAACTATTAGACAAGTTATATAAAATAGGTTTGAAAGCTCATAGTTTATTCTTTTAGGTGCATGATTATGTATAAAAGTTAGGGAAGAAGAGTTGAGAACTACCCAATTAAATAGAAATAAGAAAGAATTGGAATTGGAAGAAGTGTAGAATATTGAGAAATATTTTCACCTATAAGCTTCTAGAGACATTATGCTTCACTAGAAGGTGGTGTTATTTTCAAGGACTACAAATTTTTTAAAAAGTTGCAAAGTTGGATGAGAATGCAATTATTTATACCTTGCATCCTTGTTGTTTCCTTTATGATTTGTTTGGAGTGTATTTCTTGACTTTTAGCGAATAAGGTCAAGTTGTCTATAGTTCTTTCCTTGGTGCTATTATTTGATCCTATATTTCTATCCACAAAACATTATTTTCAATATATGATTGAATGATATTAGAAAATAAAAAACTTTTCCCCAATCACTAAAAGTCAAACAATACACTCTAAACAAATAATAAAAGTAACAACACGGAATAAAGGTATAAGAAATCACATTCTCATCCAACTCTATGGCTCTTCCATGAATTTGTTGTCCCTAGAAATGACATTGCCTTCTAGCCTAGCATAAAAGCTCTGGGGGCTTAAAAAATTGGTTAAAAATATTTCTCAAGATCCTCTATTGTCATTCCAATTTTTATGTAATTCAATTCCATTGGGTTGTTCTTAGCTCTTCTTCCCAACCTTTTATGCATAATGTGTACACCACAAGAATAATCTATGATATCTCAAATCTATTTGGTAAAAATTGTTTAACATGTTTGTTCATGTTTGACATGATGATCCTTGTAACATTTTCCTCCTCTTTTGCTAGGAATGATGAGCTTCTTATTCTATTTGAACCATATCATTTTTTATTTTTTTGACACATGACTTTTGAAGGCTATGCTTACCTGAGATTCTTATGCTTCACTATAGATACCATAGAGCATCTTCAAATTATGCTCCTTGGCATGGATGTTATCAATTCTTCTGGCATTTCAAGTCCTATAGATTTTCACAAATTATTAGGGTTTTCATTATACAAAATACTAGTAGGTATGAATTTATCAAAGGGATGCAGTAACCACCATTCATAGAAGCTTTGAAAAGTGAACATCACATAGTCAAAAGCCTTAAGATCACTTCCCTTAGATTGGGTTTGTTCGAATATATATTTCAAACAATTCTTGTATTGTCATCGATGTCAAACCTATTGGTGAGACAAATTTCTATTTGATGTAAGTATCAAATCTATCTTATTGATGAAGAGGATTTGAGAAGATTCTCATAACAAAAGCATGTAGAGAAAAGGTTGAGTTATGAAAAGGAAACCACAAATGGACACTTGATTAGTCAGACTTTGAAAAGATGTATTGGTTGTTTAAATCATATTACAAGAGGAGAATATAGTAATGTACAAGACTTGAATGTGTGAACAAAGATAGATCAAAAGTAAAAGCTTGATCAAGTCATAGAGTAGAAGACTGGAGAATTATAATGAACATGCCAAGTGATGCTCGTGTTAACCTAGCCCCAGTAACTGCCAAGAAAATTTAGTGTTGATTGAGCATCAATATCGACCAAGTGATAGTGTATGTTTTGAACAAGAAATTTAAGAGTGACCAAGTAACCATTCAATGACTATGTGTCATAACTTATTGTTGGTCAAAAAATAGTAGCTTAACTATTTATGAGGAATCATAAACTCCATTTGATTAAATTGATTTCCTAGGATATGGAAAGCATGTTGAAGATAAGGATTGATGAGTTAGATCATTTAATTGTGGGAAAGGATTAAGTAAATGATTTAAGATATTGATTCCAAGACAATTTTCTAGAAAAGGAAAGAAAAATAAAATGGTAAACAAATACAATCTATTTGATGGATCTAATGGTAAATTCAAAGATCTACAATGGTGTTTAAGTAGTAAAAGATCAAATTGACCTATTTAATGAGGTATAGAGGTGAACTTACATTATTTATGTTTTTGAATGTGCTTGTATGTGAATGCTTGTAAAGTTGAAGCTATTACTAATTTTGTTGACCGATGAATCTAACTAGAAGGCTTAAACAAGTTGAGAAGAAGTGAAGGGTGATTCCTTGAAGAGTTATCAAGTGAGTGAGAGATTGAGATGACAATGGAGGCTAGATGGTGAATTAGTTGATGAAAATGATAGAGATCTATCATGCAAAGTGAGTTGTACTTAATAGATCAAACCCAACTATTACTATCTAACCTTTGTGAATAATATTTGAAATCCTTTAATCAAGGTTGACCTAATAGTCATAGTGACTTAGTAGTCAATGTAAATATTTTAACTAGGTGACATTCTATTCAAATGTTCTAATTTCCTCTAATAAGACCACTCCTAATAGGATAATTAGATCTTTTAACAAGGTCACATTTAACAATGTGTATCATAACCTTTAATAGGGTTGGCTCCTCTCAATTCAAAAGAGTGAAAATTGATGACATGTTGCTAGTGTTTTTTCCCAAATTGGGTTTCCATGTGAAATATTAGTATCAAATTTGTGTGGATGTTATTATGATATTTCTCTCATTAATATTTGCATTCTACAAGTTGGTTATTTTAGAACAGTGAACAACTAGTTGATGTTGTTAATATTTTACATGAGAGACAGAGAAATGAAATGATAAGATCTGAAGTCATAAAGTGTTAGTTTTTTCAATTGGTACATCTCAACCTTGGATAAATTATTCAGACCTCACTCTTAGTCATTCTCAATATTGTAATAATTGGTATTTGAGCATTGGTTCTTGTAAATATAAGTTTGAAGGTACTCAAAACTAAAGATCATGACATACAAAAGGGAGGTACCAAACTTGAACAAGGAAATTTTTCCGGCATGTCAAATGTTGATGAGTCTACATGTAGCTAGTATTGGTGATGTTGAATTAGCTTTTCTAGACAGTGCATATGTGAAAATAACAATAGTCCCTCTAACTACTCAATAACTAAAAGAAAAATAAGAACACAATCAGTCAATGTTGGAGATTACTTTAGCTCTAAGCTATGTCAAGTTTGATGACATAAAAGAATGTGACAATTTAAAGGAAATATGTGATAAACTAAAGATCATCTATAGAGGAGATGATAATTTCTTAAGAGCCAAATAAAAAATGAGCCATCCATGTACACAAAAAATCTACTTAACTTTCAAATGAACTTTTAGATCTCCATAATTCAATAAATAATTATCATATAAACCTAACTATTTCAATTTTATTATAATGAAATAATTTTGATCTTTTAAAATTTTATAAAATATGTGTCAAATAACTAATCACAACTACAAAAAATCTATAGATGTCATTCTAATTTGTTATGATCTTGATGCTAAGCATCTAACTATTGTCGTTCTTGTCTGATATCTAAATTTCAATTATAGGTTTGTCTTTCAATTTTCCTCTAGGACCATCCAACCATGACCTAATATTGTATATTTATGAGAAGTAATCTTTTGTTATTTTTGTCCTTTAAATAATCTACCAATAAAAAATAATGGATTTAATGATACTGCTAGGAAATGGAGGTAGGGTGAAAGGTGGCAAGCTTCCTAAAATGAGAAATAATTTTTGGTGTTTAGTGGAAGAAGGCAACGAACTAATCTACATTTCTAGAGGGTATGACATATTTCATTCAAGGCAACTAAGTTTAGCAACTATTTATAAAATAGAAGAGGATAAGTGGAGTATATTCCTCTCATGTCTTGGAGATTGCATGACTAACAAATGAAAAAAATTTATAAATATTAAAATATATATTTATATATAAAAAATTATTAAAATAGGGTTTTAAAAATTGAAGTTGGAGCACACTAGCAAATTTTGATCTCTGGAGTGTTGTGGATGACTCTACAATGATATGGGGGAGATAATTTCTCCTCTATGTAGTTTTTCCTTTCTCTCTCCTTGCTTTTTCATTTTCTATGCCATTTTTTTTGTTTTGTCTATTTTAATGCTAAGCACTTACTCCCCTATCTAGCCTCTTAACTCTATGCTCGGATCTCAATGGGAGGCTGAGTTGTTTGATCCCATTTTTAATGAACCTAAGCCTAACTTAGCTAATGAACCAATGCAAAAATCCTTTGCCAAAATTGTTTCCCTTTGTTGTAATGGTGTCTCCCCTGATTCATGATTTATTTTGAATGATGATGACCTGTGTCTGCTCAAAGAAGGTAAGAGCCATATCACTATCTTGGCTAACTCCTTCATTTCCCTAAATGCTAAAATGCTTAAGGATATTGCATTGGAAAAACATATGTTAAGCAATACTTCCATTTTCTTTGCTTGTTTTGATGTGGAAAAATGCCCTCCATGCAAGTTTTTGGACAACTAGTTTCATAGCTTATGGAATTTTAGATTCGGTTTGAAGATTTATTTCTATAGGAAAATTAAAAAGGGGATTTGTATTATTTTCTTCACTAGCCGTAATTCTCAAGCTAAAGCTCTTAAGAGGCATTACTCAACTATTGGAAAAACCTCATTCTATGCCCTAGATTGGTCTTAAGAGGCTATGAATGAAGAGGTCCTTGTGCTCTCTTGCCCTAGTAGCTCATTTTAAAGGATGTCACACCATTTCTTTCGAAGTTTCTCCCTCAAATCCTCAAGAATTTTAGCAAAAAAACTTGAATCAATGAGACTTCATGCCTTGTCCCTAACCTTGACACTTAATTTTTGATCTCTATTAAACCTAGCATTTATATGGCTCCAAGTCTTAACCTAAACTTTTATAGTGATGTTTTTATTTTCCCTATTGAAATTTTAGGTGGGTTAAATGCTTGTTTCCTCTATAAAAGAGAAGGGCATCTGAGAAAGAGTTTCTCTATCATTCTTAACCATTGGAAACCTAGATCTCCTAAGTCACATGAGAACTCAAACCAAATTGTGACCTCTTTGCATAAGATGTAAAACCCTACATCAAATAACTCCATTGATATGAGCCTATTTCCTCAGCAAAATTATTAGTCTCAAACGAGAGCAATAAATGTCTCATTTCTACTCCTCTAGCTTCTGGATCCTTGTTGGGAAAGGAAACCCATTATGTTAATGACAATGTTGAAAGTATTACACTTCCAAAGGATATTGTTGCATCCAAGCCCTCTCTCCCTAATGATTTCCAAATCATCACTAATAGAAAGCATCGATAGAAAAATGCTTAACCACTTGCGTTGGATAAAATCCACTCTTAATTCAATCAATTCATGACTCTTAATAGATCCCTTATGTTAATTATTGAGGATGCCCCACATCGATCTTCCTCCATCTCCCTTACCAATATTAATAGTAAGATAGAAGTTGATACCACCATGAAGGATAACCAAGACAATTTAATGACTACCCCTAAGGCTTGCATGCTTCTTGGCTCTATGCTTCCCATTGAATAAGGGATGGAGGATACAATTTCTTTTCCATCCTCTTCACTTCATTAAATTAAGAGAAATTTGGTTATGAAAGTTATTTATGCTAAACAGACTCCTACATCTATTGCTCTGCACTTTGATCATTGGAATTCCTTACCTATTGACCACACAAACAAAATCTTGCAAGAGGCTAAACTTGCCTTCATCAGTCTTAGTCAAGATGAGGAAATTCTAAAAAACTCTTCTACCTCTGAGAAAAAAGGTAGACCTCTTGGTTCCAAAAAAAATAGGAGATCTCTCAAGTCTTCCTAGTGGTTCTGTAAACCAAGTTTCCTCATGGAGTTCATCTCTTGGAATGTTAGAGGCCTTGAGTCTCTAGACTGAAAGTTTGTTGTTGAAGGTTTTCTATATTGTCATCACAACATTGACTTTTGTATATTAAAAGAGATAAAAGCTATTGGTTTCTCCCTAGATGTTTCCCTTAATTGTATTTTGAATAATTCTCTTTGGATTATTACTAATCACACTAAAGGAAAAGGTGGGATTTCCCTTCTTCTTAACCCTAAATGGACTAATCATATTACTGACTCAGGCATGTCACCTTATAACAGGGTGGCTTGGGTCACATTGATTGGTAATGGCTCTCCTTTTGGTGTTTTCTTTTTGTATGCTTCTAATGATTATAGGGAAATAAATCTCATTTTTGACTCATTTGCTACATTTCCTAACATCCCCTAGCTTGTTGGTGGTGATTTTAATATGATTGAATGCACCAGTTATAAGATCATGGGAACTCCTTTTGAATGGAAAGACACTAAAAAATCCTGTTGGGATAAATTTAAATAACAATTCCATTTGTTTGATCCCCCTCAAACCACCACACCCACTTCTTCTACCCTTTGGTACACCTGGTGTAATTTCCAACAAGGAACCAACCATATCTATTCTAGACTTGACAGGTTTTATGCTAACAATGATTTCTTCTCCTTTCTTCCCAATCATTCATCTCTTAGTTATTACCTTCCCTGCTACCCTTCTTGATCATTATCCTATCTTAGCCACTGTTAATCTTAGAAACTCCATCCTAAACACTTCTTAGGCTAGTAGGAAGTTTATTTTTAATTCTTCCCTTCTAAAAGACCAAGATGTCATTATTGTCATTAAGATGATCAGACTTTTTGATTTGCAAAACAAAACCCTCTCTTGCACTAATAGGTAGAATTTGAATGGTTCTTCCTGGCAAAAGATCTTCTATACCTTTGGGCAAAAAAGGCCAAAGATCATAGATTTTTGGAAGTAATTCTTACTGACCAACTGCAGCTTCTTAATAGTAGACTTCAATCCCAGCCCACATCCCATGCTCTTGATGAGTAGGTTTCTCTAGCTAGGAACTCTCTTATAAAACACCAACAAAATAAAATTAAAGCTTCCTTTATTTAGACCTATAACCAGTGGCTCCAATATGGTGATAAAGTATCTAAGCTCTTCTTTAATCTTCTAAAGTAGAAGCAATGCAAAGAAAGAATCGATCATGTTGTTTTGGATGATCAAGAACTCCTTACTCTTCATGATATTACTAATGCCTTTGAGAATTTCTATAGAACCCTCTTTACTTCTAAAGATTCTAAAGATTCTAGGGATATTATAAATATATGTGTGGGCCTCATCCCCAATTTAATTTATAAGAGAAATGCCCTCCTTCTCTAGGATATGGTCTCTCCTCAAGAAATCTATATTTCCATTCATTGTCTCAAAGACAATAAGGCCCCTGGTTTGGATGGTCTCCCTACTGAATTCTATAAGGCCAATATTGACTAGATTACCCATGACCTCCATGATTTTTATTCTAAAGCCTTCTCATTTGATATCTTGGGGAACTCCATTAATAAGGACATTGTCATGTTTATCCCTAAAATTGGTGACAAAACTCTTAACAAGAACTGGCCTCTTATTACTCTTCTTAATGTGTCCTACAAGTTCCTCTCCAAAGACCTTGCTTCTCACCTTGAAAAGGTTATTCCCATATTTATTTGCTCTACCCAAATGAGATTTATTAAAGGTAGATATATTCTTGAGAACTTGTTCACTAGCTGGGAGGCTATGTAATGAGCCAAGTCCTCTAATCAAGATGTTGTTATACTTCTAGTTGATTTTGAGAGAGCTTATGACAGGGTTGAATGGGATTTTATTCTCAAAATGCTTAGTGCATTTTGCTTTTTCAGCATCTTCTACAAGTATGTTGAAATCCTACTTAAGGATGCCTCTTCTCTTATTTAGGTGAATGACACCTTTTCCCAGTTCATCCGCCTTTCTCATTCCATTCGTTAGGGCTACCTTCTTTCTCCTACCCTATTTGTTATTGGCTCTGGTGCTTTAATCTATCTCCTCCATGATAATTTCATCTCCCCTAGATTTCATGGGATTTCTTTGCCTGATAACCCTAAATTACTTAACATTCAATTTTTTGATGACACTTCTCTCTTTTTGGAGCTCTCAAGTGTTAACATTCAATCTCTTAATCATAAAATTGAGTTATTTGGTCATGCTTTGGGAGCTCATAACTCCACTACTAAGTCTATTATGCTCAAATGAAAAGAGGAAACCCCAGATTGTTTGCAATAATTTGGCTTTGCCTAGGGAGTACCTAACAAAATTGTCAGATTTTTGGTTTTCCATTCTCTCTTGCCCCCTCTCTTAAGGAGATGTGGCTTTGGGTTAAGGTTAAGATCTTTAATAAACTTAACAAATGGAATAGTATGACTCTTTCCCTTGTAGGAAGAGTTTAGGTTTGCTAGAAAATTTCATCTTCCTACAACATCTATTATTCCTTTGCTTGGATGTTTAGCAACTATCATATCTTTGAAATCCAAAAGGCCATTTGTAAGTTCTTATGGTCTGATGGTAAAGGTAATAGAAAAGCTCATATGGTCAAATATGACTGGTGCCATATTGACAAGAAACTTAGTGGTCTTGGCTTAAAGGATCTCAGACTCCAAGGTACCTCCCTCACCTACAAATGGATTTTCCAAGCCCTTGATGGGAATGAACTTTAGAAAGGGTAAAAGTACAAAGTCATATAACCTTTTAGGTTGACTTATCAAAATGACTAAATTTGAGTATTCCTATCTAAAAATTGATTGATAGCTTGAGGTTTAGCCTCCCCTTTTTTGTTGAATTATCAATATATTATTAAAAAATATATAGATTTATATCTTATGTAGTGTTTGATTGATGTGTAATGCATAACCTTTAGTTTATACATTTAACTTCGTGGTTTTAGACAAATTTAGTAATGCATGTACTTGCCTTATAGTTTTAGTTAGAAAAAACTATTAAATTTATATAAAATCTAAACAAATCCAACTAACCAAATTCTAAACAAAAATTAGAAGAAATATCAAAGTAAATAGTTTAGTGGGAAAGTGAGTAAAATATTAACAAGTTGTAATAGTTTATTGTTAAATAAATTAGAAAATAAATATTTCAATTAAAAAAAATATATTGCTAAACTATCTATTAAACAATATCAATTCATAAATTTTAAAAGATTTCATATAAAATTTAATTTTGTTTCTATCCTATGGTCACTATGTTTATAATATTTCCCACACTTTGTTCCATCCCATACAAGTACTTGGATTGTAATTTTTGTAAATGGAAAAATAATTGTCTTTTAATATGATTGTATTGAGCCTAAACATTTTATTATTGGCAAGAGCTAAAATCTATAGTCAAATATCATCATTATCAGCATCATAAATTAAAATAAATGAATTGAAGGATTTATTTTTTACTAGATTCTTATATTTCTATAGAATATAAATAACAAATAACCATGCTTATTAGTTGGAGAAAATGTAAAAGTGGGGTTAATATATTTGTGGTCTCATCTACCTTTAAACTCTATTATTTGAATGAAAGTAAAAATAGGGTTTACATATTTTTTATATTTTTTCATTTAGAGTCAGTCATTTAATTGGGAGGACAAAAAGGTATTTACTTAATCAAATATATTTGTCAATAAACTCTAAAATCTTTTCATTAAAATTGTAATATAGAGGGACCTCCGAAAAAATGGGGTCAAACCAAATGTATTAAAGATAAATTATTTTAAATAATATATTTAATAGATATAAAATTATAATTTTTTAAAAAATTAAATTTAGATAATAATACCATGGTTGATATGTTCAAAAGTAATTCTATCTAAAGTGAATAAATAGTCTAAACTCAAGTACATAAATGAATACATTTAGTTGTTTATTTCTTTTAGTTTTGAATTGAATTCATAATGAAATAATATAAAAAAAATTATTGAAGCGTGGACATTTTTTTTTAGGGATAAAAATTGAAATCTAGTGGATACATGTAATGTTTTAAATCTCATTTTCCTATCTTCTAGCTCACTACACAAACTATGCTTTGGCAAAAGTGATGTTGCCTATTTATGCACTTTCTCCATTGTGAATCATTATGTTCACCTTCCATTTCCAATTTTCTAGACTCCTCATGCATGATCAAATGCTCAACCTTTTATGTTGAGCATTTGGGCTCAAAATGCGTATGGACCCAATTCTCATCCTCAAGCATACTAAGTAGATGGAGAATAGCATGTGGCTAGAAGAAGAAAAATAAATGTAATACCAATTCATCTTGTGTTTGTGACTATTATATCTATCTTCTCATTTTTTGAGATGATTGTCACAATCTATGCATGTTAATGATATTTGTTATAGATCTATTATCGGAAATGATTAATAAATTGTCATTTTTATCTATTTTACCAAAGAAATTAGGAGTAAACTTTTGAAATTTAGTCGTAGATAGATTTTCATTCCTTACATTTGAAGATTACATTTCAATGTAAATATAGGGTTGTGATATTTTTTCATAAGTTTATTTTTTTAATTGCTTATTTAGCATCCTTGTGCCTTCAAACTTCATAGTTTCTCAAAGTTGTAAAATGACATGAAAAGTTAATATTACAATAGAAGCTTTTAAAATTGAAGGTCGCATAGTTAAAAGCCTTAAGATCACTTCCCTTAAATCGAGTTTGTTCGAAAGTATAATTAAAACAATTGTTGTATTTTTATTGATGTCAAACCTCTTGGTGAGACAATTTGCTATCTAATGTAAGTATCAAATCTATCTGATTGATGAAGAGGATTTGAGAAGCTTCTCATAACAAAAGAACATAGAGAAAAGATTGAATTATGAAAAGGAAACCACAAATGGGCAATTGATTAGTTGGACTTTGACAAGATGTATTGATTGTTTAAATCATATTACAAGAGGAAAAGATAGTAATGTACAAGACTTGAACATGTGAACAAAGATAGATCAAAAGTATAAGTTTGATTAAGTAATAGAGTAGAAGACTAAATAATTATGATGAACATGTTGAGTGATGCTAGTGTCAACAAAGCCCTAGTAACTACTAAGAAAAGTTAGTGTTGACATAACATAATGCAACAATTTAAAGGAAATATAAGATAAACTAAAGACCATCTATGGAGGAGATGATAATGTCTTAAGAACCAAATTAAAAATGATCCATTCTTGTACACAAAAACATTTTCTTAACTTTTGGATAAAATTTGAAATCTCCATCATTCAATAAATAACTATCATATAAGCATAACTATTTTAGTTTTATTATACCAAAATAATTTTGATCTTTTAAATTTTTATAATTTATGTGTCAAATAACTAATCACAACCACCAAAGTTCTATATATATATCATTATGATTTGTTATGATCTTGATGTTGAGCATGTAACTATCACTGTTCTTATCTGAGATTTAAATTTCAATTATAGGTTTGTCTTTCTATTTTCCTATGGGACCATCCAACCATGACCTAAATCTTGTGAATTTATGAGATGTAATGTTTTTCTATTCTTTTCCTTTCTATATCTACCAATAACAAATAATAGATTTAATGATATTACAAGGAAATGGAGGTAAGGTTTAGGGTGGCAAGATTCATGAAAGAAGAAATAAGTTTGGGTGTTTAGTTGAAGAAGGCAAGGAACTAATTTACATTGCTAGAGGGTATGACATATTTCATTCAAGACAACTAAGTTCAGCAACTATTTATAAAATAGATGAGCATAAGTGGGAGATCGTGCGACTGGCAAATGACACAGTGTTTCCACATTATTGTTACAATCTTAACATGCAAATATGAAGATACATCTCTAAATGTTTTTCTTGTTTCCATTATTTACCCTACTTTACTAGCTACATTAGAATGCTCTTCATTTTGAAAAGTAGCCTTCTAATATATGATTATATGAAAAAAAAATCCTTATAGTAGGAAAAAAATGTTTTGAATTGTCCATGGTTAAGGGTATGGCAATATGAGCTGACCAAATTGTTATATGTAGAAACTATTTAGTGGATGGTTAGATAAATATTGTGTTAATTCAAGCCTTGAAAAATGTGGCTTGAAGAGAACTCTCCTCCAGCAATGGTCTCCCACAACACTGAAATATTCTCAAGAGGAACATTGGTGTTGTGAATTTTTTTCATCAATCTAAAATATAAGTTAATAACAAAGTATGACATTAAGTTTCTTTTTTCATATCTGTTACTAAAATTATATTAAAGTTATAGAGTGTTGCCTTTCATAAGGCTAAAGCTTTATTCTCGTCTTAAACTAGTGATATAATTTCAATATTTGATGCCAAAAAGATTATTTCCTCTTAAGTCTTGAGATGACATTTTATTTTCTTTATGAATTTATCAATGTGTCTTTTTGTACTATGCTACTTATTTAGGTATATAGGTATAGATTTTATGGAAAATTATATTTTAGATCACTTCATATATTATTGATTAAGTTTTGGAAAATCTGAACACTTTTATAGCCATGGTCTACATTGGCAACTTTATTCATGGTGTTGAAAACATAAACCATATGTCTTGGAAGCATGTAAGAAAATAAAATAAATAAAATTTGCATTGGTAGTTATAGTAAAGAAAAATAATGTTTTTTTACATTAAAGTTGTTTGATAGAGATAGAATAGTAAAAAAGAAAATTATGAATATTTCTATCAAAGTCAATGTTGCATAAATTTAAGTGTTGAATTTAAAATATGCTAATTAGTTGGGAGCAATGAAAACTATTTTTCATAAGAGGATAATTAGTTTGGAATAATTTTTCATTTATTATAGAAATTAAATAGAAGTATGCACAAAATCAAAAAATTTAATCCATAAAATATATTATGTTAAAGACTAATTAATAGAACTAAGATACATTGAAAGGTGAATCAATAGAAAAATTTATACCATAGTTTTATTTTTTTAATAAAACCATACACCATTATGAAGATTTTAACCCTAATTTGATAACCTAATCAAACTCTTAACTCAAAACCAAACCTTAATTAAAAATTATAAAGAATGTAATGGAAAACATAAAAAAAATTTAACCCTTCCATGATAATTAACTAAATAATAAAAATTATTTATTGTTGTACATGTGCAAGCATGTAAAAAATTATATTAATAAAAATTTGCACTGGCATTTATAAAATAAATCTAAGAATGTAGTTGTTGGAGACTCGCGTAGTGAAACACAATAGTTATTTTACATTAAATTTTCTTGATAGAGATCAAATAGTAAAATGGTTGTGAATAGTGAAAATTCTTTTCCTTAAGATTGGGAATAATTTTTTCATTTACTATAAAAGATAAGATAAAACCTTTCTCAAAATCAAAATTATTAATGACTAAAATATATTATGTCTTTGTATGTAGATTTTAATTAAGATAGGAAATTCATTGAATAGAACCAACCGTTATGTATATTATGTAACCCTAATTGTTTACCTAATCAAAATCTTATTTGGAAACAAAACCTTAATTCAAAATTTTAATGAATATAATGGTAAACCTAAATGAAATTAAACCATCACACTAAAATTAAACAAAATTAAATCCTTAACCAAATTGATCCCTCATCTTTATTAAATTACAGTTATTATTTTAGAAAGAGGGATCGATTTTAAAAAACATTAGAGAGAGGGGTGTAATGAGGGGGAGAGATATGTGTATGAGAGAATTAGAGAAATGAGAGAGGTTTACCCTAATGTCACAAAAATAGATGGTAATGAAGGATATAAATGGTAAAAAGTGGAAAAGGGGAGAAAATGAGAAAGGAGAGGGGATTATGATGACAAAGAGAATGAAAATGGGGAGAAGGAGAAGGATGAGATAGATATCTAGAAAGATGATAATTAGTTCTTAGAGTAAACAATTAGTTTGAAATGGGTAAAATTATTTTCATTGAGATGATATTTAAATGGGAATAATTTTTTCATTTATTATAGAAAATATGATATTACTTGTTACTTAAGATTGTTACTTAAAATGTTAAACTTGAGTAGAACCAAGATATATTGAAAAATGAATCAATAGAAAATAATATACAATAAGTTTAACAATTTTATAAAACCATACATTTTTATGTATATTGTAACCCTAATTATGTATTTATAATTTAGAAGATTTCTCAAAGGACTAAATTAGGGCATGAACAATTCATTTCTTATGAATTAAGGTAAATAATAGATTAGCGATGAATAAATTATATTGCTACAGGAGACATATTTCAATCATATGATCCTTGAATCTAGTCTCCCATACTTCTTGGTATGGATTTCTTTGAGGACTTTTGTTATCAATGATATGAACCTTAATATGAGATAATTGATGATTATTCAAGATATAAGATACAAGTTTGATCAGATTTTTCTTTCTTGTAATTTCCCTTGTTGATTACTTTGTAATTGTTGATTCCAAATATTATCTGCCTTCTATGTCTTGACCTAATCAAAATCTTAACTCAAACCCAAACTTTAATTGAGAATTATAATGAATCTAATGGTGAGATGTGTGTGTGTGTGTGTGTGTGTGTGTGTATTTCAAAGAGAGAGATAGAGGTATAGCTAGATAAGGGAGATATATATCATGCAAATAGGGTGAGATACATGAGGTATAAATATATTTCAATTGGGAGAAGGGGGAGAGGATGGGAGAAATGGGAAAGTGAGAGACATAAGGAAGAAAAAGAAGGGAGAGAGGGATCAAGATAAGATAGAGATCGAGGAGGGGGAAAATTAGCACAAATAATAGAAAAAATGGTGATGTTCCATGAGAGAGAAAATTGAAATAGCATGGGAGGACATGGTGTAGATAGAGATTTTAATTAGGGGAGGATATTGTAAAATGGGAAATAGGAAGGGAGAGAGAGAGAGAGAGAGAGAGAGAGAGAGAGAGAGAGAGAGAGAGAGAGAGAGAGAGAGAGAGAGAGAGAGCTAGTTAAGCCAAGAAAGTGTCATTACTATTAGCTTATGTATTCTATAGGCTTTAATTTAATAATAAATAATTAAACTACATCTATTTTTGAAAATGTTGGCCTAGAGCCATGAATTGTTAGAGTTCTTCGCAGGAACTTCATCATTTTCTAGGATGATCATTGATCTCATCATCATGAGCATTTCTCCCACATCTAGTGAGACTTCTTGCTCCCCCTCTTTTGGCTGAGCCAAGTTTAGTCTAGGCTATCTTCCTTGATTTATTTCTAGCATGTTATAATTTGAGAATTCAAAGGCTTTATGTCCTTCTTCTCCACATTTGAAACTAGTAAAAGGGCCTCTATTGGGTTTCCCATCCTCTTCCACTACCATAACCTTGTCCTCGCTGAAATCGCCTTCCTCTTTCCTAATTTGTGGGATCTTGTCTAGAGTTTGTATTTCTTTCAAATCCTTGGGAGGATTCTCCTCGATTTTAGTTAGAACCTCCTTGAAATGGTGTTCATGGACCACTTCTTTCTCCCCTATTCCTCTAATTATACTTTAAATTCTTCTTTTCATTAGAATTTAGAGATAATTGATAGGCTTTCACCATATTGTTAACATAATGCATGCTCAATTCATCTTGGATAAAAAATTTAAGGCCATTCATATATCTAGTAGCCACCTACTCAACATCTTCTTGATGCTCTATTCTCATGGAAAATTTATAGAATTAGTTTGTGTACTCTTGTATTGACAACAAATTTTTCTTCAAATTTTGCAACTTAGCAAATGAGGTTTGTGAGTAGTCTAATGGCAAGAACTTATCCCAAATCTTTTTCTCCATCTTGCTCCATGTTTTCATATTTTCCTTTTATTTTTTGACTCATTCCTTTTGGAACTGATCCCACCATATCATTGCATGTCCCTTTAATTTTGTGTAGGAAAACTTCATCTTCTTTCCCTCTACCATAGGCTTCCATTCAAAAAATTACCCATCTCATTTAGCCACTCTATCAACTCTCCTGGTTTAAGACTACTGGCATAGTCTGAGACTTAGATCTTGATACCTTTATTTTTTTCTTCTAAAGCCCAAATCACCCTATCTGCATATCTCAACTCTTTCAAGGGTTCTTCTTCATTTTCTTCATTTTGATTAAGACCTCTTGGATTTCCCTCTTCATCCGATTTGTCCTCTCCTTGTGCTACTTTTATTCATTGATTATCCATTCTCTCACTCATTTGTTCAATCTGCCTTTGCATATCCAACATAAATCTTCGCATTGGAGTGACACCTCCTCTTCCTCTTCCTCTTCCTCTCTAAGCCATATTCTCGCTTTGATACCAAATGATGTAGCCCAAACCCCATTCAAAATAATACTCAAAAAATAATAACACAACATAGATTTTCAAAACACCAAATTTTTCACTCAACTTCTCCAACGCTATTGTACCTTACAATAAAAGAAAACACCTACTTATTACAATTCTAAAAATTACCATATTTGGCACATTTTCAAAAAAAATAAAATTTTCCATTTTTGGTAATTTCCAAAATCAATCCAATGAATCCTAATATTTTTTCCAAGAAAAGCCCCCAACTAAGGCAAGATGAATTGCCAACTAATCTACGAAATCAAGAGTATGATTTCGAATTTATTAAAAAAACAACTTTGTTAAAAATTGGAAAAGAAAACATAAAAACTGAATTTCAAAGGTCAAGACAAAATTTTAGGCTCCCAGAAAAATGTCAAAATGGCCACCTATCAAGCTAAGCTAGATTGACAATCCAAATAGCTCCTTCTCGTGTGATTTTCTATAAAATTTCAACCAAAACCCATATCTAAGTCAAAAGTTATAAAACCCGAAAGTTGATGCATCAAATGATATGACATTGGTTTAAGTATTAAGTATAATGTGTGCTTCTTCTTTTTTTCTTTAAGCATCTTTTAAATTAAATCTTTAGATAAATTTCTCAATATATAGTGGCATACATCACAATAGGAGTCATGGTCCAAAGTTGTCATTCTAGGGTAATATGAGGGTTATGTGTAGTTGGATGGAAAATATTTTACTCATAATTTATTGAGTCTTTCATCACTTCATATTTATATGATTTATTGTATATTGTTATGCATCATCATCACATGAATATATCATGATTTTGATTTTTATTAAAATTGTTATGTAATCTCCTACAAGAAATAAATGTAGAATGTATATGTAAATGGGGTGACTTGTAAATTGTAAATTCTTGTTATTACTAGTGATGTAAAAGAAAATGTATATAATAATATTTTGTCATAATTTTATCATATGTATTGATGTTATTGTATATTTTCATTAAATATTATATATATTAATTGTTGATATAATTTTTTTTTATAAAACTAAAAATGTATAATTATATGTAATAGATAAATTTATTAACAATTATATTGCTATATTTTTCACAATATCAAAAGTATAACATTGACCTAGTAATAGAATATAAGATCAAAGAATTATGATGAACATTTTGAGTGATGCTAGTGTCAACCAAGCCCCAATGACTGTAGAGAAAAGTTAGTGTTGAATGAGCACCAATATCAATCAAATGATAGTGTACGTGTTGAACAAGAAGTTTAAGAGAAACCAAGTAACCTAGTGATGACTGAGTGTCAGAACTTAAAATGTTGGTCAAGGAATAATATTTTAACTATTTGTGAGTAATCATAAATTCTTTCTGATTAAATTAATTTCTTGGGATATGGAAAGCATGTTGATGATAAGGATTGATGAGTTGGATTGTTTAATTGTAGGAAAGAATTAGGTAAATGACCAAAGAAATGGATTCCAAGAGAAGTTTCTAGAAAAGATGAGAAAAACAAAATGGCAAACAAATACAATGTATTTGATGGATCTAATGGTAAATCCTAATATCTATGATGGTGTTTAAGTAGTAAAAGATCAAATTTACCTATGTAAGGAGGTAAAAAGGTCAACTTAGAGTGTTTGTGTCTGTGCATGTTCCTATATGTGAATGCTTGTAAAGTTGAAGTTGTGACTGATGTTTTCAAGAGATGAATCTAAGTAGAAGGCTTAAACAAGTTGAGAAGAAATGAAGGGTGATTTCTTGAAGAGTTGTCAAGTGATTCAGAGATTGAGATGACAATGGAGGCCAAATAATAAATTAGGTTATGAACATAACAAAGATCTCTACATGCAAAGTGATTTGTACTTAACATATCAAACCTTGTTGTTACTTTCTAACCATTGTGAATAGTATTTGAAACTTCTTTAATCCAGGTTGACCTAATAGTCATAATGACTTAATAGTCTATGTAGATCTTTTAACTAGGTGACATTCTATTTGAATGTTCTAAATTCCTCTAACATGACCACTCCTAGCAGGGTGATTAAATCATTTAACATGGTCACATTTAACAATGTGTATTGCAACCATTTATAGGGTTGGCTCCTAACAAGCTTCACTTCAAAAGAGTGAAAATTGATGATATGTTGCTGGTGGTTTTTCCCAACTAGGTTTTCCATGTTAAGTCTTAGTGTAAAACTTTTATGGATGTTATTGTGATGTTTCCCTCATTAATATTTACATTCTACAAGTTGGTTATTTTAAAGAAATGGATGGGTAGTTGATGTTGCTAATAGTTTGCAATAGAGATTGAGCAATGAAATGATGAGATCTAAAGTTGTTAAGTGTTTTATTGTTCAATTGGTACATCTCAACCTTGGATAAATTATTCAGCCCCCCACTCTTAGTTATTCTAAATATTGTAACAATTAGCATTCAAGCATTGGTTCTTGTAAAGAGAAGTTTGAAGGTACTCAAAGATAAAGATGATGGTATGAAAAAGGGAGATGCCAAAGTTCAACAAGGAAAATTTTCCTGCATGTCAAATGTTGATGAGGCTACATGTATCTAGTATTGGTGATGTTTCATTAGATTTTCTAGACAATGCATATGTAAAAATAATAATAGTCCCTCTGACTGCTCAACAAATAAAACAAAAGCTAGAACACAATTAGTCAATGTTGGAGATTGCTTCATCTCTAAGATATGTCAAGTTTGATGACATAAAAGAATGTGATAATTCATAGGAAATATGGGATAAACTAAAGATCATCTATGGAGGAGATGATAATGTCTTAAGAGCCAAATTAGAAAGTTTGGGTGATAAATTCGATGAAATGAGAATGACGAAAGGTAAGAAGATAGTTTCTGCAATTCAAGAATTGAGATGTACTCCAGGTAATGACCTAACTCTAAAAGTTGTAATTGCTAGGCTTACTAATTTTAAGATGTATAATTTTGATAATTACACTCTTTCTAATTTTGAATCTATTTTTAAATCACAATTAATTCTTATCAATAATGGAAAAGGAAAAAATTTTAAAAGTGATAGTGATACCCCTGATGATAAACTTGATGAGCTTGAGGCACTGATTGCTAGGAGATTTGGAAGAGACAATGGCAAATACAAAGGTAAACTTCCTATAATCTATTTTTGATGGAACAAATTTGATCATATAGATGAAAGGTGTCCAAACAAAAAAGATAAGGATGAAAGGAAGGAGAGAAAGTACAAAGCAAGAAGAGATGACCAAGACTTCAACAAGAACAAGGACTATAAGGACAAAGGTAAGAAATCTTATTATATTGCTAAAAAAGAAATTGATACTGAATCTAAAAGTAATAATGAAGAAATTATTTACATTGCTATGAAAGATGATTATGATGAAGATGAAAAAATTGCATTTATTTCTTATATAATTGAAAGTTATAGATGGATAATTGATAGTGTCATTCAAATCATATGATTGATGATAGAACTAAATTTGAGGACATTGGACCATACAAGGGTGGTGTTGTGAGGTTTTCACAAAATCACCCTAAATTTTTTTGGGGACCACCTTTCTCAAGCAAGCCTTGGCAATTTTTATGGGTGTTGGGAATTTTTCAATTGCCTTAGCAAAATTTTGAGTTGCTCGGAGCTTTGTGAAGTGTTGATTTTACATCTTAGATGCCTTTGGGCTAGGAAGTGATTTGGTTTATTTTTCACTTGGTGTGAAACTAGATATTTCAGAATATATAATTTCATCCTTAGGCCTAACAGGTTTCAACAACAACATTTTTTTATGGTTAAAATGATACCAGGCAAGATAAAATTGTAAATTTTTTACTTAGAAAAATTTTGTAAATTTTATTTAATTGAACAAGCTTGGACATTTTCAAAATGAATATTAGAATTATTGGTCTTAAAATAGTTTTGACATATAAATGTCAACATGCTTAACATATTTCTACATTGAAGCCGAGTACACTATGTATGTTGAGCCATTGTGTGTATCGAGTCAGATTTCCAACAAGTGTTGAGTGACTTTAGGTGTCGAGCAGTATTTAAGTATTGAGTGATATATAGGTGTCGAGTCACAATTAATGTTGAGCAATCTAGAACTATACATGTGCCAAGAGATTCAGGTTCTTACATTTTCCAAGCAAGACAAAATGTAATAGGTTCCAAGCAAGCCAAGATAGTATATGTGCCAAGCACTAGTAGTCTAATATGTGTCGAGTTACACAAAATAAGCATATGAGTTTGTGCCCTCACAAACTTAGATGTAAACCATTTTTGGAGCTGACATAAAAGGACTTCGAAGGAGAAAAGGATAAGGATGACTCTTTTACATTTCCTATGCAATTAACATGTAGCCAATCAAAAAAATGGAGAAGGCATGAAACCAATGAAAAAATACAATGAATGAGTAGGAACTTAAGATTCAATATGGATCGTAGATCCATACCTAACCATAAGTCTTCACAATCTTTAAAAGGAGGTCAAAAACCCCATTGCATATGTGGAAGAGAGCAGTGTATAGGCAAACTATAGAAAAATTTAGTGTGAAGGGAGAAAGACTTAGAGGAACAAAGTAGAAATTATCTATCTAGTTGATTAGAATAGTACAAAGGACACTACTAGATATCAGATCTTAGAGGATAAAGGTCAGAAGGAGCAGATCAAGTGCCTAAAATCAGCAATAGAAGATTGTAAGAAATTAGGTCAAGGATTCCTAATACTTTCTAGCCATTGTATTAGATAAATGAAAATCCTATGTTGATAGGTTAGCTTAATAGCTACTTTGTAGATCCTTTGAAGAGGTGACTAAATCCATTAACAAGGCAACACTTCATGTGAGTTTTTTGTAAATCCTCTAACCAAGTCACTATTAACATAGTGTAAATCCTTTAACAAGGCAGGCCTTTCATAGGATAGACCATCAGAAGTGGTCAAAAATTTATTGCTGGAGTAATTTTTGTGGGTATCATCCCCACCCTAGTTTTACCTTCTTAGTCCTGGAGGGTTTTTGGGTTACCAAATATGGTATTATGTGTTATTGCATGTGTTTACTTTATGTTCATTTATGTGTTTACATGCATGTATTTTACTTTTTAGTTATTTGATTTAAAGGATAAAAAAAGGTTAAAAGTGTGCTACTTCTAATTCAAACCCCACCCTCCCCCACCCCACCCCCACGCGAAAAGCACTCTTCCCATTTTGAACACTCCAACAATTGGTATTAGAGAAAAGGATCTCACAAGGAGAAGCATAATAGCTTAGAGAAAAGGTTTGAAGATGGGAGTCTTCAAACTTGGGAAGATCATAGACAATCAGGTGATTGATGTGCACCTTGCTTTACACAAACTGGAAGAAGCTAGAGAGGAATTGAGAAAGTCCTTAAAAAGAAGGAAGGATATAGCTATAGCTGAAAATGGCATACACTAAAAGGAGATTGATACCACACAATTATTTTCCAATGGATATTCTGAGGAATTTGATGTAGCAATAGCAAAACTGATGGAGAAAAATAGAGCACAAGCTGAAGAAATCAGATTACTCAAGCCTGAACAAGAATCACAAGCCATAATGCTTTCTAAAGTGACTAAACAAGAGAAGAGAGCCATTGAAGACAAGGACATGATAGAAGATGACAAGAGAAAACTTACCAACAGACTGGAGGAGAAGACATATGAGTTTGAAAGGATCTCAAACATGCAGTTAGACACCTTAAGTTAGATGATGAATGCTCATCATGAGCTAAACATGAAGGACATTGAGATTTCAACTCTGAGAATGCAGAATGAACAATTGCATAATGAATTGAAGAGAGAAAAGGAGATAGTAGAAAGCTTCAACAAACTCAAATGAGGCTATCAAGTACTTTGAGAAACTACTAAAATAACCAAGGGCTAGTAATGATACTTCAAGACTTGGTTACACTAGCACTGAACAAGGAGAATCATCCAAGACTACAGAAGAAAGGAGTAACAAAGGTAAGAACACTAAACCCACTTGTCATTTCTATGGTAAAAAGGGACATACCTCTAATTTATGTAGGAGCAAGAACAATCATCAACAAGATAAGCCTACAAATGCAAGCTTTTGTCACAAGTGCAAAAAGCAAGGACATCAAGCACATGAATGTAGAACCAAGACCATGAGGACACCAAGATTTGAAGGTCACTGCTACAATTGCAAAAAATATGGACATAGAGCATTTGAATGTAGATCAAAGATTATGTGGATACATAATTAGCCTTCAAGAGGATCCAACCATGCACATCACCACAACTAGGATAACAACACTAGCTATAGCTATCACTATTGTCAGGAGTATGGACACATTTCTCAAAATTACATAAGGACACATTTTAGAGAGAATTACAACAGATCGTTAAGTCAAACTAAATGTTTTAGTTGCTTGAAAAATGGTCATATCAACACGAATTTCCCAACAAAGTCAAAAGAACGCAAGATAGAAGTCAACAAAGGAAAAGAGATGGTTGATGTTGAATAGATAAGAGGGAAAATGAACAAGACTTGGAAGAAGAAAGATGAGTGCAGCACATCAAATGGAGATATCACTTCACCCAAGAGGTCAAGTGATCACACTTCATTCAACTAAGAAAAAGAAAGGTGTATGGGACTGATATACAAAGTTATATCATACATCAGTTCCAAAACAAAGAAGTACTACAAGGAAGAAATCTGCATGAGCAAACATGCCAAGTCAAAATTTAAAGTTTTTGCAAATATTGCCAAATTGTCCTCAAATGCCGAGTAAAGATCCAATGGATGCTGATTTGCTAATAGAAGCCAAGTGAAATGGAAAACTAGTGAAAGTTGAGTAAATGAAATGCAATGGGAGTCGAGTCATGGTGAAACCTTCAAGTGTCGAGTTTACAGTTGTATGCACTAAGCATTTAATGCTAGGTTTTGACAAGTATAAGGTTGAATCTTAGTCATTTTCATGCCATTCAAACATGGAGCAAAGATGACAAGAGTGAAGAAGCAATCAAGTAGCAACCTAACACCCATTTACATGGATTTCAATAGCAATTCAGCACAAATTCATTGACTCAAAGGTATTTATCAAGTGTCGAGCTATGAAAAAGTTAAAGTTTTAATACATTTAAATGCTAGTTAGATAAAATGGCCTCTAGTTCAAGAAACCTCAAAGGAAAAGAGAGTCATGAGGTCCAATTAGTTAGCAATGAGGTAAAGCAACATGAGTTTAGGCCAATCCCTGAAGTTACCTATAAAAATGACCTTGCTGGCGCATTATCCATTATCCCACCTAAAGTTGTCATGGTGCAAGATGTAAGAAAATGCTATAACTACAAAATTGATGCCATAGGTGATCTAGAGATATTCCAGGCTTATGATAAACTATGTGAAAACAAGATTCTAAAAAACAAATTCGAGATAGTTGAGAAAAAGGGTTTGACAAATTTCCTAGTTTTTCCCACGATGTTTAAGACTAAATGGATATGGATTATTTTGAGTAGAATTCACAATAGATGTTTATGGCTAGAAATAGGACCACTAAAGACCACTAAAAGGATAGTGCATAGGGTTACAGGTTTCCCAACACTAGATCGGCCTAAGACCCTATGTAGTGATTCCAAAGAGATCATTGAAAAGAATACTAGTGCCAAATGGAATAAGAGGGGTATGACTATTGATACTATAACTGATCCTCTTCTAGATTTCGCTGTGAGAAAAATATCCCACAAATTCTATCAATCTAATAGATTGGATAGTGTGCCATGCGTATCTATTGATGTAGCCTACAAACCAGTGAAGAAAGATCACACATATGATCTATCAGAACTTATGTTGCAGCAAATTAATGAAAACCTAGGAGCAATAAGGAGATCAAAAGGTGCCCAATGCAAATTTGGTTTGGTTCTTATGTGTGTATTCTTTTATGTTATGGAAGAGTTTCCTTCTATAGGAAAGGTGAATTGAAACCCCAACAAAACTACAATTACAAAAATCAATGAGTACATTAATCAGATGGGTGACAATTTTGAGGCACAAATGATGAGTTATTTTGATAATTTTAAGAAACCTATCAATAAAAGGGTTAGAATACCAGTTTCATTGGTAGAGAAACATGTCAATGGCATATGATTCTTGTTTGACATTGACAACACCTACATCCAGGTAGCAATACCAAGAGTAAGATGGCTAAGGCCATTGGGATATGAGCTTGATGTAGATAAAGTCTTAGCAGCAATCACAGCATTGCTTGCAGAAGAAATAGACAAGGAGGCTCCTCACTTTGGAATATGATGTTGTCAAGTCCAAAGTTGAGATTGAATTAAAAACAACCACTATTATCAAGAAGAAAGATAAGTTGGTAAAGAAGATACAGAAGCAATTTGGAGCAATCATTGAATGTGAAGTAGGTGATGAAGAAGAAGAAGTAGTAGAAGGAGAAAGTGAAGAAGAAGAAGAGCAAGGGCAAGGTCCAATAGAGTTCACCCAAGGTTTTGGAGAAGATAAGGAGGAATGTGTTGAGGAAGAAGAAACCAAGGAAGCACCTACACCTACCAAACAAAAGAAAAGAAAGGCAAAAACACACCTACAACTTAGCCCAAGCCTAAAAAGGCCACTAAACTAGTCTAGCAACAAGGGCCACTACAAGGGCATCCACTCAAAAGGCCAAAGAGACAAAAAAGAAAAGAAAAAGAAAGCCACTAAATAGCCTATTGAAGAGCCAAAGAAGAGAAGAAAGTATGTGGCTCAACCAAATACTAATGATGAAGAAAGAATAGAATCAGAGGATATCAACCAATTTAGAGTGGTAAGTCATCCTCCTAAGTCTACAATTGATAAAGTTTGTGAAAAGATTAGGAGTATCGATATAAATGATTTAAAGACTCTTGATTTAATAAGCTCAGTAGAGAAGAAAAAAATAAAGTAGAGGAATTTGTGTATGCCATGATGGTAGAATTTAAAAACACACCTCTAGAATTTGATAATACTATGACTAAGGAACTATATGAGATAATTGAGAATAAATGGCAATATTGTCTTAAAATGGAAAAGGAGATTAGAGAATCTACCTTGGATGCTCTTCTAAACTCAGGAGTCTACAAGATTGTTTTCTCTTGTGGTGTAGCCTACATAGGAGAAATGGGTCACTCATTCCAGACTAGAATTAGGGAGCATGGTGCAGACATCAAACATGAAAGAGTCCAAAAATCTGCTCTAGCAGAGCACTCATCTGCAACCAAACACCACATTTGTCTCGAAAGCAACCAAATCCTTGTCAAGGAAGATACCTACTTCAGGAGGAAGTTAATGGAAGCCATTGAAATTAACCACCATCCCCTTAATCTCAATCGAGAGGATGGATGGTCCTTGAGCCAGTCTTGGCAACCATTATTAAGTTCGCTGGATAGTCATCACTGTCCTTGAGCATCCCCCCTCCTTGTCCTTTCTCCTCTCTTCTTCCCTGGTCTTGCTCACTCCTCTGCCTCTTGTGTATCCTATCATTTGTGTCGTGGCTCTACCCCCCCTTTTGTTCTCCGCCTCAGCCTCCCCCTTCTTGTCCTTTCTAGTCTTGGTTCCTCTTTTCTTCTTCCTTTGTTCGCTTTTTCTTGTCTTTTTCCTCCTTGTTAATTTTTTTTTATTTTTATTTTTTTTTATTTTTTGTGTTGTTCATTTGGTGTGGTGTCCTTTTTCTTTCTCATTGCGTCGTGCTCCTTGTTTCTTTTCTTCTTTGCACACACACACACATATATATACTACAGTATAATAGTATATATATTATTTCTAGGCTATTTTTGCCTTCTTGCTTTTTTCTTTACTTTTTATTCCTTGTTAGTTTTTTGTTATTATTCTTCTTTTTTTTTTGTGGTTCATTTTGATTGGTGTCATTTTCTTTGCTTCCTGCCCCCTTTGTGTGTGTGTGTGTGTATATATATATATATATATATATATATATATATATATATATATATATATATATATATATATATATATATATATATATATATATATATATATATATATATATATATATATACTATGCTATTTATTAATATAGTATTACTATGCTATATATATATTAATACTATGCTATAATAGTATAGTAATACTATATTAATAAATAGCATAGTATATATATATATATATATATATATCTTTATTATAGCTTTAGTATTAATATATAGTTTTAATAATATTTTTTAGCTATAATCCTTTTTTATTTTATTTTTTTATTTTTTATTTTTTATTTTTATCTTTATATTTTTTACTTTTTTATTTTATTTATTTATTTATTTATTTATTTATTTTTTTGAATTTTGAATTTTGAATTTATTATGGTAGCTATAATAGGATTAATATATATATTAATACTAGGCCATAATGGTATATATATATATATATATATATATATATATATATATATATATATATATATATATAATCATTATAGCTATATTATTAATATATAGTATCATTATTTTTACCTCAATAGTATTATTCTTATTGCTATTGATACAATAGTAATCATATTTATTGTTTATTTATATTGTTATTATTATGTCATATTTGTATCAATATTTAGTATTAATTTCCTATAATAGTATATATATTTATATATTTATATACACATGCACATATACATTAATACTATTATTATTAATATATTTATTATATCTCCCTTCTTTTTTAATGCTTTTCTTTTTCTTTTTTACTTGCTTTTGCCTCTAGATTGCTTTGTTTTTTACTATTTATTTTCTCTAATTCATTGCTTGGGAGACTCCTTCGCTTGCTCTCAGTTAAGTTCTTTTAATTTTGTCTCTTTTTTATTTCCTTTGGGTTTTGTCATTTTTTGTACTCCTTGTTTTTAATGTTTCTTCTTCATTTTCTCTCCCATGGGTCCTACCTTCAAGCTTTTTATTTTTATTTCTATTTTTTATTCTATCCACCTCACTTTCTGCCAACCTTCTCCCTTTATTAACCCCTGCACTAGCTGGATCAGCTCACATTTCTTCATTCTTGCATTCTCTCATCCTAATGATGGATCACACAGTGTGATCTGAAACGTTGATGCTAAAAAAACAAACACAATCAAATCTAGAAGCAAAAGTTAAAAAAGTCTAATGGATTATGGAAATCTATTCAGATTAAATCTACCTTGGCTCAAGTAAATCCTGACATGAAAAAGGGTCAAATAACAAAGGAAAATAAGAAACACGGTGGAAAATTTGCAACTAAGTATAGAGCCTTTAACATCTTGCAAAACAAGATAGCTGATGTAGTGAATAAATTCACACAATTATGGAAAATAATTTATAAGATAACTGATGACAAAGATGAAGAGGCAAATAAGGTAGAAGCTAGTGCCAAGAAGAAGGTAGGGGCAAAGTAAATAGAGAAGTAGAAGAAGAAAATAAAGAGGAGGAAAAGAAAGGTGAGGAAGAAAGAAGAGAGGAAGAGAATAAGAAGAAAGATGAGGAGGAATCAGCTAAGGGAGAATACATGGCAACAGCTAAATAGCAAGAGCAGCAAGAGGAATAGAGTGTGCAAGACACATAAATGCCACCTCCTAGTCCACCTCATACAACCATCACACCTGTAGACACAATAATCATTAAGGATGTTCCTAACAAGTTAGCTCAGAACATCAAACCCCTTACTACAGAGGATCTCTCTAAGATCCTTCACCAATCTACTTTATAGGTATAGTTATGCACAAGCCTTGTATTGGTGAATTTAGATGAACTAAAAAAGGTAATAGCAAAATCACAAAGAGAAAAGGTGAAACCAAAGGAACCACTTTTCACCTACACAACTACTCCTACTAAAGTTTTAATGCTTCCACCACCTAAAACAACAGGTGACAACACACAAAACCCAAGCATAGAAGAAGGGAAATCAAATGAGAAGGAGGATATCTCAAAAGAAAAGGAGCAGGCTGCCATATAGACATTGGTAGAACTACCAAAGATTGGCACTCCTACAAAGACCCTTTAGAAGTCAAGCACTGAAGCCATTCCTTTGCAATTCTCAACTCTGGGCTCGAGCTCAACTAGACTTGCTAGGGTACTTCACTATGGAGACCCTAAATTAGATGAAGATATTGTAATACCCTCCTATGATTCCAAGACCATCACAATGGCACAAATCAATGAAATGAAAAATGAATTAGACAGAAGGATGAGGTCAAAAATACTTAGGAAAGAGTTCAAACACAAGCAAGCACTACATGAGATTAAGGACATCTTTATGGATGCCTTTAGCTTGTAGTCACCAGATGAAGCAAAGCCAATAATAGAGCAACTATTAGATATAGTTGACCAAGTGACCAATGAAGACTAGAATACTAATGTTAAACTCATGGAATGGTTAGAGAGAAAATTTCAAGGAAAAGTGAATGAGAAGTTATCAAGTGGAATAGCACTTGAACAAGTAGATTTGACCAAGAAAATAGACAAGGTCAAATTTGTACTTGAGAACATTTTCTCATTGTACAGGAAGCTATATGATTTTTCCAATTTCACACAAGAAACAAATTAGAGAATAATGAGCTTGGAAAGAAATTTGAAAATTTATAGCATGCAAATACCAAAGGATCCAGCTCAAAGTGAGAAGCATTTTGCACAATCGCTTCACATTGAAAGGGAGTTAGCTATACTTACAATAGAGGAAGCCAATATTAAGGCTAAATTGATGCAAATTCAATCCTCTATCACCCCACATTTGGAAGTCCTCCACAAGGAGAAATTATATGCTAAAAAAGTTCTAAAGAAGGATCCTAATCTTTCTACACTTGATGGACTTGTACACCTTGTTGTAGAAACTACCATCCAGCACAAGTCACTTGACGTTGCTTTGGATAATTGGGGTGTAATTCTAAAAACAATAATGGAGGTAAATAGTAACTTTTTGGCTAAATATGGTATTACTCCTTAGAGCCCTTTGACATAAGTATCAAAAAGGGGGAGATAATAAGGAAGATAGGGGGAGAATAACAGTAAGGAAGATATATCTAAACAGGGAGAATACTAAATTTTGATTACATTCTTCTTTCATTTTGAATTAAAAGGAACATTTTTAGATAGCCAAAAGGGGGAGATAAGTAATAAGGCAAAAGAGTATTAGGCACATTCAACATAGAATTTTGGTTTCAAGAATTTCAAAGCACAATCAGCTTGTAGGAGTTATAAGGTATTTTGAACAAATTTTGAAATTTTGTGGATAAGGTACTCATAAGGATGAATTAGTAATGTTTAGTTAAGTGTTTTTGACACTCATGTCAAAGGGGGAGATTGTTGGTCTTAAAATAGTTTTGACATATGAGTGTCAACACACTTAACTAATTTCTACATTGAAGTCAAGTACACTATGTATGTTGAGCCATAGTGTGTGCCAAGTCAGATTTATGAGTAGTATATAAGTGCCAAATGATAAATAGGTGCTAAGTCATAGTTAATGCCAAGCAATCTAGAACTATGCATGTGCTAAGCAATCCAAGATCTTACATGTGCTGAGAAAGACATAATGTAATAGGTGCCAAACAAGCCAGGATCATATATGTGCCAAGCACCAGTAGTCCAGTATGTACTGAGTAACACAGAATCAAAATATGAGTTTGTGCCCTCACAAAATTAGATGTAAACCATTTTTGGAGCAAACATAGAAGGACTTCAAAGGAGAAAAAGGATAAGGAAAAATCTTTTACATTTCCTATGCAATCAGCATGCAGCCAATTAGAAAAATGGATAAGGCATGCACCCAATGAAAAATACAAGGAATGAGTTGGAACCTAAGATTCAATATGGATTGTAGATCCATACCTAACCCTAAGTCTTCACAATCTTTAAAAGGAGGTCGAAAACCCATTGCATATGCAGAAGAGAGTAGTGTATGGGTAAACTATAGCAAAATTTAGTGTGAAGGGAGAAAGACTTAGAGGAACAGAGTAGAAATTATATATCCAATTGATCATAACAGTACAAGGGACATGATCAGATATCAGATCTCAAAGGATCCAAAAGGAGTAGATCAAGTGCTAGAAATCAACAATTGAAGATTGTAAGCAATCAGATCAAAGATTTCTAATACTTTCTAGCCATTGTATTAGATAAGTGAAAATTCTATGTTGATAGGTTAGCTTAATAGCTACTTTGTAGATCCTTTGAAGAGGTGACTAAATCCTTTAACAGGGTAACACTTCATGTAAAGTGTTTGTAAATCCTCTAACTAGGTCACTATTGACACAGTGTAAAGCCTTTAACAAGGTAGGCATTTCACAGAGCAGACCATTAGAAGTGGTCAAACATTTATTGTTGTATTGATTTTTGTGGGTACCATCCCCACCCTAGTTTCACCTTCTTATTCCTCAAGGGTTTCTGGTTTACCAAATCTGGTGTTATGTGTTATTGCATGTGTTTACTTTATGTTCATTTATGTGTTTACATGCATGCAATTTACTTTTCAGTTATTTGATTCAAGTGATTAGAAAAGGTTAAAAGTGTGGTACTTCTAATTCACCACCCCGCCCACCCCCCCTCTCTCTAAAGTACTCTTCCCATTTTGAGCACTCTAACAAGAATTTAGTCATTTGTGAAAATCTTGAATTTTTTGGTGAAAAGAAATTTTGATAGTGAAATTAAATTTACAATTTGAAATTTGATTGCCAAGAAAAGGATTTATTTTGTTTGAAAAATTGTGATTGTATTGCGAAATTGAAATTGGAATAAATTAAAAAAATATTATTAATTTGATTGAAATTTTTTCTAGAGTATTTTAGACATGTTAAAGGAAATTGGTATTTTGGAATTGAAAATTGATTTTTGGCTTGCTAGATTCAATTTTAATGATATTTTAATTGTCAAAATGTTTTAAATGAAAATGTTGACATCTATTAGACATACCTTATTTCTATTTTGCAATTTTGGGTCAAACTAATAATTAAAAGGGTCAATTTTTCTATGGGCCTTAGTTGTTTTCATGTTTTACTTAAAACTGGACCATCTTGGGGGGTTTAATTTAAGTTTATGTTTCCCTCCAGGAAGGTCAGCCCACTTAGGAGGTCAATAGGAGGATATAAGAAGGGGCTTCTCCCCTCTTATTTCCTCATTCCATTTTCACTCTTGCTTGGTGTTGAGCGATTTCTTCTAGCTGGGTGAATTTTTTCTTTAGCAATGATTTTGGCTTAAGGATTTCCATTTTTGGGCAGTGAATTTCCACCTAGAGGCTGGGTGATTTCTTCACTAACTAAAATTTGTGGGTGAAGATTTGATTTTGGGCAAGACTAGACAATTTTTTTGGAGTTTGATTTTCCTTCTAAGGCAGTGTTTTTTCCCTTCAACTAGGGCGACTTTTCTTGGTGGAGAGACAAGGTGCTTCAAGTTTTGATTTTTTGTGTGGGTGAATTTAGAAGGGAAATTTTCTAATTTGGACAAGACTTTTCTACCCTAGGGTAGTGATTTTCCTTCTACTTGTGTGATTTTGGCAAGGAGGTCAAAATTTGGTGAAAGAAGAAATTTTTTGCAAGTAATCCATTTGCTAAGGCATCACATTTTGGAGAACTAAAAATTTTGAGATCATAACTAAATTTGAAGAGGCCCAATTGTTGGTAGAAGGTAGATTTAAGGTAAGATTTCATTTCATCTTTAGAGGTGAAGATTGGTTTTAAAGGTGGATTTTATTCCTTTTTCTTGCCTTTTTTTGTTTCCCTTATCTTCTTCTTTCCCTATTCATCCACCACTTCATCATCTCCATTAATAGGTTGAAGTTGAGAGATATATGTTTAGATTTCATGATAGGACATTTGAAGAGGCAAAAATAAGCTAGACCACACTAGGATTTAAGTTAGGAGATATAAGTGTAGTCCATCCTAAGGTAACGAAGAGGAAGAAATAAGTGGTAGTCCCACAGCTGGGCTAGAGAGGCAATTATAAGTGTAGAGATAGGATTCAGTGAGGTAGAAATAAGTTAGATTCCATTGATAAAATTAAGTTGGGAGATTTATAAGCGTATTCCATATCATTTAGAGCAAAGAGGCAAAAATAAGTATTTAGGATGATTTATGTTAGTACAAGAAAGAACCCAAAGGGAATGAATACAAAAAAAGATAAGGAAGACATGATACCTAAAACTATCTTCTTCTTGAAAGTGAGGCAAATAAGTGACACCAATATCGACATAGTGAACATGGTATACTTGAAGGATAGATTGCAGGAAGTACAATCCCCTGTGGTGAAGAAGATCTACAAGAGCAAGATTGTACACACAGAAACTTTCCCTCCTACATTACCTTGTCTAAAAATGGTAATGGAGTATACATCCTAGATTGATATTGTGATCAATTCCATCATTTTTGATGAGGGGAAGAGAGTGTTGGCTAACATTAGTACACAAGTGGTTGAAGAAGTATTCAATATTCTCTAGCATAAAGGCATGACAGTGGTAATGATGGATCAAACAACCAAGTTCTTTCAAGATAATTAGGATGCCTACTTCATTCATCTAAAGAAAAATTTGCTACATGAAGGCAAGAAGGGAGTTACCAAGTCATCAAAGCTCACCAAGTCTAATTTCAAATCAAAGTATGGCGACCTTATTATGCTTTGCAAATGAATTATGGGCATCACTCAACATATCAAATTCAAGAACTGGTTGTGCTATTTCAATGATGAAATTGAAAATGGAAAGAGAAAATTTGATTTTGATAGGATTATAAGTTAAAATTTAGAGTTACAACTAAGGAAAATAGAAATTCAAAAGTAATCCTACATGGGGTCCTATCTTTTCTATCTGATTGTGAGATTATATGAACATCCTAGACATAAGGCCTTAGGGGTGATTGGCAATGATTCAGGGGAATGTTTGGTGCATGAGTGCTATCCATAACTTCATTTGCACAACCCCAAAAATTATGAGATGTTTTATGATAGCTTTTCTATGAAGACAGTAAAAATATTACAAGGGACACCTGCTAGGAGGCTCTTATCAGAGGCTAAAGCAAAAGTTAGGAAGTATGGTAGTTTGTTCATCCAATTTCAAAAATTCATATATATCAAAATAGTAAGAAGTATAGTTTGTCCCAAGAGACTTCCAAGGTATCTACAAGATAGAATATTTTTGATGGAGTTGGCTAGGCAACTTGAGCATTATGACAAGATGATGAAAGTTAAAGGTGAGATGGGGATTACCTTCTTATTTGGAATAGGCAATGATACTTGCCTCAATCCTATCACCTTTGTAGCTACAAAGAAGGAGTTAGAATGGTATCATCTAGGATGGTATAGAGAAATATAGATATTTAATCCTAATGGTCTTATCAAGGCATCTCACAAAAATGCATTCAAACATGTTCCTACTATAGAAGATTTTTGGGTCAATACACAAGATGACTTTCATGTGAAGAAGCTAGCTTTCTCAAGGTTGTCTGTGGGCATGATGAGGAAAATTAGATGGAGAGGCTTTGATATTCTTGATCAGCTAGAATTTGATGAAAATGTGCTAAGGGAAGATTATGATATAGTGGATGGAATAGAATTGGTCTTAGTGGATTGGGATGATCATCGAGATCCTTCCTTAGAGGAAGTTACAAGGATAGTTGATCTACAAACTGATTCATGGTATAATAAGAATTTAAGGCAATTACAAATTCAAAAGGTATGCCTTACTTATGAGAAGATTAAGTTAGAGAGAAGGTCCAACGAAGTCAGTCAAACAGAAAGGTGGGGGCACTAGCTAGCAAAAAAGAGCAGTTAAGGGCTAGAAGAGAAATTTGGAGGTTGAGAAAACTAAAGAACATTAGGAGCCTCCAAAAAAGAGACAAAATGTAGCATCATCAAGGGAGAGCATAATTGAGGCCAGGAGCCAAGAGGTTAATACAATTGGACAAACAGACACAGTAGAGGTGAGCTCTGATTCAAAATCAAGTGATTACGATAACAATACTACATACTCTCCTCTCTTAGAGAACCAGCATGGAGATGATATGATAGTTACTAGTGAAGAGGAGGATAGACCAATTGATATTGAGGAAGTAAGCTAGACACCTAAGGCTATTGGTGATGCTTTGCTAGTCAAACCAAATCTAGATTTGGGGAGATGCACTGTGCCACTATGGTTAAGGAAAATGCTTATGCCAAGAGGCGAGTTGGTGACTATCAAAATATTTGAAGATATTCAAGGGTTAGTGGAAAAGGAAGATAGTAAAAAAAAAGAAAAAAATTACAATTTTTTTGGCAAAGGTAATTAGGAGGAATGATGAGGGTCATTGAAAAGTTTAGATTGTTATGCCAAAGGTTAGCAAGGTAGTGGATGAGATTGTAGCCCATGAGTATGAGATAGTAGAGCATAACTTGGGAAGAATCACAGATGAGAGGGGGTGTGAGGAGATCCAAGAAGACATGGTTTCAATTAGAGAAAGGTTGAGGAAGGAAACCAAGAGGATTGTAAAGTTGGAGGCCAAAAACAAGTATTAGAGAGATTGCCAACCTATCCAATAGTTGCATTAGGCAACCCTTCTAAAGGATAATAGGAGCAACATAGAAGAGGTATCAGATCAACTACACAAAATCAAAGATTGTATTAGTGAAATAATTCAAGATGGGAAAATTTTATTATTTTCCTTTATCTCGACATTCAATTTATTGGTGGCTAGTAGAGACAAATTTAGAACATTTGAAGGGGAGTGGAAGGATTTCCTTCTAGTCAAGGAATTAGCCATTCCCAGGCTACGAGAAATTATTGGGCTTCCAGAGAGATATTTGGAGAGAACCAATTTGGTGGATGATGGAGGAAGGAGTATGATGGAGTCTTGGTATATTTTCTTGACCATTATATTGAGGATACTTGAAGAAATACAGAATGAGATTGCACAACATAGCCCAAGCATTAACATTTCCATTTCAACCATGATAAGTGATGCTAGGGTTGCACTTGATTTTGAAGGTATAAAAGAGGAGATCATTAATTAGATAGAGTTTGGAACAAGAATGGATGAGTTGGGGAAGGTTACCATTAGGAAGAAGTATTTGGGCATCCTTGCCTCCATCAGTGCTTTATTAAATACATGAAATAATATGAGATGGATCACACACCTTCAACTTATCTAAAGATGAAGCACACACCTTGCCCTCCCATGAAGGAATCCAACAAAAATCTACCCAAGTTCATTTCCTTAGCTAAGAAAATGAAAGAAAAGTGTAGAATTATAGTAGAGGATCATTTGATGTAAGCCCAAGTGGTAGATTCTCCTTCCTTTTTGGGTAGGAAAGGTGTCTGATTTTGATTGGCTACCATTTTGGTGCCTTCTCATTGGTTGCCAATTTTCCTTTTTTTTCATTGGTCCATTGCAACCCTAGTTAGGGTTTCTAGGATTTGATCTAGATCATAGATTTTACCTCTTAATTTCTATCATTGGTTGTATTTTTGGCCCCTATATAAGGCCATTTACCCTCATTTGTAAAGGGTTAAAGAAGATTATTGCTTATATAATACCAAAATTGTGTCTTTGATCATTGTTGTGCCTTGCATGGTGATTAAAGAACACTTGGTGTTATTGCATGATTTCTACTTCCAATAGTTATAGTTAAATTCCATTGAAGTTGTTAAAGTAGATTTTATTTCAAGAAATTTGTTAAGCAAGAGTAAGAGTAGATGGATAGTTGTATGGTGATATTAGTGGATGTTTGATAGGGATCCATAAACTAGGCAACTAGCATTCTAATAGCTTTTTAGGAAGATTTGCATGGTAATCTAGTCTTTTCCCCCTTGAATCATTCTATCTATGGAGTTAATGCCACTGGCAAGCTTTCATCAAATTTGATCCCCATCCATTTGACAAGCTTTTCATTCATAGGAGTAGAAGTAAAGAAACAAGTAGTTTAGTAGTTGGAGTTTTGAAAAGAAAAGTTGGAAGTGAGATAAGTTGGAAAATTAAATTGAGAAAGTCAAGTCAATATATGTTACAATGATAGATTTCATCACCATCACAACAAAAGTATGACATCCTTGAAAGAACAATGTAAGTATGCCTACATGATTAACCAACAAATCACAATAATATAATTGATTTCGTATCCATAAGTGTAAGGAACCTTGGAGTATTCTCATGTTCCTTATGAGTATTTATTTTTCAAGAGAGGGTTGAGTGTTTGGTATTCTATATCATGTAGTGGTATAAAACTAACATCAATAGGTGGTTGTGTTAAATTTTGTAATGATGTTCCATATCATACAAAGGGTAAAGGGTCAATTGAATTAATTGATAAGATCAAATATGATAATTTTTATTGGGTTGAAGGACTTAATTATAATCTTTTAAGTGTTTCACAATTAAAAAAATAAGGTTACAGAGTTGAATTCCATCATAGAAAGGCCAAAACATTTGATGATGGTGGTCAATTGATTGGAATTAGTGATCAAATAGGAGGTAACTTGTTCTATATAGATTTATCTAATGAGACATGTTTTTCTACACAACATGAAGATATTTGGTCATGGCACAAGAGGTTATGTCATGTAAATTTTGAAAATTTGGCTAGCATTAGTAAAATAAGAAAAGTAAGAGGTTGGCCAAAACTAAAGAAACCTGACAATGCTATGTGTAAAAAATGTCAATTTGGAAAAATGGAAAAGTCTAGTTTCAAGAGAAAAACATACTCATCTAATGATAGTTTGGAATTGGTTCATATCGACTTATGTCAACCAATTGGTGTTCAAATATATTGTAGACACAAATATTTCATTCTATTCATTGATGACTACTCTAGAATGATGACTGTGATGTTTCTTGAAGAACAATCTAATACCTTTCTGTTACTTAAGTGTTATTTGGCTAGAGTTGAAAAGGAGACACAAAAGATTCTAAAGTAATTGAGATCTAAAAAAAGTGGTAATTTATTTCCAATGAGCTCAACATATTATACAATAATAGAGGAATCAAAAGACATGGATATACCTAAGACCCCTCCTCATAATGGAATACCTAAAAGAGGGAATATATCAATCATTGATTCCGGTAGAACATTGATGATGGAGAAAAATGTGTCACAAAAATATTGGATAAAATATGTTAGTATGACTATTTACACTTTGAACAAAGCACAACTCAAGAAAGGTACAAATTCTACACCTGTTGAATTATGGTATAGATATGCACCTAATGTGAAATATTTTAAAAAATTTGGAAGAAAATGTTGCATACTTAAGGACAATAGAAATGGAAAACTTGATGCTAAAAGTGATGAAGGTATATTCCTAGGATATTCCACTAAGAGAAAAGCTTATAAGTGTTTGAACTCTAACAACAAAATAGTTATGGAAATTGCAAATGTATAAGTTGATGAATATACAAAGAAAAATGAAGTTGAATGTAAGACAAAATTTGAAGACTACAATTAATTTATATATGTGAGTGATAATGCTCTAGTTCTCCACCTAAATAAGAGAACAAAGTTGCAGATCCTTAGTAGACTAGGAATGAAAAGTTCAAACAACTAATTGATGAGCAATAGACTTTGGGTGCCAAGTAAAAGGGAAATAATGTCACTTCACACATAGAGGAATCCAAATACAAGGAAGCCAATACTGAGCATGCATAATATAAAAGAAAACTTGAACAAGAGGGGGAGAGAGAGAGAGAGAGAGAGAGAGAGAGAGAGAGAGAGAGAGAGAGAGAGAGAGAGAGAGAGAGAGAGAGAGAGAGAGAGAGAGAGAGAGAGAGAGATAACAAAACTGAAATCATTTATCAAGATGAACCTATTGAAGAACAAAGAAGAAAAGAGCTCATGTTTGAAAAATATGTGGGAATACATCATGTACATGAACAAATCACTGGAGCCAAGTAGTCCAACATTATGACAAGGAAAAGACTCTAAAGTGATGCATGCTTACTTTGTGAGTTTGAGCCCAAATTTGTGAAAGATTCTTTGGAGAATGAAAATTGGATACAAACAATGAATGAAGGAATTGGTCAAATTGAAAAGAACAAAACATGGTCCTTAGTACATAGATCTAAAGACTAAAATTTTATTGGAACCAAGTGGGTATTTAGGAACACACTAAATAAAAAAGGTGAAGTCACAAGGAACAAGGAAAGGTTGGTATGAAAAGAATATGCACAAGAGGAATGTTTTGATAGTGGGGAAACATTTGCCCCTTAGCAAGACTAGAAGGAATTAGAATAATATTTCCTTATTTTTCTTATAAAAGATTTAAGGTATATCAAATGGATTTCAAATTGGCATTTTCGAATGAAATACTTGAAGAAGAAGTATACATAGAATAACTTGAAGGATTTGTGAATCTCAGCAAGAAGAATATGGTGTGTAAGCTACACAAAGTATTATGGATTGAAACAAGCCCCAAGAGCATGATATGAAAGTCTACAAAAATATTTGGTGAAGAATGTATTAGTGTTTTTCAACTATTAAGCAATAAAACACTCAATGCAAAGATAATGAAACTCACAAAATCTAAGGATCAACTACTTCCCATTGATAATCTATATGCACTTCTTATTTGGATCCAACATCAACAAAATCAAGATTGATTTTGAACCAAGGCAGGTATACCTAAGGGATGGAAGATTCTCAAAATAACACCATAAAAAAATTTAGTTCATTTCATGACACTCTGCAATAACACACATCCCTTAAAGTAGATATGGTCACCATTCTTCTTAGGTTTACACATAATTCTAGCCATGGCAGCTAACTACAACTCAAAAGTTAAGTGTAAACAAGTGCAGACCAGCATTGATAACTCTTTGAACAGTAAAACAAAATTAATTTCAAATTTAAGCTTGATGCTTACTTATGATATTTCCATCTACTGATTGAAATAATTAGATCAGTACCTTATATATTGGGATTTAGATTCTATTCAATTCATAGATTTGATTGATTGCATGATAATCAACCTTATTAGTAATTCTTACTAAAAATCATTCTTATAAACATCCATCCTATTACCATGCCTATCCTGTCAACTTTACCGAACCATTTACTTAATTCTTTGAATTAAAAGCAATAGTAAATTGGCATGCAATTTGATTCAATTTAATTCAATTGAATAAGACTTCTAATACAATTGCAAGATAACCAGGTAATGAAAATGGAGACAAGATTCAATCAGAAAAGATGTGGGGACAATTCATTCTATTTTGAAAAATTGTATACAGTTGAATAAGACTCAAAAAGACTCAAGATGAAACATCTAAATCCTGTCAAGTTGATGTATTCTCATAAAATTGTAGAGAAAAAATATCAAAAAGTATACATCATGAAAAATTAGACCAAACAGACTTGGCAAAGACTAAGAACAACAATAATTTGGACCCGTTTTCTAGCCCTAGAATCTCAATTGTAAAGGGTGAGATGCAACAAGCTTCATGCTTAGAGAAAATGATAGTTGTCCTTTAAGACAAAAGATATTTGCATTCTATTGTCACAAAAAGACAATTTTTTGTGTAATAGAAAACTTATATATCAAAGTATTCTTTTGGTGGGCACTTCTTCCTATTACATCTCCAAATGCTATAGATTCCATGATTGGCTCTTGTGTTATTCTAATTTCTCACAATATGTAGCTATCAAACTTTCCAATGTTGTGTCCTATTCTAATATTTGCAAGTTAACCTCAACTCGGGGATCTCCACTGGCTTCATCATGAACTAATAAAACCACCTTTATTCTTGTTTCTTCTTCTACCATGTCATCATTTTGGGCCTCTGAACTTGTCACTATAATTGATTGCTTGTCTTTGTCCTCTTCTTTCCTCTGATCTCCTGTAGGTGTAACAATGATTTGTATTTCATCTTGATCTATCTCATCATTATCAATTTCAAATTCCTCCCACTACTCCTTAGAAGCAATGTTTGTCATCCACTTCTCAAAAAGTGTGTAATCTTGCCAATTAAACTATAGAATATCATTTTTCTTCTTGATCACATACTCAGCCACTTTTCCAATGCTAAAAAAATCTTTCTTTAAAGAATCAAATAATAATTGGACCTTCACAATTTCCTCTATTGGGGTTGCCCACCATGCATGTCCTTTTTCATTAATGAATCTATTTATTCTCAAACAAAACAAGCCATCTAATTCTTTGGCCCATACATCCTTACTTTTCAATCTATTCTTCTTATCCAAAGCAAATGGGAAGAAATAAAAAATTTCACTTCTATACTTATCCAAGTAGCTTAAAATTCGTCTCTGCAACTCAACTCTTTTATCATCAAATTCTAGAAGATCATCAGTAACATCATAAGTTTTTTCTATGTGGTCATGTGAAATTTTATGACAAAATAACATTAAAAAATGACCTCTTTCTTTCTCTTTCTCCAATTATTGACAATGGGTTTCAAAATTTCATCAATTTCTTTTATTTCCTACCATATGTATATTACCTTGGCTAACTGATCATAAAATAATGGCCATTCAATTTTACAAACCAAATACATGAGAACCTTTCTCAGTTTATCCTTATATTGAACATTTAGCTCTACATGTAAGGTCCACAATTTTCTCTTCTCTTCTTCAAAATCTTCAGCTATATAATATGGTGGCCTCTGTGGTGTATCATGAATCTCAATGAGGGGAGTGGATTTAAAAGGTTCCATTAGTGGGCGAGGGTATGTGATTCTTGGCCTAGAAGACTGTCCCCTCATTTTATTTTCAAGTTCAATTCTTTTTTGAACTTATTTATTATAGGCCTCCAAAACTTTCTCATACTTATCCTACAATGCTAACATTTCCTACTCATGTCTCTCTATAGTGGCAAAAGCTAGGTTAGATGTACTAACATTCAAATGTTCAACATGTACATTAGTTGTATCTTCTATCCTCTTCACAATTATATTACCCTTAAATCTAGTATCATCTAATTGTGAAGAAATAGTTTTGGATCCTTTTCTTATTTACCAAATGACTAAGGTAGCATGGTCTACAGTGAATGTGGCACCATTTTTTTTTTTTCTTATTCTAATCCTGTATGTTTAGTTTATTAGAAACAAAACTAAAAACTAGAGCATCTACTATGTCCCAACTGGATAGCAGCAAAACACCAAATGCTCTTACCATTTGTATCCACTCTTTAAGGGTCAAGTTCTTAAATTCTTGTGTCATCTCCTCCTTTATTTGGTTTTGTGCATCTACTTCCTTCATCTTTGGATGCTCTACTCTCAATTTATTGCACCATTCTTCAAAAACCCCTATATTTGTTCTCCAAGAAAATTGATAGAAGGCTCTTGACTTAACAAAATCATCATCTAAAAAAATTTTGTGGCTAGCCTATTCTAATATAGGGTCTCATTCCCTTCCTTTGTAATTTGCCACTATCAAATCAAGGCTTGGCATTGGAGGTTCTTAAGGATTTCCCTCTTCTAGCTCTACCTAGGTAATATATACTCCCCCTTGGAACCCCAACTATTACACTTGCTATCCAGTGAGCTACTCTTCTCTAATCTGCAAAGGGGATTGGGTAGGTGAATATTCCTCAATGTGAGGACCTTGTTCTTTTATTATTTTCTACCTCTTTGGTGAGGGCTCATTAGGTCTCTCTTCCAAAACAACACTAGTTGATTCTATTATTTTCTTGCCTTTGTCCACAGTGGCCTTCTTATTTTGGATCACATTATAGCCTAGTCATTTTTGGACAATTAACTGCCCTATTCCAATATTAGGAGGGAATTCCATTCTCTTCATGATTTCTTTGGTTTTATCTGGATAACTATTGATGAAGAATTGTTTCTTCTCATTCATTTTTTTCATTATCTCAGGAAAGGTAAGCATGATCTTATTTATTTTATCTGCCTCTATTTTTGCATTCTCAAGAGGCTCATAATCTTTGTCAAAACAATGAATAAATTCCAAAACTCTTGAAAAAACCCTCCACTTCTCCTTTTTGGTCTCCTGCTCCTACAAAGAGAATGCATTCCTTATTATATCCTCAAGGCAATAAGGCTCATGTTTTGCAGAACCAAGCTTAACTCTGAATCTAAAAGCCAAATCATAAAATCTCTTAGTATCACAAAATAAAGGATGAGACATAGCCATCTTATACTAGTCTAGTAATTTGTATTAAAACAACCAACCACCTTTTCTAATTACAAAATGGTGGGCTACAATACAAGTTGGGAAAAATGAGCCTCTTTGTCTTCTTACCAAATAGATTTTCTCCAATCCCCCCAGCTACCACAATATCTCAGCTATTCCTATTTTTGAGGCACCTGATAGGGTAATATGTGAGGGGTCACTTTGAAATCATAAATTCTAAAAATAGTTGAAATAGAGTATGGTATAATATCTTCCCAATTGTTTGATACTTTCAAACTAGAGGGGTTATCCATGGGCTTGATAAGATTTATTAGCGCCCTAGGAATTCTAGGATTATGCCTTAATGAGAGGAGCCTTAACCTTGAGGCAAAGTACCTATCAAACTTGACAAAACTATCCTTCCCTACATCCCAAGTCATATTTACACTAGCAAAGCTTCTCCCTCTTATTCTCTGTTCAAAACCATTTCCTTCCCAAAATATGTTACACCTTTAAACAAGAACATATGCATTAGCAGTGAGTAGTGACCAAAAGTTTTTTCTACCTTGCCCTTGGCAATTCCAACTAGGCATGTATGGTTTTCTTCTACTAAATAGGAGGTGAAATAAAAAATTATATCAACACTAAAAGAAGAAATTTGAACAATCATATACATAAAATTTATAAGCATGGCATTCTTCTCATCCTCACCAAAAACCCTACACAGAGTCATATATATCTTCATAGCTTGAGAATTGAAATATTTCTTTTTAAAAGGTTCCCTAGTATATGTTGTGATTACTGGTAAGTTCCCAATTGTGCTTATGTGTGCCCTTAGTGTACCTTGCCTGATCGTATCCTTCTTAGATAAATATTCCTTCTCCAAATCTAGTAGGTCAATAGGTATATGGTAATCTGATAGTGGATCTAGACCAAAAACTTCTCAAATTTCCTAAGGGCTTACTATGATGATACATTCACCATCCATTCTTCTCACTACTCTAATTGTTGGATCATAACTTTTGGCAATAGCCATTAATAGGTCAGAATCCATGAAAACACTAGGGATCACTAGTTTTCCGAAGTCAAAGTTCTAGATGTTCCCATGAGGGGCAAATAATTTCCTTTCCGAGAACCATTTTTTGAAAAGGTAGAGCACTATTCTAGAAGTAGTAGCATCTCTAACCCAATTTCCCTTATCATAGAATATGTCAACAATTTTGAGTATAGGGTTTAGAGAAATTAATTTTTTTCACATGAGTAGACTCATTTGGGGAATTAGGCAATAATTCAAGGAGGTCATCATGAATATTTTTTAATAAATAGTCTTCTTGACCCAAGAAAACTTTCTTTGGAGGCATGGTGAATAAAAATCATATAAAACTAGAACACTTTGATATATATGGTGAGTTTAGGAACTTACTTGATTCTCCACTACCTTTTCTCTACAATTTTGCAATATACTATGGACAAATGTAAATTATTTTACATTCTGGTCACACCAAGTGCAATTTCTTAATAGCTCTAAACTCTTTGGAAGCCTAAAAATTTGTTCATCTATGAAGGAAATAGCAAGATTTCTTCAATATGCTTTGTTCCTAGTTCACACCAGGAGCTTTCAATCTTCATAAATGAACTATAAGGAGAACATAGTGGCACCACCTTCTATTTTTGAAAATATGCCATCAATCCCAAAAAAATTGATGATCTAGGAATAGAATAAAAGATGACTCATTTTCTGATTACCAAGCTAGAAGTCAACCCAATAATCTTTATCTATGTAAGCCTTTCTTTTACTATTGGAAAAATGGTCTGGACCCACTGGCACTTGCAGACACATGTCATCTTCTCACTATGTCACCATGCATAAACACTGAGATACTTCCTTATGTGACATAATGACAATCCTTGATTCATTACAATCTGATGTTGTGCATTTGATTAGTGCTTCAATGTGAATGTAGTGGATCCCTCCATTTGTCCCTTTGGTCACCATATTGCTACCATTAACAAGCAAGAAATTTATCATAATGACTTAGTGACTACCATAGATGTGCTTTGATTTGACAGTTCCCTTTTACATGTATCTTCATTTTTGAATGGGATTCCACATCATATGTGACTCAACAATGCTTTGACATGCTAGAAAATCATGTATAATATTTTAATCCTTTTGCAACATTTAATAAAAGAAAGCTCTATCGTGTCTTGTCTTTTATGGTAATGTGCCATGTCACTACCAGCATAAAACATGGGTTTTCAAGTTGCAACATAGTGACCACTGCACTTTTAAAAGAATCCGGCACAAAAATAATATGCACATTCTTAATTTCTGCCAACCTATCAAAATGATTATGTGGCTTATTGCTAACGAGGGAATTTTTTGGGACCCGCCTTTCAAAATAAACCATTGCTGCATTCCTTTTTCTGTCAAGGCACTATGTCGCTACTAGCATAAACATAGGTTTTTCGATCACAACATAGTGACCTCTTTCAAGCTTAAGAAATTCTAATGCCAATAAAATCACATGTTTATGTCATCATCATTGTATTTAATGTTTCTGACAATGCATCATAATCACATGACCACATTAATAACAGAAAACCTTACGGCATCTGTCCTGTTTGTTAATCTTACCTTTTTCATATTCTCGACAAGGTGCTATGTCGCTACCGAGAGGATTCTCACATTTTTTGGTCATGACATAGTGACTTCCCAAATATTATAAAAACTGGTAATAGAAGATGTAGTATATTCCAATCAGTCATCTTTCCAATACCTAACATTTCTAACATTAATCACATCACCGAACCTTTCAAAATAATTAAAAACCTAATGGCCACTTTCCACTTCACGTCATCATCTTTCTATTTATTGATGGTCGTCAATTCACATAGGCTAAAATCCTTGTAGTTTCTTTATGTGACATGATGACCACCATAGATCTAGAAGAGATCTAATGGTAGAAATGACTTTAGGAAAAAAGATAATTGAAAAGAAAGAACTTAAATGGTCTCCCAAAAGAATATACCAATTTCAAAGCTAATTTTCCTACTAAGATTTTCAAAATAGAAGTACATGACCTAACAAGTCTACTGAGGGTGCTAAAAAAACATTTTAAAAGAGTTCTACCTAGGGTTAGTAAACTTTGTAAAAGGTCAAACCCTAGCTTGCAAGATTCATATCCATCTATCTAATTTTTTAAAGCCTATTTTGTGGGAAATCTTCGCACTATGGAAAAACAAACCATCAATGGCTCCATCTAGGGATGACAGGCTACCTGTGTCTATACAAGAATCTAGAATCTTTGGTTGAGTAGACTACATACTTGATAGAGACTAACAACTTCTTAGAGAGTAACCACACCAGAAAAGCACTAAGTACAAGAACTATACAAAAGACAAAGAGGATATAAAAATTTACAAAAATTGTAAAACTATTGTTCATGGAGAAAATAAGTATTTTAGCAAAAATACTTCTTCAAGAACTATCCATGAACTGGTAGCTCAAGAATGTTTCCTAATAGATCTTTCAACAAATAAGAATCCTCTCCCCATAAAGCTTCAATTAGATAATGGCCCAACCATATAGGATAAAATTTTCTATTTTTTTCTTTATCCTCAATCCTAGCATTCCACATGAGGACTAAATCTTCAAATTCAAATTTCTTATTCACTATTCTTCTATCATAAAGTTTCTTAACTTGTAGTTGCAACTTTTGATTTTTGAGAGATGCTTCCTTCCTAGTCTCAATCAATCCTACCAACTCATCTAGTCTTTCTTGCATGTCATCAATAATGTCTTCATCATTTTTTTGGACATAATTATAGAATCCCACTAGATTGTTTTGAGGAATCCTTGCCTGGATTACATACATAATATCAAAGGGTGCTACTCCTATGGCCTTTTTTATAGTCACCCTATTAGCCCATATTGCTAATTGCAATTTAGAATCCTAGGCTTTCTTATTATCATCCAGTGTCCTTTTTATTACTTTCAACAAGCTTTTATTAGTGGATTTAGCTTGTCCATTTCCTTGTGAATGATATGGAGAAGATGTTGATCTTGTAATCCCATACTTATCACAAAATTTATTGAATTCCTTATATCTAAAGCACATTGTATTATCTGTCACAATCCTCTGAGGACAACCAAATCTTAAAAAGATGTTATTTAACAAAAAATTATTGATGACCTTCCTAGTTTCATTTCTTGTAGGAGTTGCTTCTACCCATTTTGTGAAGTAATTAGTAGCAACCAATATCCATGAATAAATAGTACTAGACTTAGGAGAGATTTCTCCTATGAAATCCATTCCCCATTGTTGGAATGGTGCTTGAACTTCCACTAGCCTTAATGGAGTGTTTCCTGAAAATTTCAATTTACCTACAAATCTCTGATAGGAATCACACTTTCTAATCATTATCTAAGAATCTTTGAAGAGGGAAGACCACTGGAATTTGGCTCTCATCACCTTGTGTGTAGTGGTCTTGGCCATATAATGTCCTCCACAGACTCCAAAATGCATTTCCTTCAATATTTCTTTTGATTTTTCTTGATCAACACATTTTAGTAGCACCCCTTCAAAGTTTCTTCACCATAAATCATTCTAGACAACAATATATCTGATGGCTTATAACTTGGTGCTTCTTTTTTAATTTTTAGTCAAATGGGAAGGAGCTTCCATATGTTGTAGATAATAAAGGATATTAGTATACCATTCACAATGATTCATATCACATAAACCTAATCTTAGGTCATCTACTACTATATTGATCTAATTAGCATCTAAGATGGATTGAGCCATAAGCTTGGCTAGTCCTTGACCTCTTACCAATTTTTGATCTAAATTTCAATGTTAAATTCTTGGATCCTATCGATCCATCTACATCTCCTACCTGACACCTCTTGCTAAAAAAATATGTCCTTGACAGTTACACTAGGTACAAATGCAATAACAGTGGCACCTACCAAATAACACCTAAAACCTTAATAGCCTTCACCAAGGCATATGCTTGCTTCTCATTTATCCCATATTTTAGTTGAGTAGGTTATAATGATTTACTAAAGAAAGCAATAGGTTGTTCATATCCTTCCTCATTCTATTGTAACAACACTACAGCTATAGTATGGAAAGATGCAAAAGAGAATATGTGCATTGGTTTTGTGTAATCTCGAGTCCTAAGGATTGGAGCATTCTTTATGGTAGTTTTAATGTATTGAAATGCCTATGAAGGTTCACCATACCAGTTGATAATAGCTCCTTTCTTGAGAATTTTTTTAATGGGCCTACTAATCTCAGCAAAATTTGTAACAAATCTCCTCAGGAAGTTTACTTGCCCAAAGAAAGATTGTATTCCTTTAACATTTTTTTGGCTTAGGCACCTTGTCAATGGCTGCCACTCTTTTAGGATCTATCTTTACTCCATCCTTTGATACACTTTGTCCCAATAATTTTCATTCAGTTATCCCAAATGTACATTTCTTTTGATTTAAAGATATGTCATATTCCAAGGCTTTGATAAAGATCTTTTCCAGATGATTGCAATGATCACCAGTTTCCTTGGAATATGTTGTAAGGTCATCTTGGTATACCACCATAAATTTATCAATATACTCATGGAATGCTACATCCATAGCTCTTTGAAAAGTGGCACTTGCATTGATCAAACCAAATAGCATCCTCACATATACATAGGTTCCTCATGCGGTTGTAAAAGTTGTCTTAAATTGTTCACTCTCCTTCACAAGGACCTAATTGTATCTTGAAAACCCATCCATCATAGACATTGGCTCAAAACCAGTGACCTATTATAGCATATTTTCCATATTTGGTAACTGTTACCTCTGGTTTTACTGCCAAAATATTTAAATTCAAATCTGCAGCCTATTCAACGGTTAGCCAAAAAATTGTTATTTTAATGCCCCGACACGCCAAGGTTCTGTGACCGTCAGATTTTAGATAGATCGACGGTCGGTGCGATCTCGTCATCAAAAGTCGCACGGGAGATAGTATTAGTGACATCGTGCCCGAACGACACGTGTTTGGTGGGCCCTACGGGTGGGTCACAACGGAGGGCGGTCGCAAAGTTTTTCGATGCCGCAGGCGCTATGGCTCTATTGCACGCCAACCAAAAAATCTCCATGGTGACATAGCGCCCGACGGAGATGCTCACGACGGCGGGCGGGTCACGTTGCCAAAAAAAATGTTGCGACGATCGGGTAAAAGTTTGGCGGGCCGGAGAAAATAAACGGCAAGAACTTCAGACAAATATTGGGCCCCATTGCGTACCTCATCTGCCCAGTTGGCGGAGCCTGTGTCACGACAGTGAATCAAAAAGAACCATGCATAGATAGGGAGACGTCATCAGTTGGGCGCTATGGAACTATGGAAATTTAACCTCGATTTTCCCATAGCGACATGGCGTCTGGTTGACACGTGGTCACCCTGTGAGGCCAAGTCTTAAGATTGCCCAGTGGTGTTCCGATGGGCCAGTGAGGAACCGCCGCGTGTAACTAGGCTGGAGTCTCTATCAGTACGGTTGGCACAGTCAAGGTTTGCGATCTCCACCGTCAGATTTGATTGCATCAACGGATGGCGCCATCTCGCTATGGTAGAGATGCACAGATATTATCATGGCGACATAGCGCCCATCTGCCGCATGGCCATTCTACGGATCAAGTCTCGTGTTCACCAACCGGATGATGCCATGCGTATATGTCAGGACATGACAACCACGGGCCCAATAGTTTTTAGGAGGGACAGCGAGTGAAGTATGAGGTTGCTCTGATCGTCAGATCTGCAAGATCTATGGCTGGAGCTATCTTGCCATCAGGAGCTGCCTGAACTTTAGCATCAGCGACATAGCGCCCGTGTGCCACGTGTCCTGGCAGGGCTGCATTTCATGCCGTTAGAAGTAGATAGGGTGGGGTGACTGACAAACCAACAGGGGGATGCCACATGTTTGAGGGCCCTGCGAATCAATAGGAACGGAGGGTTATAGAAGGTCAGGTTCTCCACCGTCAGATTTGATGAGATCAACGGTAGGTGCCATGTCGCCTTAGCGAGGCTGCAAGATTTTTACCATGGTGACATCGTGCCCGACTGACACATGTCAATGGGGTCAGGTCTCGTCGGATGCATCATTGAGGTGGCACCAATTTGGATGGAGGCCCAGTCACAGGAAAGAGAGTCCACAAGGAATCAGAAACAACCACGTGTGTCGAGTTAGAACACAGATATGTTGAGGGGCCAAATTTCCTGATATAATCAGCGCATTAAGGGGTGGATTCTCCACCATCAGATCTGCAAGAATCTAGGGTTGGCGCTATCTTGCCATGGAGGAACTGCATGGATTTTACAATAGCGAGTTAGCGCTTAGAAGACACGTGTCCTCGCGTTTCAATTTTTGACGTGGCAATTAGCTGACGGCCAGCGGTTAGGTGATAAGGTGGTGCGGTTAGTTCGATGAAGGTGGTCAACCGTGGAAGGACTCTCCAAGTGGCAAGACAAAGGATTATGATTGGCTTGCGTGGCCTAGTCGGCATATAAGAAATCAGGTCGGCTAATAGGCCAGTTTGATTCATGAACCAAGATGCAGAGGCAATCGACGTATCTTGCGATCTGATCTTCGCGATCATTTCTGACCTACCAGGAATGAATGCAGGACATAAGGACACTCCACCCATCTGGTCAACCCATCTACCATGTCAGGGAATGTTGTGGCGCCATTTCTATCTTCTCCAGGCTCTTCTCAGAAGAAATGAGATTTCTCGGTATGCAGGCCAGGATTTCAATCCAGATCCTCGATTGGGTTCTCAAGACAGGAAGTTAATGTCAGTAGGTAAGAAGTGAATGTAACGCGGAAATCTTCAGTTGTGCCTGATTTATAAAGGCAGTTTCGTGATCTGTTATGAAGGTCGATTCTTCCTGATTTTCTCTGCTACTACTTGCAGACTTACAGTGTAAAACCCCTTTATCTTTGAGCCATGTAATAGCCTATATCATCTCTTTCGGCCATCAGTGTGAGTGTGCATCACTTTGCCTCCCATTGGTGTATTGTTGAGATCAACGATCTACATACTGTATCTATCTTTGGCCTATCGAATAATACATAAGTGAAAGCTCCTTTTCCTAGTGTCATTCAGTTGGTTTCTTCTGATCTGTATGTGATTACTGATCGATATAAGTCTGGATGTGTATGACTTTTGTATGTTATTTTGGTTTTGTAGTATATATATGGGCAGGAATGAATCTAAACACTCTGTCTTGGTGCATCACGGCCTTAGATTAGACTAGGTAGATTTGCTTTGACGCTCTCTTTCTCCCTTTCCCTTCTGAGAATAGATAGGTGTGCCCTGATAGTAAGAGGAAGCCGGCCTTCTCCGGAGACTCAACCTCGTAGTTCATGTCCCACAGCTTGGAGGTTGTTTCCATGTTTCACTAGGTTGTCCTCACACATAGGCCTTGGACAAGGGTGCAAACCTATGTGACAACAGTTTTTGGCACACCCGGTGGGACCTATATCAGAAGATTTCATGTCTACTGGTATCAAAAGAAGAAAGAGTTTCTGAGATTAATGCTGAAGAAGTAGTGCTAGCTTTAGTATTCAAGCCTTCAAGAGGCTGATTCATCAAGTACTTGGTGACTCTGAGCATCAACAAATCTGGTTTCAGGCCAAAGTTGCAGAAATTCATGCCCAGAGCTGAAACAAGGGTGTCTTCTAGAGGTAATTTTCAATATCAAGAACTCTCACTTTCAAGTCCTAGAAGAAGGAGGGCTAGAGCTTCATTATCACCAGTTAGAGGTGGAGTAACAATCAACATACCTGTGAGATCTATCTCTACTCCTCCTACTCTCCGAACTCAGCCTAGATTGCCATCAGCACTCATCAATAGAACACTTGTTTATATGGCACAACCAAGAGTTCATCCTTTTGCCACCTTTAATGGTGGAAGTCCTCTATTGTTAGCCCAAAGACATGATATACCAGTAGCTGCACTAAAAAGCATACCTGATTTTACTGGTGAAACTTCTATTTCCCCCCTAGAGCATATCCAAGAGGTAGCGAATGTCTGCAATATTCATGGTATTACGGAAGATGATGTTGTTGTCAAACTTCTAGCCTCATCTTTAAAAGAAAAAGCATTACAGTGGTATAGAGGCTTAGCTCATGGTTCCATAACTGATTGGGATGGACTAGGAGCAGGATTATGCAAACATTTTGAGGATAAGAGTGACCATTTGTCACTATTAGAGCAGCTGACTACAATAAAAAGAGCCCCCCATGAATGTATGACTGATTTTAATTACAGATTCCAAAAGACATGGGATAGAATACCTACTATAGTGAAACCTACCCCTGGTAATGCCTTCTTGCATTACCTTAGAGCTTTTAATAGTGATATTGCCACTACAATCCAAACTATGGGAGGAGATATATTACCTAATGCTTATGAGACAGCCATAAAAGCTGAGAACATTCTAATACAAGGAAGAAAGTTGGCCCCAAGGCCTCCTATGCCTTTCTTTCCTGATGTTCCCAACCACCAACTAGAAATATCCCCTCTCCCTACAATCTCTACATCGCAAGCCCTTACTCCAGTTCCCCAAGCTTCCACATCCTCAAACGGAATAGATGAACTCAAGGAAATGCTCCAAGGTCTAGTATTGAACGTAGATAAAAGAGAAAAGACCCTGGATAAAAAAATTACAAGAGCAGGGGAGGGAGTTGAAGGACCAAGGGAAGAGACTAGAGGATAGTTTTTCTCTAATACAAAAGATGAGTAACAAGGTGGCGGCCTTAGAAAGACAGCAGGCTCAAGGTGGAAAGCCTCCCCAATTGCAATATCAGGCTCCAAGTGGTGGTAGGCCTCCTAATCAGTGGAATAGCTCTTTTGATCAGAATAGGCAGAATAGTCACGCTTCAGCTTCAAGCTCAAATTAGAATAGAGCTATAGTCCCTCAAAATAACTTGGCCCAAGACCAAGATTTTTGTCCCTCGTGTAACTATTCTTATACCTACTACTTGTGTCAGAAAGCAAAATCTTATTTGGCCCTAACTGTCCAGGAGTCCACAGTAAAGCAATCACACAAAGAAGATCATCCCAAGGAGGCCCCATGTGTTCAGAGGCAGGGTGATTGCTCTTTTATGAATCACCAAATGGAGGAACATTGTAATGTAAACCAAGACTCCGTTGCTCATAACACAAGAAGCAAGAAGAGAGCTATGGAACATGTTGCTCCTCCTTCTCCTAAGCAGGCCTCAACTTCAAGTGTTATACCTAACACACAAACAAAAAATGAGCAGACAAACACTTCACAACAGCAAAAGCAAGGTCCAAGAAATGAGGATGCAAGTGATCCTTTTGTTGCCCCATCTCAACCTCTTATAAGTGCAGCCCCCAAAGTTTCTACCAAAATTCCTAGTGCACCATTGAGTGTGGTAGAGCAAATGAAGAAGACCAATGTAAACATTTCCATGTGGGATGCTGTTGCTACCATACCAATGCAGAGGAAGATGCTGCAGCAAGAATTGGAAAGGATTGAGCCCAAGGATCAGTCAACTACCATGGAGAATGCCACTAGTTTAGTACAACCAGCAGGAGATGTGGAGGCAAATAAAAAGGTTAGACCTCCTCCATTTTATGTTTCTCTGATTATAGGGGGCAAATTAGTCCATAATTGCATGATAGATTCAGGGGCTAGCAGCTCAGTAATGCCTAGGTGTGTTGCTAATGCTTTAGGGATGAAATATGAGCCCATTGTTAAGGATGTGTTACAACTAGATGGGAGTACTGTCAAAATCGTAGGCATCCTTAGAAGTGTGGAAATGGCCCTACATGCATGCCCTGGTTGTATTGTGATTCAATACATATCTGTGGCTGAGGTTAAGCCCTATTTTGCCATCTTTCTTTCGAGAGACTTCACTGCTCAAATTGGTGGATTCATATCTGCTGATTGGTCTTACATGTCATTTAAGACCAGATATGGGGCCAATGCTTCAATAAGAGCAGAACCTCAAGCCCTTCACCACACTGAACCCTACACTCCCAACTTCATCAATATGAATTGCCCTATCCTAGAGGTAAATGAAAATAACATAGTAAACGAGCCTGTCACTTCCATAGCAGGGATTCCTGATTTCTTCTTGGATGAGTGGGAAAATACATGTCAGTTTGAACCTATGTTGGAAACCCTTGAGACAGGCCTTACTACATATTGCATAATAGAGAAGGAGGTTCAAGTTCCTGACCTTGTTAGGAATAATGACAACATAAATGGAGTATGGAGAATGTACTTTGATGGCTCAAGGAATAAAAATGGATCAGGGGCTGGTGTTATGCTGATCTCTCCTACACAAATAAGATACTACTTCTCCTTTAGGTTCCAATTCAGTTGTACCAATAATGTGGCTGAGTATGAATCCTTGATCCAAGGTCTCCTACTTGCCCAAAAGAGGGGAATTCGAGCCTTGAAAGTATATGGAGACAGTGAGTTGGTAGTGAACCAAGTGAGAAATCAGAATATCACCAAAAATGGCCTGCTCAAGTCTTATAAACATAGAGTCTGGGATTTTCTCGAGGGTTTCAATGCATTTAACATTCAGAGCATTCCTAGGAAAGAAAATAAACATGCTGATAGACTTGCAGCAGTGGGTGCATCTTATGATGTCCCAAGGAATCTTGAGGAAGAAAAGAAACAACAAATAAGGGTAGTGGTGAGGCCAGTTGTTCCTGATAATAATACTCACTGGCAAGTGTTCGAGTCTGATGAGAAAATTGTGAGCTTCTTTCAGAATGAAGCAAAATTTTCAGAGAGAAGTCAGCTGAGACTACAAGATCAATATGGTGATCAGATCATTTATCTCAGTTCCAACAAGCTACCCAAGGGTCTCATTACCTTGGAGGGCATCTTTAATCCTGATGATCAAACAAGAGGCAAAGGGATGAATCTAGTTGCAGAAAAGGATGACCATGCCCCAGTTACTATTGCTGATGGAAAATCTCTTAACATGGGGAAGGTATGTTCTAAAGCTGAGCAAGAAGATTTCATTCATCTATGTCAAGAATTTAGTGATGTATTTGCTTGGACATATGATGATTTAAAAGGGTTTGACCCTAGTTTGTTTCAGCATACCATAGATTTAGTTGATAGGGTCAAACCAGTAAGGAAAAAACAAAGGCCAGTGAATCCCAAGATTGAACCTTTAATGAGGAAAGAACTATCCAAACTGATTGAGGCTAACATAATTTTTCCTATCAAACACTCATCATGGGTAGCTAACCTTGTCCCTGTAAGGAAGAAGAATGGAGAAATCAGATTGTGTGTGGACTTTAGGGATCTCAATCAGGCTTCCCTTAAAGATCACCATCCTCTCCCTTCTATGGAGCAAATTTTGTCCAAGGTCAGTGGGTCAAGGAGATTCTCTTTTCTTGATGGGTTTTCAGGTTATAATCAAGTACTGGTTAAAGAGTCTGATAGACACAAGACGACATTTACTACTAAATGGGGCACCTATGCTTATTGCAAAATGCCATTTGGATTAACAAATGCAGGTGCCACATTCCAAAAGGAAATGGAGGTAGCTTTCAGAAGATTAATTGGCAAGTTTGTCTTGGTATACCTTGATGATATAACTGTGTATTCCAAGAATGTGGAGGGTCACCGTGATCATTTGAGACAGGTATTTCTAAGATGTAGAGAGTTTGGGGTATCTCTCAACCTAGCCAAATGTGTCTTTGCTACAAGCCAGGGAAAACTATTGGGACACATTGTATCTAAGGATGGATTGACCATTGATCCAGAAAGGACAAAAGCAATACTTTCCCTTCCTCTCCCTAAACACAAGAAAGGGCTACAAAGTTTCCTTGGTAGGATAAATTTTGTAAGAAGGTTTATTCCTAATCTTGCCACCATGGTGAAACCCCTTACAGCCATGCTCAAGAAAGATATGGTCTTCTCATGGACCAAGGAGGGGAAGGAGAGTTTTGAAAAGATCAAGGCAGCCATAGCATCGGCCCCTACCCTCATGAACCCAAAATTTGAGAAAGATTTCATCCTCTACACTTTAGGTGGTAAGTCAAGTATCTCTGCTATCTTGACCCAAACAACTGACAGGAATGAGGAGCAGCCCATAGCCTTCTTTAGTGAAGGGCTTAAGGAATATGAAGATAAGTATAGCTTTGTTGAGAAGCAAGCCCTTGCAGTCATTAGAGCATTGAATAAGTTCAGACACCTCTTATCCCATAATAGGATCCATTTGTTGGCGCCCCATGCAAGTGTAAAAGACTTCCTGTTAAACAAAGATGTCAGTGAGAAGAGAGCTGGATGGATCACTAGGGTAATGGAATATGATGTTGACATTCAGATTACCAAATTGGTAAGAGGAAGAGGATTATGTAAAGAAAATTTATCAGATCAGAACTCAGATGAAGAAGTTGCCATGGTGATAGCAGAGCAGTAGGAGGAAAGGTATGTTGATGGTCCAAGGAGATGGATAAATGACATGAAGAATTTCTTATTAGGGAATGGATACCCTCAGGGATTGGATAGAACTAAAAAAAGACAATATAGACTACAATCCATTCCCTATGTTGTGATTGACAATATCCTATTCAGGAGGGATTTTAATGGGACCCTGTTGAGATGTGTTGAAGAGGATCAGGCTGAAAGGGTGATTAGAGAACTCCATGATGGCCCTGACGGCGGCCACTTCTCTGCAAGAACAACCACTATGAAGATCATGAGGGCTGGATATTATTGGCCATCTCTGTTCCATGATTGTTACGGGTATCTGAGGAAATGTGAGAAATGTGCTTTTTTCTCAAGCAAACAGAGACTTGCAGCTCTTCCTCTCCATCCTATTCAGGTGGATCAGCCCTTCACTCAATGGGGGTTGGATTTTATAGGCCCCATTAATCCTCCATCTAGTGCAGGTCATAAATGGATCTTGGTTGCTACTGATTATTTTACTAGGTGGACAGAGGCAGTTGCCTTGAAGGATGCCACAGAGCCACCAGTTGTTGAATTCCTTGATGGAATTGTATCTAGATTTGGTGCTCCTTCTACTATCATCTCAAATAATGCCAAGTCTTTTGTTGGAACCCAAATTTGTGCATGGGCCATGAATCACAATATCTACCTGAGCACATCATCAAACTACTATCCTCAGGGTAATGGTTTGGCTGAATCTTCCAACAAGAATCTGATCAGAATTATGAAGAGGACAATAGAAGACAATCAAAGGACCTGGCACAAGAAATTAAGGACTGCTCTATGGGCTGATAGGATAACACCCAAGAGATCTATTGGGAATTCACCTTTTGTGCTAGTATATGGTAGGGAAGCTAGACTCCCAATCTCATTGGAGTTCCCATCCTTGGAGTTGGCTCATCAGCTGGAACTGGTTGAAGATGATTCCATGATAGTAATAATGGTAGAACTAATTGAGTTGGAAGAAAAGAGAAACAAAGCCATGAAAATTCTAGAGATTCACCAGCAACAGATGAAGAGGAATTTTGACAAGAAGGCAAGGGCCAGAATCTTCAGAGAGGGGGATTTAGTTCTCAAGTGGGACTTAGACAGAGCAAAACCAAGAAGGCACTCCAAATTTGACCCATTATGGAGTGGCCCTTATCTGATTTCCAGTTGCAAACAGGCCAACGCATTCCAACTAAGCAGGCCAAGTGGTGAAGTTCTACCCATTCCAGTCAATGGGATCTATCTAAAGCCCTATTTCTGAAGGGTTGTGAATCTATGTACATAGTTAATCTAGTTGCTTCCTGCTTGTTTTTGTTTTGCAATAAGTGCACGAGCACATGGCTCTCTTTGTGAGTCATCTTTGACATATCTCACGCTATTGAGGAGGTCCCGTTTTTGTTTTTTTTTGTTTCCAATCATAGAAGCAGAGTTAGAACCTTAAGGGTTTTTAATGTTTTGATTTACTCTTTAAGGGTTAGGGTTCTTGCATCTCTCAGCTTGTGCCTCCTAGTCCTCTTTCGACTCCATAACCCAACGGATCATTCTTAGGCACTGGTCATGCATTGACCAGGCTCATGCCCCCTGCGAGTCACCAGAAGTGTTACCTCTGGTTTTACCGCCAAAAGATTTAAATTCAAATCCGTGGCCTGTTCAACGGTTAGCCAAAAAATTGTTATTTTAATTCCCCAACTCGCCAAGGTTCTGTGACCGTCAGATTTTAGATAGATCGACGGTCGGCGCGATCTCGTCATCAAAAGTCACACGGGAGATAGTATTAGCGACATCGCGCCTGAACGACACATGTTTGGTGGGCCCTACGGGTGGGTCACAACGGAGGGTGGTCGGAAAGTTTTTCGACACTGCAGGCGCTATGGCGCTATCGCATGCCAACTGAAAAATCTCCATGGCGACATAGCGCCCGGCGGAGATGCTCATGACGGCGGGCGGGTCACATTGCCAAAAAAATGTTGCGACGATCGGGTAAAAGTTTGGCGGGCCGGAGAAAATAAATAGCGAGAACTTCAAAAAAATATTGGGCCCCATTGCGTACCTCATCTGCCTAGTTGGCGGAGCCCGTGTCACGGCAGCGAATCAAAAAGAACCATGCACAGATAGGGACACGTCATCGGTTGGGCACTATGGCACTATGGAAATTTAACCTCGATTTTCCCATAGCGACATGGCGTCTAGTCGACACGTGGTCACCCTATGAGGCCAAGTCGCAAGATTGCCCAGTGGTGTTCCGATGGGCCAGTGAGGAATCGCCACGTGTAACCAGGCTGGAGTCTCTATCAGTACGGTTGGCACAGTCAAGGTTTGCGATCTCCACCATCATATTTGATTGCATCAACGAATGGCGCCATATCGCTATGGCGGAGATGCGCAGATATTATCATGGCGACATAGCACCCATCCGCCGCGTGGCCATTCTACGGATCAAGTCTAGGGTTCACCAACCGGATGATGCCATGCGTATATGTCAGGACACGGCAACCACGGGCCCAGTATTTTTTAGGAGGGACAGCGAGTGAAGTACGAGGTCGCTCTGATCATCAGATCTGCAAGATCTATGGCTGGTGCTATCTTGCCATCACGAGCTGCCCAGACTTTAGCATCAGCGACATAGCGCCCGTGCGCCACGTGTCCTGGCAGGGCTGTGTTTCATGCCGTCAGAAGTAGATAGGGTGGGGTGACTGACAAACCAACAGGGGGATGCCACGTGTTGGCGGGCCCAGCGAATCAATAGGAACGGAGGGTTACAGAAGGTCAGGTTCTCCACCGTTAGATTTGATGAGATCAACGGTAGGCGCCATGTCGCCTTAGCGAGGCTGCAAGATTTTTACCATGGCAACATCGCGCTCGACTGACACGTGTCGGTGGGGTCAAGTCTCGTCGGATGCATCATTGAGGTGGCTCTAATTCGGATGGAGGCCCAGTCACAGGAAAGAGAGTCCATGGCAAATCAAAAACAACCACGTGTGCCGAGTCAGAACACAGATATGTTGAGGGGCCAAATTTCCTGATACAATCAGCACATTAAGGGGTGGATTCTCCACCATCAGATCTACAGGAATCTAGGGTCGGCGCTATCTTGCCATGGAAGAACTACGTGGATTTTACAATAGCGAGTTAGCGCTCGGAAGACACGTGTCCTCGCGTTTCAATTTTTGACGTGGCAATTAGCTGACAGCCAGTGGTTAGGTGATAAGGTGGCGCAGTTAGTTCGATGAAGGCGGTCAACCACGGAAGGACTCTCCAAGTGGCAAGACAAAGGATTATGATTGGCCCGCATGGCCTAGTCGGCATATAAGAAATCGGGTCGGCTAATAGGCCAGTTTGATTCATGAACCAAGATGCAGAGGCAATCGACGTATCTTGCGATCTGATCTTCGCGATCATTTTTGACCTACCAGGAATGAATGCAGGACATAAGGACACTCCACCCATCTGGTCGGCCCATCTACCATGTTAGGGAATGTTGTGGCGCCATTTCTATCTTCTCCAGGCTCTTCTCAGAAGAAATGAGATTTCTTGGTATGCAGGCTAGGATTTCAATCCAGATCCCCGATTGGGTTCTCAAGACAGGAAGTTAATGTCAGTAGGTAAGAAGTGAATGTAACGCAGAAATCTTCAGTTGTGCCTGATCTATAAAGGCAATTTCGTGATCTGTTCTGAAGGTTGATTCTTCCTGATTTTCTCTGCTACTACTTGCAGACTTACAGTGTAAAACCCCCTTTATCTCTGAGCCATGTAATAGCCTGTATCATCTCTTTCGGCCATCAGTGTGAATGTACATCACTTTGCCTCCCATTGGTGTATTATTGAGATCAACGATCTGCATACTGTATCTATCTTTGGCCTATCGAATAATACATAAGTGAAAGCTCCTTTTCCTAGTGTCATTCAGTTGGTTTCTTCTGATCTGTATGTGATTACTGATCGATATAAGTCTGGATGTGTATGACTTTTGTATGTTATTATGGTTTTGTAGTATATATATGGGCAGGAATGAATCTGAACACTCTATCTTGGTGCATCACCACCTTAGATTAGACTAGGTAGATTTTCTTTGACGCTCTCTTTCTCCCTTTCCCTTCTGAGAATAGATAGGTGTGCCCTGATAGTAAGAGGAAGTCGGCCTTCTCCGAAGACTCAACCTTGTAGTTCAAGTCCCACAGCTTGGAGGTTGTTTCCATGTTTCACTAGGTTGTCCTCACGCATAGGCCTTGGACAAGGGTGCAAACCTATGTGACAACAGTAACCCATAGTTGTCCTCTAGGGAACTAATATTTAAATTTCTAATGTCTAGACATAATCTTATGTACCCATTCTTCTTTCAGATAGGTACAAAATTTGAAACCCAAGTGGAATGTCTAATTTTCTTAATTATCCATCCATCCCTTAGCTTCATCAACTCCTCTTGCATTTTGGGGGCTAAAGTGGGATTTACTGGTCTCTATTTTTGTCTAAAAGGTTTTACATTATCTTTTAGTGGTATGACATGTTGGAACAAATCTTCCCTATAAGCCTTAAGTTCATCATATGACCATGCAAAAACATGTCAGTACTTCCTCAACAAATCAATCAATGGTTTTCACATTTTGGCAGGAAATATTTGGCCAATATAAACTTTCTTAGGAGCCTATTTAGTACTAGTATTTATTTCTTCTAATTCTTGAGGCTTAGGGTCCCTAGTTCTAGGTTTTACTCTATCTTGATTATCAAAAATATTCTCCAAGACTACTAACCCCTTGGGTACCTTGTTAGTTTTAAACTACATGATCTCCTGGCCAAAAATTGTCTCCTTACCATCAATGGTTTCAATTAAATCACTGTAATCCATTTCTTGATCATGGTATTTTTCCTCACTAAACATGAAATTTAGAATATCTTTTTCATCTTGAAAGATTTGCCAATGTTCAACATTGTTAGGTATTGAAGGCCTATTTTGAACTTCCATTTGTGAGATTCTAGAAAATGACATTTCTTTAGGCTTGATTGCTACATTTTCTAATAAGTCCACCATTTTATTTCTAACTTCTAGATCTCTCCATGAAATACCAAATGCATCAAAAAACTCTTTTTGATCCTAGATTGCATTTCTATATTGTTTCAACTTTTTATTTTTTGAAACATAAGTTTCCTTTATTTGTGAGATAGCTAGTTCAAAATCACCTATGATGTGTTGGTGTAAATACATATTTACTATTTACACTTACTTAATTTTACTTAGGTTAATATATTATTTTATTATTTATTTTGTGAGACACTTAGGAGTTTGTGTACCTTTTTCAGTTGTCATGTTGACAACACAAAAGTACATAACTTTATTTCAACACATGGTGTCTACAACACTGGAGTTTGCATCATTCACTGATTTATCATGTAGACAACATAGTTATTCACACTCCCTTTTTAGCACATGTTTTCTACAACACTGATTTGCATGATACACCATTGTAGGCTTATCCTCTCATCATCACACTTACTTTCATGCTTAATGGAGAATAACCCATATCTAGTGGACATGTGCCTAGTTGTATGACTTATCATGATGTTGATTTTGTGGCATTCTAGATGCATCTTAGAGGTCTTTATATATAAGCACTCCTAGTGTACTTTAATGCATATTGAATTGAATATATTGTTATTCTAATCATACTCCTTTCTGGTCTACAATTGTGCTTGTGTTTGAGTTCTTAGTTCTTCGATGAATTTTTCCCTAAGGAAAATTCTTGCATGGTATCAAAGCTTGGAGATTTTCTCTTCACATAGTCATTTGAGACCATTGTAGCTTCAACATCTCAACCTAAATCTGGAGTATCACAGAAAGTGGGAGTGTCTATCTAGAGCTAAATATAATTGTGTCATTAAATTTGAAATACTAGTTTGATGAAAATCAACTATAAATTTGGCTACTGTAGGCAAAAGTTGATCGTGAGGAAAAAATTCTCGCAAATAGGCACCTGGAGGCCCCAATTTGCAACTCAAGTATGGTCATTTTGCATATCTAATTAACTAATTTTCGGATCTGTTAATTTGCTATTTCTCTATATTTTCAAATTCTACTTTTTTTGAATTTTTCTTGCCTAGTTAGGCTAGCAAAGAAAAAAATTTGCCAAACTGGGTAGTGAAACCCTAGCCCTGCAATTTAGAGTAATGTTCAACTTTTACTGTATGGAATATTCCAGTTCAAATTTGGTAGCATTGGGCTAGAATGCACAATTTTTGGTGCACAAAATATTCCCAAGAATTCTAACAGACAGAGTTCTACCTTTTTCACCAAGAAAACTCACTTCTAGGGGCTTTGCATTTTAATCCCATGTTGTTTATTTTAAATAATAGTGGGGTCTATCCCATAATGCATGTGGGATAAAACCCACACTTAAAAACCTTAATCTGACACCATAAATAGTTGTCCACCCCTACAAATTTAAAATCTAGTGCCCTCTGTTAGTCTATGCAACCAAACACCCCACCTACCACATGGAACTCCTTAGCTAAAACACGTGGACATGTCAACTATCCTTCACAGTCTACAAATTGTTACCTACGTGGACATCCAATAAGCATCCAATTGGTGACAGTAGAATTGCCACATAAGCATCAACAAGTAGCCACCATATAGACATGTCAATGGATATATTAGAAGTATATACCAACATGTGTCACTATATTGTACTAGTTGTACATCTTAGTCAGAGCCACATCAGCATTTTTGTATTGCCATGTTACTAGGGAGGTTGTTCTTTAACTAATGTCAGCCAGACATAAGAAAAATTAATAGTTGTCACCATCATTTATAGGCATTTTATAACTACTATGATGGTTGTTTGACCATCAAATTTAAGCACACAATTTTCCTTCCAAACCCCTCTCTAGATTGCTTTTTGATTTAGCAACCTGACTTTGCGAGCCCATAACTCTATCATCCATACTCCAAATTAGGTGTGATTTTTCTTTTATTTTGGGTAAAATTTTCTAATTTTTTTAGTGGTGGTGTTCTTTTTTTGTTTTGGTGCAAGGATTTTTCAAAAATTGCATTTTTTGGCGACTATACCTATTTAGTCCTGCATTTTGCAACTGTAAACACTCCATACAAGCTCATATGGACAAGAAAATAGGTTCCATTTTTTTCAAAGTTCATTATTTTTCATCTACTTTCCAAATCTATAGGCAAATTCTAGGGTTCTGTCAACAAAAATTTCACTTTCAGAATTAGGGTTTTTTCTACATTATGATGGTTTTATTACTTTTTAGAATTATTGTATATCTAAGCTACAATTCTTAGTGTCAAATTTGAGCATCAAAAGGTAGTTGTAAAAATCAAAATTAGAAGTCCACTTTGTTCATTTTAACAAGTGGCCTATTGTTCATGCACCACATATAAAGTGCCAAAAGCATCTTTTTTGGGGGGGTCTTTTGATTGAGTGACAAGGGGGGTGTGTCCTATGTTTTTGTGTCTCTCTTGTGTGCTCTTTTCTTTTTTTGCATCATGAGCTCACCTAAATGTCCACTTCTAACTTCACATAATTATTCTACATGGAAAGATATTACATCAAGTAGATTAATGGAAAAAGGTTATAGTCTTTATGTTGATGGTACAATTACCAAACCTACTGATGCTAAAGAACTCATTGATTGGAAAAAAAAAGACCAACAGGCTTTAGGAATTATTAGGGGTTGTGTACATAGAGATATCTTCTTCCACATTGCTAGTTTTGTTGAATCCAAACCTGCATGGGACAAACTTGAATCATTGTATGGTAAGGTGGATGAGGAAAAGGGATTTTAGATTGAGGATGATCTACTTCTCTTGGATCCAAAATACTTTGACACAATTCAAGATTACATCAAAAAAGCCAATGACTATAGGCCACTACTTAAAGTTTTTGGAAATCCCATGAAAAATGAAAAGTTGATTCATCACATCCTAAAGAAGCTACCTCCAGAGTGTGCTTCATTTGTTTCAAGTTTTACTACTCATAGGTTGACCATGGGAAGTGCTTACCAAAAGCCTACTTTTTATGCTTTTGCAAAGATGGTGATTGTTGAACAATCTCACTTGATGGATTTAGGACTTCTCACAACATCAATGACCAAAGCCTTGGTGGCTAGTGTTGAGTACCAATTAAGTCAAGGAGGGAAAAATTCTAGCAACAACAAGAAGAAGTAGTGGAAGCAGAAATCACAAATTGAGACACAACAATTCTCCTCATAGCAAGGCAATTCTTCTTCCAACAAGAAGGGAAGTAATGAAAATAAGGATAAAATTTTATGTGCATATTGTAAAAAGCCAAATCATGATGAGCAAAATTGTAAGACTAAAAGAATCGATGAGTTGGAAAACCTACTCAAGAAGAACAAAATTTAAGTGCCAAGTACTTCCAAGGATTCAACTCCAACCTCTTCAAAGAGAAAAGGGCAAGCACTTATGTAAAATAAAATGTCTTCTTCAAAATGGATAATTGTCTCAGGTGCCTCCTACCATATGGGTTCTTCAAAGGGAGACTTTTCTTCATTGAAGTAGTCATAAGTACTGCACATCTTCATGGGAGATGATACCAAAATGGAAGTTAAAGGAAAAGGACATCTAAAAATGGAAAATTGGGAATTCAAAGATGTTCTCTGCATTCCAAACCTTAACTCCAATCTCCTCTCAATTTACCAAATCACTCACCTTGGAGATAGACACAAAGTTGAGTTCCTTCCAGATTCAGTAATGGTGTGAAGTATAAAAGATGATTCGTTGGTTATAGTGGGAAAAGTCAATCATGACAAGAGGTTTTATTCCATCTCCCACTTTGTGCCCAAGTCTCCTTCTCAAACCTTGTTAACTCACTCACATTCACAAAACAAACTATGGCATGAGCGGTTTGGTCATCTTGTCTTTCACTATCTTCAGCAACTTTTCTTAAAATACATGGTCAAAGGTCTACCTATAAACAACTTTTCTAAGGGTGAGTTTCCATCATGTTCAGTGGATATTCATCTCAAGGAGAAGTATGATAAAGGAAAATCTTCAAGAGCACCAATTGTTCTTCAATTGGTTCACATGGTTTTAGCAAGTCCTTTTGCAGTGACTTCAATTAGCCAAGGCTGCTACATCCTTACTTTTGTTGATAACTTTTCACGATTCACATGGGTCTACTTCCTTCATCATAGGAATGAAGTGGTTGATAAGCGTCAAGCCTTTAAGATTTATGTTGAACACAAATCTAGGAAAGCCATCAAGGTTTGACAGATGGACAATGAAAGTAGATATGCGAATAGATGACTTAAGGAATTTTGCAAACTTGAGGGAATTGATCTTTAGAATCCACTAGCATTCAGTCCACACAAGATAGATGTTGCAGCTATGAGGATTAGAACTCTCAAGGCCATGGTAAAAGCCAAGTCTCTTGATCCTACACTTGAAATTGAAGCCATTAGTAGTGCTACTCACATACTTAATAGGTCTCCTCATAATGCCCTTGATGGTAAGATTCCTTTTGAGGCATGGTGCGGCAGAAAACTAGTTGTGAGTAACTTTAGAGTCTTCCATTGTCTAGCATGGACAAACCTATCTTCCAGGGAATGGAAGGCACCAACATAGGCCTTGTACTTTCATCAGTTATGAAGACAATGTTAAGGCTTGTAGACTTATGGATCTAGAGACTCATGAGATATTTGTGGAGAAGTATGTTCACTTTTAGGAAATTCTACCTAGCTTATCCTCTACTCCTCTCTACACTTCCTACAAAGTGAAAACTGATAGTGACACTAGTGATAGTTCTTCAACAAATTCAAACACATGGGGTTTTATCGACTGTTGTAGCAAAAGATCATGACATTAGTCTAGTCCACATGCTTATATTGCCACAATGAAAGGTCAAACACAATAGGGTATACATTGTCTTCCAACTCCAGCAATAGGGGATGACTACATGGATGACATTGCAGGTTTGTTCATGGAGTCACACACCATAGACTTGGGAGATAGCCTTGATGATTTACATCTTCTCTTTGATGAAGATGATCCATCTACAGTTGTTACGAGGGCTCACTCCGACCCTCATGTCGATTCTCTACATGATCAATCTTTATAAGTTGGTTTGATTGTGGATCCTTATGAATAGTAGTTGTTAGAGGTCTTTTTATCATTAGAGGAGATAGATGGTTCATTGGGATAGGTTCAACAGACATCCTTGCCAGATCTACATTCATTCTTTTTAGTACAATTGGAAGGGGTAACCATCAGCATCAACATAGGGACACTTGAGCAAGTTTTAGGGCCACCATACATCTTGAAGATTGTATCTTTGCCATTGTTTCTTCCAAAGGGGAGGAACATTATTCTGCACTCATCGACTAGCTTCTTCCTTGGAGTAGCAATCACTAGTTGGCATTCTTCATTAGGGGGGGGGGAACTATCTTGTCTCTCTTCCCCTTCTTTCTCATGGGGGAAGATTTTCCTCTTATGAGATCTTGTTCTTCTCATTCTTCACTATTGCATATACTGGATGTATGTTGTAATGGGGGGGTCTTGATTACTCCATCCATCCATGCATCTTAATTTTTTATCTCTCTTTTTTGGGGGAGGGTTTTTCCCATGAGGTTTTCCCTCTTTCTCTAATTTATGAGAGATTGCATCTCATTATGTACATGGGTACCTAACATGGCCTAGTAGTCGAGACCCATCTTGCATTTCATCCTAGTTTTCGTAAGCTTAAGGGCATTCCCCTAAGTTACACTTAAGGGGGTGTTTTGCTGTAAATACACATTTACTATTTACACTTACTTAAGTTTACTTAGGTTAATGTATTATTTTATTATATTGCATTATTTTATTATTTATTTTGAGAGACACTTAGGAGTTTGTGTACCTTTTTGAGTTGTCATGTTGACAACACAAAAGTATGCAACTCTATTTCAACATATGGTGTCTACAATGCTAGAGTTTGCATCATTCACTGAATTTTCATGTAGACAACATAGTTATTCACACTCCCTTTTTAGCACATGTTGTTTGTAACATTGATTTGCATGATACACCATTGTAGTCTTATCTTCTCATCATTGCACTTACTTCTGTGCTTAATGGAGGATAGCCCATATCTGGTGGACATGTGCCTAGTTGTATGACTTATCATGATGCTAATTCCAAGGTATTCTAGATGTATCTCAAAGGCCTTTATATACAGGCACTCCTAGTGTACTTTAATACATATTAAATTGAATACATTGTTATTCTAATCATACTGCTTTCTAGTTTATAGTTGTGCTTGTGTTTGAGTTCTTAGTTCTTGGGTGAATTTTTCCCTAAGGCAAATTCTTACAACATGCAACTTTTTGATTCCATGATGGGTGGCAACTTTCAGTCCTAACAACAGGGCTTTATATCTACTATATTGTTGGTAAAAGAAAATTTTAGAGTAAATGAATATCTGAAGGTATTCTTCTCAAGAGAAACAAAAACTACCCCTGCTCCTAAACCTTCTTTGAAACTAGCCCCATCAAAGTACATAATCCACAAAACTGGTGAATCCATACAACATTCTACTTTATGTTCAATTGCAATAGGCAATTTCTCTACTTCTTGAATGATCAATTCTGCCCTAAAAGCTTTTACACCAGTGTCTAAAAAGAAAATTGAATCCTTATTAATTCCTTCTCCTAGAATCTTATTAACCCTTGGCTCTCTATCTACTCTAATATATTTTTCACCTATATGGAATGAAGCATAAGACAAGTCACATTGTAAACTACTCCCATAGCTGCACTCCATTTTCTAGAGAGCAACATCCCGTAATGTGCGGGAATGTCAACCACAAGAATTGACATGGTCAATTCCACCTCAAGATATGCAACTAACTTGAATGGTAGTGCATTGATAGTACCTATAATGGGGACTCCTCTAGTATCAATGCCCCTACATCTACCTTGCTTATTATCTACCTTCATACTTAACGCTTCCATAACTTTAAAATGCATGATGGTATTAGAAGCATCCAAATCTATCATGCAATTCTTTAAGGTTTGTCCTTATATAATCAGACTAAGGAAGAATTGGTCAATATCTTCTATATAGGCTACTAATGAATCATCCAAAAACATCTGAGGGATTTGAGATGTAATATCACTATCTTCTGTAGACACCTAAAAACTTTTTAAAAATAAAGTATTTTTATTTTCTGAAAAATTCCTGATGACATCATCATTTATTAATTAATTATTTTATTTATTTATTTATTTATTTTTATGCCATTAAATTCCTTTATCTTAATTAAAAATATTTAATTAAGGAATCCCTCCCAAAAATGTTTAAATCTTATTTAAACATTATTTCCTTATTTATTAATTATTTAATTAATAAATTGACCAAAAAACCCAAAATAAATAAAAAAATTATTTTTTGCTCAAAACTTGGCCAATTTCCTTACGACCGCTAACCTCTTCCAAAATCTTCTAATCCTTCTTTAATTTTGATTAAAGGCTAATCCAATCATTTCCTACCCCTAATTCCAACTCAAAATATTTAATTAAGATTAAATATTAATCCTCATGTTTATTAAAAAAGTTTTAATAAATATCTCCTCAACCCAAACCCTTGAAATAAATAAAACTTTATTTATTTCCTAAAAACCTAATTTATCCTCATCCTAAGAAGTTCTAGACTCTTCTAGAAAGTCTTCAACCTCATCCTAGGAAGTTCTAGACTATTCTAGAAAGTTTTTATCCTCATCCAAAGTCTAGACTCTTCTAGAAGATGTCTTTAAACCTAATCCTAATCCCCTCCTAACCTTGTCGCATTCTCTAAACATGGGTTAAGACTTAATAACCCAAGCGAATGTTAACAAATATCTCCTCCTTCACCCACCCTCATTAAATGCCATCCACTTGCCTATCCCTAAGCTAATCCTAAACCATCCTAATCCATCCTCTAATCATTTGCACAATCCTAAGCAAGCTTAAAACCTTCCTAATCAAGCCCAAGTCGAAATTCCTCTCATCTCCCTCAAAATATCCCAACCATAAAACTTTAAGAAGTCCACTAGGCCATAAATGACTCTTCCAAGCCCTTTTATTGCTCTTACAAGCCATTATGAGGGTCTTTATGAAGATTTTATCCCTTGAGCCTCCTTTGTTGACTCATCCTTCGCCTTTCCTCCATCCTCTCACCCTGTGACATGTTTCACTCCCTGATTGGCTATAAGGAAGCACAATCCATGTGCTCTCCTCTCATGCAATCTGAGCCCTCCATGAGCTTTTTCCCATCCTTGCATCTTAGCCCTCAATCCCGCAAGCCTCTTGCCTATAAATTGGATCCTTCCCCTTTCCAAAACAACACAATCCATGAAGTAAAGTCATAATGCCATTTTGAGAAGCCATTTTACATCAAAACCATACACTCACACCCAAATTCCAACTCCATTTGAAGCCCTTTTTGAAGCATAAGCTTGAGCATACATCCTATCTATTTAGACAAAGCCACTCAACAAGAGAGCTTCTTATTGAGATAGTCCACTAATGGCTCATATTCTTAATTGAGAGCTCATCTTAGTCTATCTTGAAGTTTATGAATTTTGTTTAGTTTGTAGAAGCTTTATTTAAATTTGGTTTCTATTAGCATACTAACATTGCTCATATGCATTTTGGCACGCCCTGTGGGACCCCACATGGGTCATCTTCATTAGCTTTTTTAGTCAAGTTTTGTATGTCATTTGCTAATTTTGGCTAATTTTGCTTGTTTTTGTGATTGGTAGGATTGTATAAATTGGTTTTGTAGGTCCACATGAGCATGAAGAAGACAAAGGAACTCATACTAAATCTCATAGTGTTTGCAGATTTTTCAAGCTTATAGGTAGACAAAGCACTTGGAATTCTTCTTCCTCTTCTTGTCTATATTCTTCTTATTCCATCTACTTCTTCTTCTTCTTCTTGTGGGAGATCTTGGCCATTTTTTTTAAGGAAGCAAAATCATACACACTTCTTTTTAGTGCTTAAAATGAACCCCTAAATCATACTTAAATCCATTAAAAACTAAAAATTTGCAAAAAAAAAAAAAAAGCATTTTAACAAGTGAAACTAAACCAATCCAATCATTTGCATCCTTGCAACATCAAGGTTTTACATGCATTCATGCAAAGTTAGGAACACTTCATTTTTGGGAATTTAAAAAGAACTTCAAGTTTCCATTTCAAAAGGTTCAAAATCAACACTAAGTGCACACTAAATCTAAGTCAAACTCAATGCATCAATCAAGGATAAAATGAACCTCATTTGCAAATATTTTAAAGTTCTTTTAAAAATCTCATGAAAACTAAGAATCCTAAATGGTTGCCAAAAATTGTCCTAAAAGCTTTGTTATTTGTTCCAAACAAATGTCTTGTTGCAAAATCTTGAATGTTTCTTAGGTTTTTCATGCATCAAAACAAACTAGGAATATCATTTTTGGGCTTAAAACATGCAAACTAGAACACAAAATCTTGAATGAAAAGCAAAGTCCAAAGAGTCATTTTCACTTTTGAGTCCTAAAACAATCTTGAATGATCTAAGGTAAAAACAAAGCACTTCAAAGTTCTTAAAATAACACACAAAATCTCAATCTTGAATGCTCAAAGGAAAAAACTTGAATGTTTAATCACTTGTCTTTGAATGCATGTTCCTAAAATCACTCTTGAGTGCCATGGATTAAAATCAAGTTTGGTTTTTTTATGAATGCATGATTAAAACAAAAAATCCAATCTTGAAGGCCATAGATCAAAAAAATCATCTTTTGGGGCATAAAAAGAATCCACATTTTTCAAATCTTCTAAGTTATAAAAACTAATAAAAACGCTTTGAGTAAGTTTGTAGTTGGACTCACCCTCTTTAATCACCCATCAATTTAACCATTGGTTGCAATCTCAGTGCCATGTATGGGGATGGGTCTACCTAAGAGGGTGTTAAGTGCTCCACAAAGATCAAAATCCACTCACTTGGGTCTTTAGTGGTTTTTTTAAGTTAGAAAATTCTTTGAATGTGCATTAATCTCACTCACACTTCATTTGGGCATAAAAATTGGACAAATCTTGACATGGAGGGCCTCCGGGCACGCACTTGGCAATCGAGTTTCACACATCTTTGCTTTGGGCTTAAAACAAATTCACACTCAATCTTGAATGCCTAACAATCAATGAACATTACATGGTTTGGACGCATTTTCAATGATGCTCGCATTTCTTATGTTGACGATCTCTCGACTTTCATTATGCTGACGATGTTGTCAAATTGGAATGAACATTGTATGACATAATCACAAGTGTCTTCAATCATAGCTTACAAAATCTAAATCATCAATTGGAATAAATGTGTGTCTTTTAAAGCCCAAGATCATGTATGTGGTCGTGTTTTACACTTTTTAGGAGGCTTGCTTGGGGATTTCATCACCCCTTGGGATGATCTCAACTCCAGCATTTCGGCGGAGTATAAAAATCGAGAGGTGAATCCAAAGACACCTCTCTTGGAATCAAGATTTTGTCACTCAGGCAAAGCCTCAAGGAACTTTATACCCTTGAGAAGTGAAAGAAGAGAAGTGGGTTACCGCTCCTCTCGGCTGTGTGACATCTTTTTGGTTTCATCTATGGATTTGGGCCTCTCGTACCTTGCATATATTGAGGACTCCCTAGCTATAATAAATTTCATCCTTGTAGAAAGCTTCCTAGGATGTTGGTGTGTTTGACATGCTTGCTCCAAAATTTTGTCTGCTTGTTTGTTCACAGCTTTTGAATGAATGTTTGCCAACTTTGGTCAAAATCCCAAAAAAGCAGAAATCTCCCACCTCAAGGCATACTTAGTGTAGTCACTAGCTCATCAAAAAATCATCCAAGCTCCCCCACTGCAACTGAATCTATCTAGTTCCTTTCTTTAGAACAATCCCAAATCCAAAGTCTCTCCAAATCATCCCCCCCAACCAGCTAGCAACCCAATCCAAAATCACACCCAAGCCTTTAGGGAGTTGTTGTCATTCTGCTAGAATTTTCTATCCAATTAATTCGACAAATCCACCAGCCTCACCAAGGTTGTCCCTTTGACAGAGCTTTGTCTAGGGTAATCTAGCTTTGTCACTTGTTATCCCTCATCACCTTAAGCTAAAGGTTGGGATCCACAAGTGGTCAATCTCATGTCATGCCCATAGGATCATTAGTCTATCCTTAAGTTGACACAATCTCCACCAATCCAGTGCATAGGAAAGAAAAACTCTCACTTTTTGATAGCATGCCCTTGAAGTTTTCCATCCATAGGAAAGCCAAACATCTCTAGCCAATCCTCCTTAGGTCTATCATACAGCTTTGACTCTCCCTAGGAAATCCTTCATCAGCTAATCCAAAATCTGCACTTAATCCAAATCCAACCATGAGCTTCCGTGTTCATCCATATGCAAGACCCCATCCCCATCTGACTGATCATCAAAACATGAAATCCCAAACCTATCATGATGTGTTCGGTCATATTGGCCTTGCTCCTACCACCTCCTATTCCAATGATGATGAAAATCTTGTTGACTATGATGGGTATATTGAAAGCCTTAGAAACATTCCCCCAAGCATCCCACAAAATCCATGCATTCTTCCAAACTATCTAGTCATGCCTTTTGATATCCCAGCTTCTCCTCCATCACCCAATCAACCAAGCTTCCAATCTTCCACCCCCATCACAGTAGCTATTCCTGTCAATCCACCTCCACCTCCGACACATGAGTCTCCAAGGAATCTCCTAGAGGAAACACAAGAAAAGTCGCCTCCAGCAGTCGATAAGCCATGTCATCTAATCCAACCATGTGAAGTAGTCAATAATGAAGCTTCCCCATCTATAATATCACCTCCATCTCCCATAGCTATCATCCCCATACCATCCATCAAATTTCTTAAAATCCTTCCACTTCCTACAAGCATCAAATTCCCACCACCCATCGAATCGCTCCAAATCCCATCCACATCTCCTCCTCCAAGCATTATCCAAATCCCATATAATGAACCTCATGCATCCACTCCCATCCATTCTTGTCAAGATCTTGTCCAAAAGCATGTTGAAATATCCTCTGACAGAACAGCAGATCCCACCATCCCACTTATTCCCCTACATGATCCACTTTTACCATCCCCTCCATATCTAAATCCTACCATCTTACTTACTCCATCTCAAGATCCCTTTCCCTTAGCCCACCCAACTAAAGATCCTGTCCTCCCATCTCCTTTGCTTCATGATCATACATCTCCCATAATCCATGATGATAGATCCATCGAAGAAGAACTAATTATCATATCCAAAGCTCCAACTCCTTCAACTAGTAATGGACTCACATCTTGTGTTCCAAATAATGAACATCATATTGAAAAAAGAAATGAAAATGTATTTCTAGATGTTGGTATCCCCGCTATTCCTGCATGCTCCCAAGTCCTTCCATCTCCACCCCAAAGTTCCCATCCATCTTATTCTACATCTATTTTGGGCCCTCATCCTACTCCTTATCTCCAACCCTCCATTTTGGGTCCATATATCCCTTATCTAAATCCCACAACCTTTCCATCCATTTTGGGTCCTTACATACCTAATATGAATCCTTTATCCCCTCCATCTATTTTGGCACCTACACCTTCCCTGTTCCCATCTATTTTGGGCCCATATCCTTCGTTCCCTCTATCCATTTTGGGAAATTATATCCATCCATATCCTATGTTCCAATCTATCCTTACATCCCCTCAAATCCACCAGCTAGATCATCAAAGGCACTCACCCTTGAATCCGTTCCAACCTTTAAACCCTATCACTCCATCAATTATCCCTCCATCTCCTCCATGCTCTTGTTCCCATCCCATGGCTAATAGAAGCATATTGGATGCCAAAATACAAAAGCATAAATCTAAAAATCCACAAAAATCCAAGTCTCAACATGTCCCTTCTAAAATACATGTTCAAAACAAGAAACATTTAATCCCAATCAAAGAAAAAGTCAAGAGGCCACAAAAGCCCAAGCTAAAAAAGTCAAAAATCATGTGGATACCCAAGATTCTCATAAAAGAAATGCATCTCAAAGAAAAATCTCAATTGGCATCCATTCATGCTACTCAAAAAGCCTCATCCATCCGTCCTTCATCCAAATCCCCATATAAGCATCCTTCATCCCCCCAATCCACTTTTAGTCCATATGCTTCTTATCCTAAATTTCCCATCCTCCATCTTCCAACTCTACTTTTAGTCCTTATCTTTCTCTTCTTCCATTTTCTCCTCAACCTCGCTCAAAACCATCTTTCCCACTACTTTATCACCTCTCAAGGTGTGTGCCAATGATGATCTTTCCATTTTCCTCATCCATTTACCCACAAGCCTTATGTCTTTCCATCCATTATCTGTCAAACTCCCACCCACCATTCCACTTGTTCAATCCAATCCTTTTTCATCCATCCTACCAACATCTATGAGCCAAAAATAGCTGAAGAAAGCCAAAATCATTCCAGCTAAGTCAAAAGTCAAAAGTCAAAAAAAAAGTAAAGAAAAATAAAGCGTCCACTGGTGAAAACTTGGCAATTAAAGTGCCTTGGACAAGTACCATGATGAAAACTTGGCAAACAAGCATCATGCTTAATCCAGCCATCCCCAGCTTAGCCTATCATCCTCATGCTTTTGGTCACATCTTGACATCTGACTCCATCTTCCAATCTATCCACCTATCCTCCACCCTCCATCTTCCATCTCACACCATCCACTTATCTCCTGTAGCTTCAGCCAACCATCCCAGCTATCATCCATCTCCCTAGCCCCTTCAGCTTTTTCCATCCTTGCTTCAATCCTATCACATCCATCATAAGACCTCCTTCCACATGTTATCTTCTGATTGGGGGCACTATATTCCTTGGAGATCTTGTCTTGTCCATCCTCCCTTGTCATTGGTATCTAGCTCTAGGCTATCCTCATGCAAACCCAATGTCATCTCTTTATATCCATCATAATCCTAGCTATCTACCATCCTATCTAGCCATCTCATCCTGCTCCTCTAGCTATCCTTGGTCACAAAATCTCTCATCATCATTGGATGCATCCTGCCAAATCCATATCTTTCACTATCACCCCACCCTTAGCTTTCGCATCTTGCACAACATTGAACCTTCCTGCTATCCTCTCATCCTGAGCTTTTTATCCATCTATATCATACCTATCATTGGTCTGTTAGCTTGTACCATATCTTGAATAGCCTGCTTGTAAATATCTTGGTCCATCAGCTTGTACATCCTCTTTAGCTTAGTACCATTGTATCTATCTAGCTTTTGTGTTAGTTCCTCCTTGCTCAACATCTTGCACACATCGTACAACCCTTGGTTAGCTATCCCAATGCATCCTTTAGCTAGATCTCCTATCACCAAAGTGTTATCCTTCTTAGTTCAGCTTGCTAGATGCATCACTCATTAAGATCCACTAGCTTAGGAACTCTTCGATAGATCCTTGTAGGATATATCTTTCCTCATGTCTGATCTTGGTCCGTTAGTAACTCGTCCTACCCATCTCATTGGCAAATGTTTCTGTTTTGGATTTTCACTTTCTTTTGATTTGGAATCTTCCTTTTTGGGTCTTGAAGTATCTTTTCCAAACAATCTTTTTGTTCCCTCCTCAAAGTTGCCATGATCTTCCATATCATGGTATACTACGAACGGGGTAATCTGGGTGTAAGGTCTTGATCAAGTGTTTTGTTTGTTTTTCTTTTCTGCTTGTGGGTTACCCAGTGTCAGTTCCACTCTGATTCTTTTGAGATTCATGTGTGATGTTGGGGCAATCCTTGTGTATTTTTTTTTAGTTAGTCCATTAGTCCTCTGGACAATTGGTGAAAAGGCCTTGATGTTCTTGGTAACCTTGGCAATTAACCAACAGTCCTATAGCAAATCTAGTGCTCAACTACATGGTGGTACTTCTCTTTGAATTATCCCCCTCACTCAAAAAGCTTCAATGTTTTTCCTTCATCTCCATTATCCCCCATCCATGTCTAGCATCCATCTCTCCTACCCCAGCTTATGCATCAGTATCTCTTTGAATCACTCCTCACCTTTAGCTTTAGGGATCCACAATCCTAGTCTTAGGGATCCACCAATCCAAATCAATCCACCAAGCCTCATCTTTTGAGATCCACAATCCTAGTCCTAGGGATCTCCAAAACCCATCTTTTGCCAATCTGACTCTTTGAAATCCTATTGCATCAGCTTTTTAATCCCCTCATCCATCTTCCCATCCTGGATTCCTTTTATAGCGCTCTGCTCCTTCATCCTCTGCAATCCCTGAGATCTTAAGCTTGCTTCCTCTTGTGCCTCTAATTCTCCCGTTATCATTCTCCCGTAGTGAGAGTTTGTGCTAACTAAACCTCTTCTCTTAAGCCAATCTGAGTCTTCTTGCTCATCTCAAATTCTTGTACTTTTCAAGAAGTCATCGAGCCTCGCTTTCTCTCCCCGCCGCCTTCTTGAGGGGGCATCTCACAGTCCATTCTCTCCTCTTCTGCTCTAGCCTTGGGCATCTTATTTTCTTATCTTTGATGCCATGCCACTTGCGGCATCACATCAAAGAGGGGCAAAATGTAGACACCTAAAAACCTTTAAAAAATAAAATATTTTTATTTTCTGAAAAATTCCTGATGACATCATCATTTATTAATTAATTAATTATTTAATTAATTTATTTATTTTTATGTCATTAAATCCCTTTATCTTAATTAAAAATATTTAATTAAGGAATCCCTCCCAAAAATGTTTAAATCTTATTTAAACATTATTTCCTTATTTATTAATTATTTAATTAATAAATTGACCAAAAAACCCAAAATAAATAAAAAATTTATTTTTTGCCCAAAACTTGGCCAATTTCCTTAAGACCACTAACCTCTTCCAAAATCTTCTAATCCTTCTTTAATTTTGATTAAAGGCTAATCCCATCATTTCCTACCCCTAATTCCAACTCAAAATATTTAATTAAGATTAAATATTAATCCTCATGTTTATTAAAAAAGTTTTAATAAATATCTCCTCAACCCAAACCCTTGAAATAAATAAAACTTTATCCTAAAAATCTAATTTATCCTCATCCTAAGAAGTTCTAGACTCTTCTAGAAAGTCTTCAACCTCATCCTAGGAAGTTCTAGACTATTCTAGAAAGTTTTTATCCTCATCCAAAGTCTAGACTCTTCTAGAAGATGTCTTTAAACCTAATCCTAATCCCCTCCTAACCTTGTCGCATTCTCTAAACATGGGTTAAGACTTACTAACCCAAGCCAAAGTTAACAAATATCTCCTCCTTCACCCACCCTCATTAAATGCCATCCACTTGCATATCCCTAAGCTAATCCTAAACCATCCTAATCCATCCTCTAATCATTTGCACAATCCTAAGCAAGCTTAAAACCTTCCTAATCAATCCCAAGTTGAAATTTCTCTCATCTCCCTCAAAATATCCCAACCATAAAACTTTATGAAGTCCACTAGGCCATAAATGACTCTTCCAAGCCCTTTTATTGCTCTTACAAGCCATTATGAGGGTCTTTATGAAGATTTTATCCCTTGAGCCTCCTTTGTTGACTCATCCTTCGCCTTTCCTCCATCCTCTCACCCTGTGACATGTTTCACTCCCTGATTGGCTATAAGGAAGCACAATCCATGTGCTCTCCTCTCATGCAATCTTAGCCCTCCATGAGCTTTTTCCCATCCTTGCATCTTAGCCCTCAATCCCTCAAGCATCTTGCCTATAAATTGGATCCTTCCCCTTTCCAAAACAACACAATCCATGAAGTAAAGTCATAATGCCATTTTGAGAAGCCATTTTACATCAAAACCATACACTCACACCCAAATTCCAACTCCATTTGAAGCCCTTTTTAAAGCATAAGCTTGAGCATACATCCTATCTATTTAGACAAAGCCACTCAACAAGAGAGCTTCTTATTGAAAGAGTCCATTAATGGCTCATATTCTTAATTGAGAGCTCATCTTAGTCTATCTTGAATTTTATGAATTTTGTTTAGTTTGTAGAAGCTTTATTTAAATTTGGTTTCTATTAGCATACTAACATTGCCCATATACATCTTCTATCAGCACTAGAGTTTTTTGAATGACTCTTGGTTCAACCCCATTACTATTATTTCCTATCCCACCTAACCATGATAATGCCTTACTATTATGCTCCTAGATTCTAAATAATTTAGACAAAGGTACTTTTGTAGTAATTTGTGATAACATAAATATCAAATCAATAGGCTCAAACATAGTAGGCTTCACAAGCATACCTTGAGTAGAAGTCCTTTGAATAGTAGGCACTATAATCTGCTTGGCTAAATTAGATGTTAAATTCTTTTCTTGCACTACTATTCTAGGGGTATCACTTGTTTGAAATTGCACTTTCTTTTCAGGCTCCCACTTCTTGACTTTACTATCTTTGGCCTTTTTTGTCTCAGTATGAGTTTTTCTTGCTCTCATCCTTGATCTTGTGCATAATATCCTTGATGAATATACTAGAATTTTTGCTAGCATCATTTCCAATTGTCCTATTGCTCAAGTTATAGTTATTGTGCACTTGAGAAATCATTTCTATAGTGATTTTGTCAATCTCCTCGTTCCAAGGTATTCTCAATTTTATATTATCAATATTTGAGGATACATTACATACCTTGTCTTTATCATAATTTTTATCATCTGAGAATACTTGTTGATGATTTAGTTGGTAATAAATTCTCTAACTAGTAATATCATCCTCATGTTCCTCTAAATCAAAATCTACACATTTATCAAACATGCCTAACATATTATAGCTTACATCATCATGGCTCTTTTCTTCTTCTTCTTCATGTTGTGTACTTTGGTCTAAAGAAAATGATTGAGAAACTACACAATAATTTGCAGAGTGAGGTGATTGGAATATGATGCACCATGGTACATCATCATTCATATTAATAGAGCTTCTCTATAGAGGATCTAGTGCACCCTTATCTTTTACATTCAGGGTTTGGTTGGGAATTGGTTTACCATCCTTCCATTGAGTGGTATAGGGGTAATTCTGCATTCTTGGTTGTCTATTGAAATAGTTATTATTGGACAAGACCTTCTCATGAAAATTTGGTTTGTTTGAATTGAAATTTGATGGATTAGTTTTCTTTAATAAGTAGAGTACTTGACCTATTGTAGGTTCTTTGGGCTTCTTTCCTACTGGGACTTTATCATTTTCTTTTTTTTTATTCTTGGAATTGAACAACTTTGGGTCATCCCTTCTCCCTAGCTTATTGGATGCTTTTCTATTATTTTCATTATTTAATACAATTCTAAAAGCATCCCTTAAATTTTTAGGCTCTTTTTCCCTCAACTGATAAGCCATCTTGCTATCAAAAGCATTAACATATGTTGTAAGATAAACATCCTCATTCAATCTCATAACCTAGAATAACTTATATAATCCCTTTCGAAACCTTATATTGAAATCAAATGTAGATTCATTAGGGTGTGTCATGATGTTATTAAATCATTCAACATAAATCTAGAATTAGTATTGTCTCCATATTGTTCTTTAAACAATTTTTTCCATATCACTCCAAGAACTGATACAGTCATCTGGTAATATTCTAAACCAATCCCTAGCATCCTCAATCAATGAATGTACAAATAATTTCATCACCACATATTCATGATCAGCTTCAAAGTCATTTAACATATCTATAAAGAATCTCAAGTGGTCCTCACCAGTGACATCATTGTTTCTAGAGAACTTGATGACTTTATCCCTTAGATCAAAATGTATGGGATGAGGGAAACCAGGAATCCCTACAAATGATATTTGTCTAAACTTTTCCATATACATAGGTTTTTTCTAAAAACTAGTAGCATTGGATGTGCTTGCTATATTAGCCTGATTATGGGAAATATTTTGTGATTGTTGTCTTTTGACAGTAGGGATCTGAATACTAGTGGTGGATGAAGAGACAAGGACAGACTGAGACATAGCTTGAATAGATATTACTATTCCATAAGTAGGCACAGAAGTTGCAATTGAAGTAGATAAGTTGGGCGAGGAAGCTAAAGTATAGTTAGACTTAATGAACTGAATCTTTCTCCTAGTTTCTGCTACTTGAGCTTCATTCTAAACCTTCTCAAGTTCTTTTGCCAAATCCTCTTTCTCTTTTAAATCTTTTTCTAGATCAAGGTCTAGTTTAGACATGGGAGGATTTATAGATTTTTAAATTCAACTTCGGGTTCATTTATTTGGATTCTTATAGCTTTTCCCTTTCCCTTATCTATGGGTTTCACATAAATTTCTACAGGATCTATTTGGACAAGCTTGTAGGCTTGGACTTGATGTTTCCTCTGGCTCATGAGCTTTTCTTGTTCTAGAACCTTAGACCTTAAACTATCTATATCCCCAAACACATTAGCATGAAGAACGGAGGTCCTTTCTTCTAACTTCTTGTTTTGTTCTTTCAAAGTAGTCATCCTTCTAAGTAGGCTATCTCTTTTAATAATGTCATTTAAGGTGGCTTGCTCTCTTTCTTTCTCCAAATGCACACACTTAGCCTCCTCTTCTACAATCCATTTCTTCAAGAATTCTATCTCTAAATAGACTTATTTAGGGTTTGCAAAAGTTGCTTCTGAATCAACAAGATCATCAAGATCTTGGTCTCCATAACTAGAATTGTTTACTTACAATTCATATATGATCTATGAAATGTATCTCCTACTAAAGAAACATCTTATCATGATAAACTTGGTCTTCTTGCAGTGGGTTACTAAATATAGCACCCAAAAAACCTCGTAGTTTATAATAGAGAACTCAATGAAGAGTATTCCCTTCCTACCATTGGTTGGTTTTGAGGGTAAACTGATGTATTGCCCCTTGGTTTCCATGTGAGATTTGGATCTTCTTTCTTTTTTCCTTGATTCTTCCCTTCACCTTGGTGTAGACCAATGTATAATTGTACATTAGGATTGACCCTTGAGTATGCCCTTGTTTTTTTTCTTTTATCATCCATTAAGAGGGAATTTCTTATTAAATAAGCACTAGCTCCAAATCCTTGACTAAGTCACCACCCTATTTTATGGAAGAGTAATAGTAAAATAGCTTTTGACTTCAAAGGAAGGACACAAGATAATATAAAAATATCTAACACATAGAGGAACCAATCATCAAAGACACAAGACCACAACTATTTCTTGATAGATAAGACACTTCAAAATGTTGATTTGAGATTAGTTTTGACAATTGAGTGTCACCACACTTAAGACATTTACTATGTTCATGCTGAATTACTAACACATGCTGAGTATAATATGTATAGATGCTGAGTTGCAATGAGTGTTGAGTCACTCATGTGCTGAGTAGTTCAATTGTCAAGTGAATAGTTGATGCCGAGCAAGTTCAAGTGTCAAGCAAGACAAAATTATAGTAAGTGTCGAGCATTAGTATGATCAAGTGTTGAGTAACATAAAATGGACCTAGTTGTTTTTGACAGTACAAACAACTATGTAAACCATTTTTGAGTTGACTTATGGATAGATCTCAAAGCTTTAAAGATAAGATCGAATCTATTTAGATTCCCTATGTGATCAACATGCAACCAATCAGAAAAATGGAAGGAATTGAGCAAGAAAAATGAGTGAATGTTAGTCATAGATTCATACCTAACCCTAAGCCACTAAAGTCTTTTTAAAGAGAGATGAAACTACATAATTTAGAGAGAGAGAGAGAGTGAGTATGTGTGTGTATGCGAGGAAGTAATGTGAGTGAAGAATTGAATGAAGTGAAAGGTGTGAATTGGTCAATATACATTCATGGTGACTTAGATGTGTGAAACAATTACAAAATCAATTTGCAAAATAGAGGAGAAACTATACAGTGTTGCTACAATAGATCAAGAGGATCAAGATGGATGAAATTTGCGATCTAAAATCAGCAAGGCAAAGTTGTAAGTGTATCATATCAAGCATTCTATTGTTACTTACTAACAACTATATCAGTAAGGTGAAATACTTTGGACTAAGATTGATTTAACAATCATTGCAAAATCCTTTAATAGGGTGACATTCCAAGTGAGCATTCTAAAGTCCTTTAGCCAAGCACACTTTTGATAGAGTGTTAAAATCCTTTAATAGGGTAGGATCTAAGAATTCTTTGTAAGCCTTTAATAGGGCAGGCCTTTCATAGGTCAAATCATGAGAATGGTCAAACTATGTAACCTTAATAGGTGAACTTTATTGTTGTAGTAGTGAAGAATTGTGGGTGTCATCCCCACCCCAATTTTACCTTCTCATTAGAGGTTTTCTGGGTAATCATATCTTATGCCAAGTGTTTATGTGGATGCATTTACTTTACATGTTATTTCAATATGTTAATATATGCATTTCTTTAAAGTTAAAATTTTTATTGGTTAGAGATTAGTACTTCTAATTCACCCCTGACCCCCCTCTGCAAAGTATACATTTTCCATTTGTATTTCAAACAATTGGTATCAAATCTGAGTTCTCATTAGGAGAAGCCTTACAGCTTGGTGAAGAGATCCTGAAATGGAAGTTTACAAGTTGGGAAAAACCATTGCAAATCAGCAGATTGAGATACATCTCTTACTACAACAACTAAATGAAGCTAGAGATTCCTTGAGAAGTTCATTGAAGAGAAAGAAGGATATTGCTATGGTAGAAAATAATACACAATACAAAGAAATTGACACAACAAAGTTATTTATAGATGGTAACTCCTATAAATTTGATGCCGTAATTATAGATCTCATGGAAAAGAATAGAGCACAAGCTGAGAAGATTAGAAATCTCAAGTTAGAACAAGAATCAAAAGCTATATTGCTATGTGAGGTGACTAAGAGAAAGAAGAAATCTATAGAAGACAAGGCCATGATTGAAGAAAAAAAAAAAAATTTGGCAAATGGAATGGAAGAAAAATTAGCATAGCTATCCAGGATCTCAAACATGCAATTGGACACCCTAAGCCAAATGATTCATGAGTTGAATATCAAGGACATTGAAATAACTACATCAAAATTGTAGAATGAACAACTATAGAATGACATGAAGAGACAAAAGGAGTTTGCAAAAAGTTTCAACAAGCCAAATGAAGCCATCAAGTACTTTGAGCAACTATTGAAATCCCCTAGATCTAGTAAAGACATATCAGGATTGGACTACATAAGCACTAAAGAAGGTGAATCATACAAAGCTATTGAGGAAAGAAACAATAAAGGTAAGAATTCTAAAGCTACTTGTCATCATTGTGGTAAGAAAGGACATACGGCCAATGTTTTTACGAACAAGAATGCTAAGCCTAAGAACATGACTCATTGTCACAAGTGCAACAAACAAGGTCATGAAGCACATGAATGCAAAACTAGAACCATGCATGCACCAAAATTTGAGGGACACTGCTACAATGGTCAAAATTTTGGACATAGAGCCTTTGAATGTAGATCCAAGTCTGCATGGTCATCAAACAAATCAACAAAAGGAAGAAGCAATGAAAAGTCCTATAATTGGCATTACAATACAAGACATAGTTGTCATTATTGTCAAGAGTATGGACACATCCCTGAGAATTGCATAAGAGAAGACTTTAGTGGTAACTACAATAGATGGTTGAGTCAAAATACATGCTTTAGTTGTTTAAAGACTTGTCATATCAACAAGCACTACCTAAAAAGGACAAAGGCACCTAACTTAGAGTTCAGCAAAGGAAAAGGTAAGGTAGATTTGAACATATCAAAGGAGAGGTGAACAAAACATGAAAGAATAAAGATGGATGCAACACATAAAATGAAGGGATCACTTCACTTGATAGGTCAAGTGGTCACATCTAATCAAACTAAGAAAAAGGAGGTATGTGGGACTAATATTTTTAAAAAATTATCATACATTAGTTCCAAAAGAAGTTAGTACTAAAATAGATTAATTAGCATAAAGAAAGATGCAAGATGATAGGGAAAATCCAAGGTCAAATCTTTAAGTTTTCACATTAGTGCCAAGTGTGAAAAGTCCTCTTCAATTGCTGAGTAAAGCACTAGTATGTGTCAAGTTGTCAGCCAAAGTCAATTGAACCTAAGTCAGTAGTAGCTATCGAGTGAAGGAAATTTCTATAGAAGCTAAGTGATGGTAAAATCAATGGACGCCGAGTGAAACAGAAATTGCATTGGAGCTGAGTTTATAGTTGAACATGTACGATGTAATAAATGTTATATTTTGAAAGGGTATAAAGGTGAATTTCACATTTTTTTGTCATTCTAAACACAAATCAAGAGTGAGTAGTGAAAAGAAGTGATTGACAAGAAAGATTGAAGCATTTACCTAGATCATAGTGAAGATCGAATGGCAGTTCATCAATTTCAAAGGTATTCTTCATCTATCAAACTAAGTAGATTTCATATTTGTTACACCCTAGCTTGCATAATGGCCTCTAGTTCTAAGAATCCAAAGGAGAAGGAACCATTCAAATTGTAATTAGTGAGAAACAAGGTCAAACAACCAGACTTTAGGGCCATACCAAAAGTTGCATACAAGAATGATCTAGCAAGCACATTATCTATCATTTTGCCCAAGGTTGTTATGGTTCAAGATGTGTGGAAGTGTTATAACTACAAGGTAGGATGAATTGGATATATAGAAATTAGACAAGCATATGATAGATTATGCAAAAATAGGGAGTTGAAGGAAGAATTCAAAATTGTAGAGAGGAAGGGCTTAAATTGTGCCCTAGATTTTCCAACTATTTTCAAAACTAAATGGATCAAGATTGTTCTAAGCAGAATACATGATAGTTGCCTATGGCTAGAAGGTGGACCCATCAAACTCTCAAGGAGAATTATACATAGCATTACTAGATACCCAACCCTAGAATGGCCTAAAACATTGAGAAGTGACTCTAAGGAGGTAACTGAGTGAAATATAGGAGCGAAGTGGAACAACTGAGGGATGATGATTGACACTATTTCAGATCCACTTCTTAACTTTGTAGTGAGATTCATATCACACCAATTCTATTAGTCAAGCTGACTAAATAGTGTTCCTTGTATAGTAGTTGATGTAGGCTACAAGATAGTCAAGAAAGATCATACTTATGATCTTGTAGAACTCCAGTTGCAAAAGATAATGGAGAACCTAGGAGCAATAAGGAAGTCTAAAATTGCTCAATTTATGCTTGGTTCAATACTGATATGCATATTTTTCTATATTCAAAATGAATTCCCATATTTTGGTAGAGTAGGATGGAAGACCAATAGGTCAGTTGTTGTGCAAATAAATGACTACATTGAAAAAATGGGAGAGAATTTTGAGTCTATAATGACTAGTTATTTTGAAGATTTCAAGAAATTCATGAAATAGAGGATAAGAATTCCTATTTCCCTAGTGGAAAAATATTACAATGATATTTTTGTTCTTGTGGAAATTGACTACACATTATCTAGGTTGCAGTGCCTAGAGTGAGATGGTTAAGGCCTCTAGGTTATGGAATAAATGTTGATGAAGCTTTAGTTGCTATCATTGCACTTCTTGCTACAGAAGTTGATAAAATTACTAAAAAATTTGGCAACTATGATGTTGTGAAATCTAGAGTTGAGATGGAATTGAAGATATCATCAACCTTAAAGAAGAAAGAAAAAATGGTAAAGAAGCTCAAAACCAATTTTGGAGAAGGCAATGATGGAGAAGATGATGATGAAGAAGAAGATGAACAAGAGGAACAAGATCAAGAACCTCTTGCCTTGACCCAAGGAATGGGTGCAGATAAGGAAGAAGAAGGTGTTGAGGGAGATGATGCTGAGGAAGCATCAATAAAGCCACAAGCAAAGAAGAGAAAATCCAAAGCATAGCCAGTTACAAAACCAAAAGCAGAGAATATTGCAAAGCCTAGTACAAAAAAGCTTGTAGCTCTAGCAACAAGAGAAAATGCAAGGGTAACTACACAAAATCCCAAGAAGCAAGCCAAAGAAAAAACTAAGGCAACTGAGATGACTGGTCCTATGTAGAAGAAACCAAGAAGAAAATATGTGGCACAAATAGAGTTGGATGATGAAAAGACAAAGTTAGAGGACACAAGCCAATTCATAATGGTAAGTCATGCTCTCAAATCTAATCTTGAAAACATTTGTGATAATGTTAGAAATAATGCAGATTTGACTAGTTTGAAAAACATTGAATTTGGTAAATTGAGTAGAGAAGAACAAAACATGGTTGAAGAGTCAATATATGCCATGATGGAAAAATTCATTGAATTTGATAACACAATGTCCAAAGATTTGTACACAATTGTTGAGAATGAATGGCACTATTTCCTAAATATGGAGAAAGATATAAAAGAATCTACATTGGAACAAGTGATACCATAATTGTCAAAAGGAAAAATAACCAAAGTTAATAAGAAATATGGTAGCAGATTTGCACCAAAATATAGGGCATTCAACATTTTACAAAATAAAATTCAAGATGTTGTGAAGAAATCCACACAAATGTGGAGGCTAATAAATGGATTAACAACTATAAAATAAGGAGAATTAGATCCCTTTGAGGAAAGGAATAATCAAGAAGAAGGTGAGGACAAGGAGGAAGAAACAACAAAAGACAAAGAAAACACTACAATGGAAGAGACACAACAAAAGAAAGATGAGGTGGCAACAACTAATGAGCAACAAGCAAAATAGAATGTGGAAGATTCACAATTGTTAGCCATGAGCCCTCCATATGACACAAACACAACTATAGAGACTATAATAGTGAAAGATGTTCACCTTAGAACATCAATCCATTAACTGTAGAAAATTTGAAAAAGATACTTGAACAATCCACAGTACAGGTAAAGCTATGTGAAAATCCTATATTGGTTAGTGTGGATAAATTACAAAAGGTTGTAGCTGACATAACAAGGGAAAAGGTGACTACACAAGAACCACCTACTATCATCCCTATAGCTGCTAGTGATCAACCATTAAGATAAATAGAGGATAAATCTCCAAAGGTTGATACTACTACAAAATTTGATGAAATTCAAATTGCAAAAAAAAAGGAGCCAACAAAGGAACAAGTAGGATAGACAGATGTTTCTATACCTACTGCACAAACACAAGGTGCAACCCAATTGATCATAATTGATCAAGGCAGATCTGATGAAGACAAGGACATACCCAAGGAGAAGGAGAAAGAAGCCTTTCAAACATTGGTAAACTTAACAACAACTAGAACTCCTACTAAAGTCCTTCAGAGGTTGTGCACTAATGCAATACCATTGTAGATTTCTACACCAGGCTCGAGCTCAACAAAAGTTGTACCCAAATATGATTATGAAACAATAACCTTAGAGAAGATCAATCTTATGCAAGAAACATTGGAAAGAAATAAGAATCAAGAGATACTTAGGAAGGAATATAAACATAGGCAAGCACTTTAGGAAATCAAAGATAGCTTTTTAGATGCTTTTAGCTTCCAAACACCTAATGAATCAAAGCCTATATTAGAAAAACTATCAAAGATTATTGAACAAGTGAGAAATAAAGACTAGGAAACCAATGTCAAACTCATGGAATGGTCTAAAAAGAAATTTCAAGGAAAGGTTAATCAGAAAATATCTAGTGGAATAGCACTATCACAAGTAGAGTTGGCTAACAAAATTGAGAAAGTGAAGATAGTACTTGAGAATATATTCTCATTGTACACAAAATTGTGTGACCCAACACTCTTCACACAAGAGATGAGACGAAAAAAATTGAGTCTAGAAAGAAATTTGAAGATTTTAGGCATGTAACTACCTCAAAATCCAACTCAAGGAGAGAAGCACTTTCATTCAGTGCTTCATACACAGAATCAACTAGTTGTGTTAACAAAAAAAGAGGCTAACATTATAGCCAAGTTGATTAGTATACCTCCCTTACCCCCCATATGGAAATACTCCAAAAATAACTAGGCTATGTAGAAGTAGTGTTAAAGAAAGATCCCAATCTTTCAACATTGGATAGACTAGTTCATCTTGTCATCAAGACAACCATCCAGATCAAGTCCTTTGATGTTGCATTAGTCAAGAACTTTTTGGACAAATACACAATTAGTGTATAGACCCTTTGACATTAGTTTCAAAAAAGGGGAGAAATATTCAAGGGGGGGGAAATAATGAAAAGGGGGAGACCCAAAAATGGGGAGAGTAAGAAAACGGGGCACAACCAGAAAAAATAGATTATATCAGATAGAAACAAAGCATCAAAAATTTTGAAGACAGAGTATCAACATGAAGCAAATCTACTCAAAGAGAAGAAGAAATTTTGGATACAGAATTGGCACATTAACTTAAGGAGAGTTACAAAAAATGTAGGTATATGAGTCTCTTATAGAGTTTTGAGAATTTTGTGGTTTTGTATATATGCTGAATTATATATATCATACTCGAGGAAATTAGATTTTTTATGTACAATTAAGTGTTTTTGCCACTTATGTCAAAGGGGGAGATTTTTGATCTCATATTGGTTTTGACAATTGAGTGTCAACACACTTAAGACATTTACTAAGTTTGGGTCAAACTAGTAACACATGTTGAGTATAATATGTATAGATGTCAAGTCACGATGAGAGTCGAGTCACTCATGTGCCGATTAGTTCAAGTGCCAAGTGAATAGTTGATGCCAAGTAAGTTCAAGTGCCAAGCAAGACAGAATTATAGTATGTGTTGACCATCAGTATTATCAAATGTCGAGTAACACAGAATGGACCTAGTTGTTTGTGATGGCACAAACAACTATGTAAACTATTTTTGAGCCAACTTATGGATAGATCTCAAAGATTAAAAGATAAGATAAAATCTATTTGGATTCCCTATCTGATCAACATGCAACCAATCAAAAAAATGGAAGGAATTGAGATAGAAAAATGAGTGAATCTATGTCATAGATTCATACCTAACCCTAAGCCACCCAAATTCTTTCTAAAGAGAGATAAAGCCCCATAATTTAGAGAGAGCGAGAGTGAGTATGTGTGTGTATGCAAGGAAGTAAAAGGTGTGAATTAATCAATATAAATTCAAGGTGACTTAGACATGTGAAAGAATTGTAGAATCAATTTGCAAAATAGAGGAGAAACTATACACCATTGCTACAATAGATCAAGAGGATCAAGATGGATAGAATTGCAATCTAAAATTAGCAAGGAAAAGTTATAAGTGTATCAGATCATACATTCTACTGTTACTTTCTAACAACTATATTATTAGGGTGAAATCCTTTGGACTAAGATTGATTTAATAGTCATTGTAAAATACTTTATAGGGTGACATTCCAAGTGAGCGTTCTAAAGTCCTTTAGCCAGGGACACTTTTAACAGGGTGTTAAAGTCCTTTAATAGGGTAGGATCTAATAATCCTTTATAAGCCTTTAAGAGGGCAGGCCTTTCACATGGTAGATCTGAGAATGGTCAAACTATTTAACCTTAACAAGTGAACTTTATTGTTGTAGCAATGAAGAATTGTGGGTGTCATCCCTACCCCAATTTTACCTTCTCATCAGAGGGCTTTGGGTAATCATATCTAATGTCAAGTGTTTATGTGGATGCATTAACTTTACATATTATTTCAATATGTTAATGCATGCATTGTTTTAAAGTTAAAAGTTTTATTGGTTAGAGATTATTACTTCTGATTCACCCCCCTCGTAGGAGTATACATTTCCCATTTGTATTTGTGTACATCAATATACACCTGTAGCACTAGGGTTCTCTCTCTCTCTTTAAATTCCCAAGGTTTGTCACTAAAACAAACTTATTATAACCACAACTAGTACTAAAAAATAATCTAACACACACGTACACAACATGACCAAAGAAATTGTAGTACTTCTCACACATTTGAAGGGTTTGATCCATAGTAGAGTTGCCATTTTGTTGGTTTTCTTCAACTATTAAGCAACCAAATACTCAATACCAAGAAAATGAAACTAAAAAAATCTAAGGATCAACTACTTCCCATTGACAATCTATATGCGCTTCTTATCTAGATCCAACATCAACAAAATCAAGATTGATTTTCTACTCTTTGGGCTCTGCAGAACCAAGGCAGGTATAACTAAGGGATGGAAGATGCTTAAAATAACACCATACATAGATTTAGTTCATTTCATGACACTCTAAAATAATATGCATCCCTTAAAAGCATATATGGTCACCATTCTTCTTAGGTTTACACATAATTCTAGCCATAGCAGCTAACTACAACTCAAAAGTTAAGTGTAAAAAAGTGTTGACCAGCATTGATAACTCTTTGAATAGTAAAAAAATTGATTTCAAATTTAAGTGTGATGCTTACTTATGATCTTTTCATTTGCAGACTAAAATAATAAGATCAATGCCTTATCTATTGGGATTTAGAGTCTATTCAATTCATAGATCTGATTGATTGCATTACAATCAATGTTTATCAACAATTCCTACTGAAACTCATTCTTATAAACATCCATCTTATTACCATGGCTATCCTATCAATTTTACTAAAGCATTTACTTAATTCTTTGAATTAAAAGTAATAGTAAATTGGCATACAATTTGATTCAATTGCATTCAATTGAACAAGACTTGTTCATACAATTTCAAGATAATCAAGTAATGAAAATGGAGACAAGATTTAGTCAGAAAAGATGTGGGGAGAGTTAATCTTTGTATTCATTCCATTTTGAAATTTTTTATCTAGTTAAATAAGACTCAAAAAGACTCAAGATGAAAGATCTAAATCCTATCAAGTTGATGTACATTCTCATAAAATTTTAAAGAAAACATATCACAAAATATACATCAAGAAAAGTTGGACCAAATAGACTTAGTAAAGACATAAAAAGACAAAAATGCATACCCTTTTTGCAGCCCTAGAATCTCACTTATAAGGAGTGAGATGCAATAAGCTTTAGGCGTAGAGGAAATTCTAGTTGTCCTTTAAGACAAAAGATATTTACATTCTACTATCACAAAAAGACAAAAATTTATGTAATAGAAAACTTATACATCAAAGTATTCTTTTGATGGGACCCTCTTCCTATTACATCTCCAAATGCTATAGAATCCATGAGTGACTCTTGTGCTACTCTAATTCCTTAGAATATGTACCTATTAAACTTGCCAATGTTGCATCATGTTCTAATATTTCCAAGTTAACCTCAACTTAGGGATCTCCACTGGCTTCATCTTGAGCTAATAAAACCACATTCATTCTTGTTTCTTCTTCTTCCATGTCATCAATTTTGGCCTTTGAACCTACAACTATAATTGATTTCATGTCTTTGTCCTCTTCTTTCCTCTGATATCCTATAGGTGTATCAATTATTTGTATTTCATCTTGATCTATTGCATCATTATCACTTTCAACTTCCTCCCACCGCTCATCCGAAGCAATATCTACCATCCACTTGTCAAAAAGTGTGTCATCTAGCTAGCTTAATTGTAGAATATCATTTTGCATCTTGATCACATACTCAGCCACTTTTTTAATGCTAACATATAATTGTTTTAAAGAATCAAAGAATAATTGGACTTTCATAATTTCCTCTATTGTGGTTTCCCACCATGCATGTCCTTTTTCATTAATGACTCTATTTATACTCAAACAAAACAAGTCATCTAGTTCTTTGGCCCATTCATCCTTACTTTTCAATCTATTCTTCTTATCCAAAGCAAATGGGAATAAATAATTTTTTTAACTTGTATACTTACCCAACTAGCTAACAATTCTTCTCTGCAACTCAACTTTTTTATCATCAAATTTTGGAATATCATTAGCAACATCATAAGCTTTTTCTATATGGTCATGTGAAAATTTTATGATAGAATGACATAAAAAATGACCTCTTTCCTTCTCTTCCTCCACTTATTGACAATAGGTTTCAAAATTTCATCACTTTCTTTTATTTCCTCCCATATGTTTATTACCTTTTCTAACTGATCACAAAACAATGGCCATTCAATTTTATTAACCAAATACATAAGAGCCTTTCTCATTTTATCTTCATACTACATATTTAGTTCTACATGTAAGGCCCACAATTTTCTCTTCTCTTCTTCAAAATCTTCAACTGTATACTACTATGGCCTCTGTGGTGTATCAGGAATCTCAATGAGCAGAGTGGATTTAAAAGGTTCCACTAGTGGACAAGGGTATGTGATCCTTGGCCTAGAACATTTTCCCCTCATTTTATTTTCAAGTTCAATTCTTTTTTGAACTTCTTTATTATAGGCCTCCGAAACTTTCTCATACTTATCCTACAATGCTAACCTTTCCTACTCATCTCTCTTTGTAGTGGCCAAAGCTATGTTAGATGTACCAACATTCAAATGTGTAGCCTTCGCATTGGTTGTATCTTTCACCCTCTTCACAATTATATTGCCCCTTAGTCTAGTATCATCAGACTATGAGGAAATAGTCTTGGATCCTTTTTTTATTGAACAAATGACTAAGGTAGCATGGTCTATAGTAAATGTGGCACCTTTTATTTCTTTCTTATTTTGATCTTGTATGTTTAGTTTATTAGAAACAAAATTAAAAACTAGAGCATCTACTATATCCCAATTGCATAGCAATAAAACATTGGATACTCTTACCATGTATCTCCACTCTTTAGGGGTCAAGTTCTTAAATTCTTATGTCATCTCCTCCTTTATTTGGTTTTGTGCATCTACTTCTTTCATCTCTAGATGTTTTTCTCTCAAATTATTGCACCTTTCTTCAAAAACCCCTATATTTTTTCTCCAAGAAAACTAATAGAAGCCTCTTGACTTAAAAAAAAACATCATCTGATAAAAATTTGTGGCTAGTGTGTTCTAATATAGGGTCCAATTCTTTTCCTTTGTAATCTATCATTGTCAAATCAAGGCTTGGCATTGGAGGTTCTTAAGGATTTCCCTCTTCTAGCTCTACCTAGGTAATAAATACTCCCCCTTAGGACCCTAGTTGTTCCACTTGCTCTCTAGTGAGCTACTCTTCACCAATTTGCAAAGGGGACTGGATAGGTGAATATTCCTTAATGTGAAGACCTTGTTCTTTTATTATTTTTTGCCTCTTAAACAAGGGCTCATCAGGTCTCTCTTCCAAAACAACACTAGTTGATCCTAATTTTTGTTTTCATTTTTCCACAGTGGCCTTCTTATTTTGGATCACATTGTAGCTTGGTCTTTTTTGGACAATTAACTAACATATTCCAATATTAGGAGTGAATGCCAATTTCCTCATGACCTCTTTGGCTTTATCTAGATAAGTATTGTTGAAGAATTGTTTCTTCTCATTCATTGTTTCTTCTCATTCATTGTTTCTACTATCTTAGGAAAGGTAAGGATGAGCTTATTTATTTTATTTGCCTATATTTTTGCATTATCAAGAGGCTCATAATCTTTGTCAAAACAATGAATAAATTCAAAAACTCTTGAAAAAACCCTCCACTTCTCCATTTTGGTCTCTTTCTCCTACAAAGAGAACTCAATCCTTATTATATCCTCAGGGTAATAAGGCTCATGTTTTATGGAACCAAGCTTAGGTCTAAATCTAAAAACCAAATCATAAAACCCCTTAGTATCACAAAAATGGGGATGAGACATAGCCATCTTCTACTAGTCTAGTAATTTATATAAAAACAACCAACCACCTTTTGTAATTACAAAATGGTGGGCTACCGTACAAGTTGGGAAAAATGAGCCTCTTTGTCTTCTTACCAAATAGATTTCCTCCAATCCTCCTAGTGGCCACAATATCTTAGCTATTCCTATTTTTAGAGGCACCTAATAGGGTAATATGTGAGGGGTCCCTGTGAAACCATAAATTCTAAAAATAGTTGAAATGGAGTAATGTATAATATCTCCCCAATTGTATGATACTTTCAAACTAGAGGAGTTATCCATGGGCCTGATAAGATTTATTAGTGCCCTAGGAATTCTAGGATTGTCCCTTAATAAGAGGCACATTAACCTTGATGAAAAGTACCTATCAAACCTAATAGAACTGGCCTTTTCTACATCCCAGGTCATGCATGCACTCCACTACTAAATTGGTAGAGCTTCTCCCTCCTATTCTCTATTCAAAACCATTTCTCTCCCAAAATATGTTACACCTTTAAACAAGAACATATGCATCAGCAGTGAGTAGTGACCAAAAGTTTTTTCTACCTTGCCCTTGGCAATTCCAACCAGGCCTATATGGATTTCTTCTACTAAATAGGAGGTGAAATCAAAAATAATATCAAAACCAAAAAAAGAAATTTGAACCATCATATACATAGAATTTATAGGCATGACATTCTGCTCATCCTCACTGAAAACCCTACATAAATTCATATATATCTCCACAACCTAGGAATTGAAATATTCCATTTTAAAAGGTTCCCTAGTAGATGCTATGATTATTGAAAAGTTTCCAATTGTGCCTATATGTGCCCTTAGTGTACCCTGCCTAATCATATCCTTCTTAGATAAATATTCCTTATCCAGATCTAGTAGGTGAATAGGTATATGATAATCTGATAGTGGCTCTAGACTAAAAACTTCTCAAATTTCCTCATGGCTTATTGTGATAAGACATTCACCATCCATTCTTCTCACTACTCTAATTGTTGGATCATAACTTTTTGCAATAGCCATTAATAGGTCAGAATCCATGAAAACACTAGGGACCACTATTTTTCCCAACATAAAGTTCTAGATGTTCCCATGAGAGGCAAATAATTTCCTTTTTGAGAACCATTTTTTGAAAAGGTAGAGCCCTATTCTAGAAGTAGTAGCATCTCTAACCCTATTTCCCTTATCATGCAATCTATCAAAAATTTTAAGTCTAGGGTTTAGAGAAGTTAATTTTTCACTTGAGCAGACTCATTTGTGAACTCAGGCAATAATTCAAGGAGATCATCATGAATGTTTATTGATAAATAGTCTTCTTGACCCAAGAAAACTTTCTTTCAAGGCATGGTGAATAAAAATCACAGAAAACTAGAACACTTTGATATATATGGTGAATTCAAGAACATGGTTGATTCTCTGCTACCTTTTCTCTACAATTTTTCAATATATTGTGGACAAATGGAAATTCTTTTGCATTCTAATCACACCAAGTGCAATTCCTTAATAGCTCTAAAGTCTTTGGAAGCCCAAAAATTTGTTTGTGTATAAAGGAAATAGCAAGATTTCTGCAATATACTCTTTTCTTGGTTTGTACAAGGAGCTTTCAATCTTCATAAATGAACTAGAAGGAGAATAGAGTGGCACCACCTTCTATTTTTTGAAAATACACCATCAATCCCAAAAAACTTGATGATCCAGGAATAGAATAAAAAATGACTAATTTTCTACTTGCCAAGCTAGAATTCAACTCAATAATCTTTATCTATGTAAGCCTTTCTTTTACTGCTAGCAAATTGGTCTAGACCCACTAGCACTTGTGGACACATGTCATCCTCTTTCTATGTCGCCATGCATAAATGGTGAGCAACTTCCTTATGAGACATAATGAAAATCATTTATTCATTATAATCTAACATTGTGCATTTTTTTAGTGCTCCAATGTGACTGTAGTGGGTCCCTCCATTTCTCCCTTTAGTTGCCATGTTGCTACCATTAACAAGAAAGCAATTTCTCATAATGACTTAGCACCTACCATAGATGTGCTTTGATCTGATGGTCCCCTTTTACATGTACCTTCATTTTGAATGGGATTCCACATAATATGTAACTCAATAATGCTTTAACATGCTGGCAAATCATTTATAATGTTTTCATCCTTTTGCAACATTCAATAAAAGTAAGCTCTGTCGTGTTCTTTCTTTTTTGATAAGGTGTTATGTCTCTACCAACATAGAACATGGGTTTTTCGATTGTGACATAGTGACCACCACACTTTTAAAAGAATCTGGCACACAAAAAATATACATGTTCTTAATTGTTGCCAACCTCTCAAAATGATCATGTGGCTTATTACTGATAAGGGAATTTTTTGGGACCCACCTTTCAAAATAAACCATTGTTGTGTTCCATTTTTAGGCGAGGTGATATGTCACTACCACCATAAAACATAGGTTTTTCAGTCATGACATAGAAACTTCCTGAAAGCTTAAGAAATTTTGGTGCCAAAAAAATGACATCTTTTCACTGTCATCATTGTATTTAATGTCTCTTACAATGCATCATAATCACATGACCACGTTAATAACAAAAACCTTTATGGCACCCATCCCATTTGTTAATCTTACCTTTTTCATTTTGCTGACAAGGCACTATGTTGCTACCGACATGATTCTCAAATTTTTTGGTTGCAACATAGCAACCTCCTAGATATTATAAAAATTGGTAACCGAAGATATAGCATATTCTAGTCAGTCCTCTTTCTAATACCTGACATTTTTGACATCAATCACATCATCGAACCTTTCAAAATAATTAAAAATCTAGTGCCCACTTTCTACTTCATGTCATTATCTTTCTATTTCATGATGGTCACCATGTTGCATAGGCTAAAATCCTTATAGTTTCTTTATGTGGCATGATAACCATCGTAGATCTAGAAGAGATCTAATGGCAGAAATGACTTTAGGAAAAAAGATAACCGAAAAGAAAGAACTTAAACAGTCTCTTGAAATAATATACTAATTTCAAAGCTGATTCACCCACTATGCTTTTCAAAATAGATGCACATGTCATAACAAGTCTACTTAGGGTGCAAAAATTTTATTTTAAAAGAGTTCTACCTAGGGTTAGTAGACTTTGTAAAAGGTCAAACCCTATCTTGCAAGATTTATATCCATCTGTCTAATTTTTTAAAGCCTATTTTGTGGGAATTTTTTGCACTGTGGAAAAAACAAACCGACATATTGGTTTTGCAAGAACAAATGATAACAATCTATATTTGAAGACTAACAAGAACAATGAGAATAATACTAAGATATCTAAAAGGAACATAAGACTATGGATTGTATTACAAGAAGAATGATAGATTTAAACTAAATGTATTCACTACCTCTGATAAGGAAAGAAATATTGATGATAGGAAGAACACAAGTGATAGAGCATTCTTGCTAGGAGAGAGATTGATTTCATGGACAAGAAAGAAGCAAAACTACATTTCTGAATAAACAATTGAAGCTAACTATATGGTGGCAATAATGAATTGCTTAAGTATCATACATATCAAAAAATTGTTGAAATGTACGAAGAAAGAAATTATTGATCTAGTGGTTATCTATAGTGATAACACAAGTGGTATTATCATATCAACAAATCCTATTATGCACACAAAGGAAAATCACATTACTATCAAGTATCATTACTTGAGTGAGCTAATTCAAAATTGGAGTATCTGAACACAAAAGAGAAAATAGCTGATATATTCACTAAAGATTTACTTAAGGATACTCATGAATTTATTAGAAGTGAACTAGGGGTGATTTCCCTAAATAAAGGTACTTAAGAAAAATTGAAGCAGTGCATCAAATGTTTCAATCAGACTAGTGTATAGATTGATGTAGACAATTCTACTTTATGAGTTTCCTAATGTAGTAAAAAAGAAGATAGTTTGTCATATGAAGATGATAGATGAAGAATTTAGAACTGAGATGAAGGTAACTACAGCAGAAGGATGTATAAGACAAAGATAATATCTTTGGATTTATTGTCAAAGAAAGAGAGAATATCTAAAATATACTAAGGGAAAGAATATCTATGAGATCATGATAGAAATATTATCAGAGAGTTAACATGAAAGAGAGACAACGTGGTAGTGGGAAGAAATATCTTTAAGTAATAGGGAGTGATTACTTAGAGGGAGTTTATAATATTTACTTGAAATGTTGCTAGAGATATGAATTATAATGAAACTAAGGATATTTCTTAAGATCTAATATATTGAGGGTGTTACTCATGTATGTACAAGTTTTGGATCATATGGTAACTTGAAGTATTCCTGAAATATTTTGAGGGGTGTTTCCATCAATGCCAAAGAGGGCAATTGTTGGAAGCTACAACTAAAATAATTGTTGTATTGTCATTGATGTCAAACCTATTGGTGAGATAGTTTTATCTGATCTAAGTGTCATATTTATCTAATTGATGATGAGTATTTGAGAAGTTTCTCATAACAAAAAGACTTAGAAGAATTTTTGAGTTATGAAAAAGAAACCACAAATGAACACTTTATTAGTTGGACTTTCACAAGATGTATTGATTATTTAAATTACTTTACAAGAGGAGAAGATAGTAATGTAGAAGATTTGAAAGTGTGAATAGAGATAGATCAAAAGTATATGCTTGACAAAGTAATAGAGTGGAAGACTAAAGAATTTTGATGAACATGTTCAGTGATGCTAGTGTCAACCAAGCCATAATAAGTGCCAAGAAAAGTTAGTGTTGACCGAGAATCAGTATTGACTAAGTGACATCTATGTGTTGAATGTGAATTTTAATAGGGACTAAGTGAACTAGTGATGACCGAGTATCAAAACTTAGTGTTGGTCGAGGAAGTCATTTTAACTATTTTCAAAGAATCATAAATTCTAGCAAACTAAAATGATTTCTTGAGATATGAAAAGTATGTTGAAGATAAGGATTGATGAATTAGATCATTTAATTCTAGGAAAGGATTAGGTAAAGGATCTAAGAGATGAATTCCAAGAGAAGTTTCTAGAAAATAAGAGAAAAATAAAATGGAAAATAAATAGAATGCATTTGATGGATTCAATCATAAACCCTAAGATCTATAGTGGTGTTTAAGTGGAAAAATATTTAAAATTTCCTATTTAAGGAGGTACATAGGTGAACTTATAGCATCTTTATCTGTGTGTGTGCCTATATGCAGATGCTTGTGAAGTTGAGGTTGTGACTGATGTTGTTGATTGACAAATTTAACTAGAAGATTTAACCAATTTCTAAAGAAGTAAAGGGTGATTAGTTGAAGATTTTTCAAGGGAATTAGATATTGAGATGACAATGGAGGCCAAATAGTGAATTAATTTATGAATAGAATAAAGATTTGTATATATAAAGTGAGTTGTACGTAACAGATTCAACCCTATTGTTACTTTCTAACCATTGTGAACAATATTTGAAATCCTTTAATCAAGGTTGACCTAACACTCATAGTGACTTAATCGTCTATATAAATTATTTATCTAGGAGACATTCTAATGGAATGTTCTAAAGTCCTCTAATAAGGTGACTACTAATAGGGCTATTAAATCCTTTAACAAGGTCACATTTAACAATGTGTTTTGTAACCTTTATCAGGGTTGGCTCCTAACAGGGCTCACTTTAGAAGAATGAAAATTGGTGACATGTTGTTGATGGTTTCCCCAAGTCGAGGTTCTATGTTAAATCATATTGTAAAACTTGTGTGGATGTTATTATGATGTTTCATTGATTAATGTTTACATTCTGAAAGTTACTTATTTTAGAATAGTGGAAAGCTAGTTGATGTTGCTAATAATTTACAATAGAGACAAAGCAATGAAATGATAAGATTTGAAATTCTTTAAGTATTTATTTATTCAATTGGTACATCTAGATCTTGGATAACTAAATCACAACCCCCCTCCCCCCTATCAATTATTTTAAATATTCTAATAGAGTTTTGGTGATGATCACCTGGTATAAATAATGGGGTTATGGCTAACCAAAGCATTAGATCAATCACCAAAAATTTAGTGATTGGGCTATAACTTTGGTGTGTGGATTTTATACTTGAAAGTAGTAGTTTTTTGGCCACAATGAGGATGCCTATATGTTAATTTTAGGTATTGGATATTTATTGTATTCCTTTGTTAAGAGTAAAAAATTGTAGCTCAAGATTTCCTATAATTCTTATGGGTGTGACATTTAAAATCTTAGAAACAATACAAAGATATTATATTTAGAAAAAAATATATGGTTTAATATTTTTGTAGAGATGATTATAAGAAACATTTAGTTTAATTGAATCAATTTAATTTTAATGGTTGTTGAATAACATATGATACTCATAAGTCTATTGGACACTTTTAGGTATATTAAATTTGATGCAAGAGCATCCTAGGTGTGAGGGCAATCTTGCATCACCCAAAAATATTTTAATTTCAGCTTGTATCATTTTAGTTTTAGGCTTTTCTATTTTAATTTGTTCTAGTAGACTGGGGGGTTACTATTTTTGGGAACTTTATATTTTTAAAAATTTTGTCATATGAGCTAAGAAAGTTCTAATTTTTGTCAGGAAGGTTCACTTCAAAATTATTAGCTTACCACATAAATTTCATGGCTCCAGCTTCCACATTGGAGAAATTATTTTAGATTTTTGGTGGAAAATTCTATAGAAATATGTTCAAACTTGGTTTTGAAGGCTTTAGAGGTTCTAGAATGGGGTCAAACATTAGCTAAGTGGCACTTTACATCTTTGCAATTGTAGTTCAAGATCTGTCCTTTCCAAAAAGTGATTATAATAGTCAATTGGAGCTACAATTTGTGAGTCATGATCTCTAAAAGTTTGGGAACCTTACTCATGGTCATAAAATAAAGTTTGGAATTATTTTGAGCCAACCCTAATGTAATAAATGTAATACCCAATGGAAGAAGTAAGCGATGATGAGGACACGATAGAAGAAAATGTTGAAGCAAGGGCAATTCTTAACCTAGAGGAAGAGAGGATTTTAAATCCATCTCCAAGATTGGAAAAACACCTAAGTTTGAAGTTCCCACATTTTCAGGAAATCTTAACCTAGAGGAGCTAATTGATTGGATCAATGAAGTGGAGGAGTACTTTAAGTATGAAGATATTGAGGATCCTTATAGGGTCAAGTTTGTGAAGGAGAAACTGAAGGGACATGCAAAGATCTAGTAGCAGGAGGTTCAGTTGGAGTGAAATAGAAAGGGAAAGGACAAAATCACCAGATGGGATTAGATGATAGCTAAAATGAATTGATAATTCATTCCCATGAATTATGAATTTGATCTATTGAAGAAAATGTAAGGGTTGAAGCAAGTAGGAAAATATTTTCAAGAGTATACTAAAGAGCTCTACCAAGTTCTCATTAGAACCAACCATGCAAAAGCTAGTAAGGAGTAGGTGGCCCATTATCTTAATGGGTTAAGGCCAAGTATTCAAGATGAGCTAAGTCTCATTTGAATGAGCAGTATTGAGGAGGCATACTAGTTTCCACTTAGAGTTAAGGAAAAACTAAGCAAGAAGTTTGACAACAAGAATAGTGGAAGACGTCATGGTGGAAGATCTGTCAGATGATCTTATGGTGGCTGAAATGATGATACAAAGAGCAAGGATGAAGTTGGAAGTAGTAGTCAAAACTAGAGGGCAAAAAATTCCAACTATTTCCATGATTAGAACAATAGAGATCAGAGAGGAAGAGGTAGAGGACAAGGATCTGGAAGAGGCTTCCATGGGAAATGTTTGATCTATAAAGAAGAAGGACATAGAGCATTTGAATGTTCACAACACCAAGGAAGGGTAGATAAAAGAACATAAGGCCAAGCCAGAGTTGCACATGTCAATGAAGATGCAAAATCATCGCATTCTAAAGATGCTAAAAGAGAAATCCTAGTTAATAGAAGAGTCCTACTGAATGGTGAGAATGAGCCTAATTAAAGAAGGAGCATATTTTGCACAAGATGCAGAAGTGAAGATAAGTGTTGTGATGTGATCATTGATGGTGGAATTTTTGACAATTTGGTGTCAAAAAATATGGTCACAAAGTTGAATCTAAAGAGGAAGAAACACACGCACCCATATCATATTGCTTGGGTGCAAGATAACCATAGGGTCATGGTCAATAAGCAATTCTTAGTGAATTTCAAGAGTAGAAGCTACAAGGATGATGTACTTTGTGATATCATACCTATGAACATATGTCATATCTTTTTGGGTAGGCCATGGTAGTTTGAAATGTATGTTGTACATGATGGGTGAGAAAATATCTACATTCTGACCAAGGATGGAGTGGAACATAACTTGAAGTCATTGAAGGAGAAAGAAGAAAGGGTATGTAGTACTACTAGAATATGTTTTATTGACGGAAAGAAGTTTCTCAAAGGTATGAAGCATGAGCATATGTATTTTTCTCTAATTCCAAAAGATAGAAAAGAAGAAGTAGAGGAGGTTCCTATAAAAGTTTTATATATGTTGGAAGATTTTTATGATGTTACAATGTTAGATAATGTACCTAATGGATTACCCCCAGTGAGAAAGATCAGTCACCAAATGGATGTTATTCCAAAAGCCAATTTTCCAAACAAGATAGTGCACAAAATGACATCAGTAAAAAGAAAGGAGCTAAATAGAAAAGTGCATAAGTTGTTGTAGAGAGGGTTAAATCAAGAGAGTTTGAAGCCATGCAATGTACAAGCAATATTAGCACCTAAGAAAAATGGAGAATGGGGGATGTCTACATTCTCTCATGCTATCAACAAAATCACAATCAAGCACATTTTTCCATTGGATGGATGATATTATGGACTATTTGAGTGGGGCTAAGTATGTCACAAAGAGAGATTTGAAGAGTAGATACCATCAAATTCATATCTAAGAAGGTGATGAATGGAAGATTATTTTCAAAATAAGCGAAGGATTGTACAAGTGGTTAGTCATGCCTTTTGGGCTAACCAATGCACTAAGCACTTTCATGAAGCTCATGAATGAGGTACTAAAGGAGTTTCAGGGCAAGTTTTTTCATTGTTTACCTAGATGATATTTTGATCTTTAGTAAGACATTGGAGGATCATATGATGCATATTTGCAAGGTACTTGAGAAGTTGAGGGAAGAAAAGTTGCTAATAAATTTGAAAAAAGTGCAGTTTTGTGAATAATGAGTTGGTATACTTTGGATTTGTAGTTTTAGGTGAAGGTATGAAAATGGATCTTGAGAAAGTGCAGAGTATCCTTGAATGGCCTACACCAAGGAGTGCAATAGAGGTAAGATCTTTTCATGGATTGGCTAGTTTTTATAGAAAGTTCATAAGAGGTTTTAGCAGTTTTTGTGGACCCTTGACTGAAACAATGAGGCCTAGGATAGGAAAGAATTTAAGTGGACTATAGGAGCAGTTAAGAGTTTTAATCTATTGAAACAAAAAGAGCAAACCTATTTTAGCACTTCCTGATTTTAGCAAGGTGTTTCAAGTAGATTGTGATGCTAGTGGTATTGCAATAGGAGCTTTTTTGAGCCAAGAAGGTATACATGTTGCTTATTTTAGTGAGAAATTGAATGATGCAAAAAGAAAATATTTTATTCATGATGAGAAATTTTATGCTATAGTTCAAACACTAAAGAAGTGGAGACACGATCTTCTTCCTAGGGAGTTTGTTTTGTATACTGATCATCAAGTTGTGCAATATTTGAATAGTCAAGGAAACATAAACTAAAGGCATTTGAAGTGGGTTGAGTTTTTTACAAAGTTATACATTTTTTTTGAAACATAGGAGTGGGAAGCCTAAAAAAGTTGTAGATGTTCTTTGTAGAAGACACCTTTTGCTAACAAAAATACAAATCGAGGTGGGTGGGTTCAAGAAATTCAAGAATTTGTATCTAGCTGATCCTAATTTTGGTGAAGTGTGGAAGGCTTCTATGAAACCTATTACACTTGATAAGATGAAGTGGTTGGCTTTTATAATCTAGGATAGTATGTTGTTCAAAGGGAGTCAATTGTGCATTCTAAGAAGTTCTATGAGGGAGAATCTCATCAAGGAGAAGCATAGTAGAGAAGTAGCTAGACACTTTGGTCAAGATTAAACCATTTCTTTAGTTGTTGAGAATTATTACTGGCAACAGTTGCAAAAAGATGTGAAGAAGTTTGTGCAGACTTGTAGAGTATGTTGGATGGTGAAAGGAGTGAAGCAGAATACAGGTTTGTATCAACCATTACCTATACTAGAGAAGCTATGAGAGGGTGTCAGCATGGATTTTGTTCTTGGATTACTGAGGACACAATGTGGGCATGATTCTTATTTTTTGGTGGTTGATAGGTTTTCAAAGATGGAACATTTTATTCCTTGCAAGAAGACTAGTGATGTTGTCCATGTGGCAAAGTTATTTTCTAGAGAAGTGGTGAGACTACATGGTCTACCAAAAAGTATAGTTTCAGATCAAGATACCAAATTTGTTGGGTATTTTTAGCATACATTATGGAAGAATTCGCAAAAATTCTTATGAATTGAGGTAGTTGGATAAAGGAGATATAAGAAGTGCTGAAGCAAAAGAATTTGCTAAACATTTGAAGGACATCCATGAAGAGCTAGGAAAGCACATTATAAAGATGAATACATAATACAAAGCTAAGGCTAATGTGAAAAGGAGGTATAAGGAATTTTAGATTGGGGATGAAGTCATGGTTCATTTAAGGAAGAAGAATCTTTTAGTGGGTACATATAATAAGCTCAAAATGAAGAAGTTTGGACTGTGCAAGATAGTGAAAAGGCATGATTCTAGAAATTCCTATGAAGTAGAGTTGCCTGCTAAAATAAATATTTCACGACTATTTTATATTTTAGATTTGATAGAGTTTTATGAAGGAGATGATGACAATGCAATTGTAGAAGAACTATGGAGTATTCCAGCAACTACTTTAGATACAAAGGAGATTGAAGAGATATTAGATAATTGTACTAGCATAAGTACAAGGAACATAACCTATGAAGAGTACCTAGTCAAATGGAAAGGATGACCAACCAAAGATTCATCATGGCTAGCAAGGGAGGAGGTTGACTACCTTGGTTTTTATCTAAACTTCTGAGACATGACAAAGTCACTTCTCAAATTACCCTATGTGTCTAATGTAGGAGCATCTTGGGTGTAAGGGAAATCTTGCATCGCCCAAAAAAAATTAATTTTAGCTTGTATCTTTTTAGTTTCAATCTTTTTCTATTTTAATCTAGTCTAGTAGAAAGGTGGGTTACTATTTTTGGGAAGTTGCTATTTTTGGTAAGTTTGTCATACGAGCTCAGAATATTTTGATTTTTGTCAAGAAGGTTTGTTTCAAAATTATAAACCTACCATAAATAGCTCATGACTCCAAATTCCATATCAAAGAAATTATTGTAGATTTTCAATGAAAAACTTTACAAAAATATCTTTAAACTTAGTTTTAAAGACTTTAGAGCCTCTAGAATGAGGTCAAATGTCAGTTGAGTGGCACTTTGCATCTTAGGTGTTGTAGCTCAAGATCTGCCCTTTCCACAAAGTGGTTATAATAGTCAATCAGAGCTATGGTTTGTGAGTTATGGTCTCCAAAAGTTTGGGTACCTTACTCATGGTCATAAAATAAAGTTTTTAATTCTTTTGAGCTGACTCTAATGTAATAAATCTAATTTACGTAATTTGGGGTTTGTTGACCTCTCAATGGTCAATTTCTATAACCTTCTCGGATGGTATTAAATTTCCTATTTAAGAAAGGCATGTAGGATTGTTTAGAATAGTTATGGATAGCTCTGGGTGTTCGTTCGTAGTTTTCTCTTGCAAATTTCTATAATGTAGGCACCCATGTGGGTTAGCATATTGTAATCCTAAACTCTATAATTCCACATTTGCAGTGATAATAGAAATCCTATATTTCGTTCTCGCAAATTATTGTTGTTTCTTTGCTTTCTATTATGAGTTTGTGTTATTAAGGTGAGCACCCTTCATCAAAATTGATCATTTTTCTTAGTTTAATGTCAAAAGTTGGAGCTCAAGACTACCTATAATTTATTATAGGTAAGATATTAAAAATCCCAAAAAAATTGCCTCGATGTAATGTTTAGGAAAATCATATGGGTTAATCCTCTAAAGAAATGATTATAAGAAACTCTTTATTTGTTTGATTGGTTTAACTATAATGCTTGTTCAAAATCATATGATACTCATAGAAAAATTGGATAGTTTTAGGTATTGCAGATTGATAGTGTTAAAATATAACCAAAAAACTACTACATAAATGATGCTAAGAATAGTTACATTTGGTAATAAAAAAAAATATCATATTACAAAGATACACGCAGAAAATGCTTCAACAAAAGTACATAGCTTATAAAAGAAACAAGACCCAAACACTATCCACATGCTACACCTTGTGAAAATACCTACATATTAGCATTCTTTACTCCCAAGGAAATGGTTTTTTGGTATGCTTCACAATTAATAGATATTTTATTGCTTCAAACAATCACATACTATTAAAAATACATAGAGCCAACAAATAGAGAGCATCCATATAACAAAATAAAATACCTCACTAAGGAACACATTCACCAATTCATGTTAACCAATGAAAATAATATAAAATAACATGTAAGAGATTGGGTGTACATGAGTAATAATTCCCTTCTCCACAAAAGATTAAATCTCTCCTTATTTCTTTGGAAACACCATATTTAATGAAGATTTGTTGGTTTAAGTGAATAGAACTTAGTGGAAGCAGCTTGAGGAATCTCTTAAGAATCATATTAGTGGTAGAAAAGGAGTAGGAGATAACTAAGGAGGAAGAAAGGATGATTGAGGGAGAGAAAAAAGATATATAAAACTTTAGTATAAAGGACAATGTCCAAAAATATTTGTCTTGTTTAACAATATTGCAGTGGCATATACAAGAAAAAAGACCCAATATACTATGACCAAGGATATATAAAACGGCCAACTCTTATTTGTTAAAGAAATCACACACACACACACACACACACACACACATGTGTGTGTGTTTGTGTGTGTATATATACATATACACACACATGTGTTTGTGTGCATATATATATATATATATATATATATATATATATATATATATATATATATATATATATATATACACACACACATACACATATATCCATATACACTAATAAACATATAGACACATATATATACATATATATACATCCATATATACATCCATATATATACATACATATATACATATATATACACATGCACACATGCACACACACATATATATATGTATATGCATATATACATATGTTTATATATACATATGTACATATTTATACACACATACACAAATACACACACACACACACACACATTGTTGGAAACTACAATTGGAATTGACAAGATAGAGAATCAAATTCCTAAAGAAAATACATAGGATCAGTTTGAACAAAGCACCTATAAATAAGAAGGGCTTGAATAAAAAAATTTAATAGAGTCGGGCAAGCAACAGTTAATAGCCATTGATAAGTCCAATGATTCACCTTTTGTTGTAGTTAATCAAGAAAAACTTGCTAGGAAGATCTAGGATGTCTACCAATAGTAAGAGGAATACCCAAATAAACAAAGGTGAGAGACCCAATTTGAAGCCTCAAAATAGCAGTAATACACCTCTGAATAGCCTGGGGAGTATTGAAGAAAAAAATGGAGGATTTATTCTAATTAAATTTCTATCCCAAAGGTGCAAGATACACATCCAAAGTATGCCTAAAAAAAGTCTCTTCTTGAAGATGGGCCTGTCCCATAAATGAAGTATCATCCAAAAACTGAAGATGCAAAATAGGAGGCAAGCTAGCACCCCATTTCCACCCATGAATCAAACCTTTGTGAACATGAACCTTAAGTAAGTGGCCCAAACCCTTAGCTAGAATTATAAAGAGACACTGTGAAATAGGATCCCCTTGGTGAAGTCCTCTAGAGGCACCAAAGGGCTCTGAAGGAACACCATACACCAGAATAGAAAAAAAAAAAAAAAAAAAAGTTGAAGTAACACAACTCATAATCCATTTCACACACTATTGGCAAAAACCAAAGGCCAAGAGGATCTTTTGGAGAAAACATCATTTGACTTTTTCATAAGCCTTAACCATATCCAAGTTAATGAACATAGCCCATTCTTTTGATGTATGCATAGAATGAATAATTTCAGAAGCAATAATAATTCCACCAAGAATTTTCTTACCAGCCACAAAACCACCTTGTTCTTCTAAAATCACAACTAGAAGACATAACTTGAGTTTTTCAGCAATCAATTTGGTGATAATTTTGTAAACAACATTACAAAGAGAAATGGGATGAAAGGAGTTAAGATTGTTAGAACCTTCTTTATTAAGGATAAGAGTCAATAAAGTATAGTTCAATCATAATGCATTTCCTTATTCTGAAGGGATTCCTTAACCACCTCCAAGAGATCCATATTAATAATTTCCCAAAATTCCTAAAAGACTTCCATAGGGAAGCCATCTAGGCCTAGAGCTTTACCTTTATGCATTCCAAACACAACCTCTTCAAGTTCAGATATCAAAATTGGACGAAGAAGAGGATCATTCATAGCATTGATGATAAGAGAAGGACTGCATGAAAGAATTAAGTTCTCCTCCTCAGTTGTAGGCTAAGAATCCTCAGTAAAAAGGTAAGAACAAAATTGAAGGGCTTCCTTGGTCATAGAAAACTAAGAAGAAATCTTAATTCTTCAGTAGTAAAAAGAGAAGAAATATACCCTTTATTATGACGAGCCTGAATAGAATGATGAAAAAAAGAAGTATTTATATCACCTTCCTACAACCAATCAATGTGAGCCTTTTTTTTCTAGTAAATCTCTTCCTAAAGTTCTCATTCGTCCACATCCCCCATAATCTAGGATTTTGCCCTGCTAAGAGCCTCTATAAGCCAAGAATCAGTGATTTGGCGAGTAATCACTACAAGATGATCTCAAACATTCCTCTTTCTAGATTGAAGGTTCTCAAAGAAAGAAGTACTCCATCTCTTAAGATGATAGTTGATATATTTAAGTTTCTTCTTAAAGACAAACATAGTCATGCCATAAGTTGGGCCACCCTCTCTCCACCACTTAGCCACAAAATCACTAAAGGATGAGTCTCAGAGCCATATAAGCTAGAATCTAAAAGAAGGGTTCTTAGAGAGTGCAACAGGAGAAGAAGAGAACATAATTGGCCAATTATTAGAACCTCTCCAATCAAGAATTTCAGAACTCATAATAAGGCCACTGCCAACCCAATTACATGAACAAGAAACCTATACAAACATTCTAAGATAGCTTCCTAACCACGCTATATATTGTTCCAAGTGAAAACCCCATTTGAAGGCTTAACATCAATAATAGAAAGAACATCCACCTGGCCTTGAAAAAGATCAAAAGCAATGCTATGCCTAGGCCAACCTCCTCTTTTCTCCTCAAGAATTAAAATAAATTTAAAATTGCCTCCTAAAATCCAAGGAAAATAAGGAGCACAAGAATGCACATACCTAATGTCATCCTAGAGATGAATCTTCCCATGAATTTCAATAGGGGCATAAACATTTGTCACAAGAATAGTCTCACTAGAGTCGAAGGCAATAGCTGCCATAGAGATTAAGTAATGACTAGAAATCTACCAAAGGGGAGAAATCTTATGAGGGTCCTAGAATAGAGCCAAACCTCTAGAATTCCCTTGTGAACCAATAATTTGACAGTGACTAGCATACCAAATGCGTGGAACATGTTGATGCGTAACCTCAATAGAAACCTTAGTCTCTTGAACGCAAAAGACATCCAAAGAATGAACTACAATCAAATCATGAATAGATTTTTGATGATAGGTGCTATTCAAACCCCTTACATTCAAAGAGAGAATGATCATTGAGGGGTTTGAGAAAAGTGTGCATCAATAGGTTTAACAAACCTAAATTTCACCAATTGATCTCAAGTCATTTTTATCTTTTCAAGGTCTATATTCTACCCTTTTGAGTAGCTATCAGTAGGACCTATCTTAAGGGGTCATTTTTGCACTCCTAATCTATGAGATGAACCCTTATTTTGAGATGAAACTAAAACTTTTCCAGCTAAATATACAAAAACTATGTCATCCTCTATGGAATTATTTAAATTCACCTGAGCCACTTGTTGTCCTTGAATAGCTTGAACTGGTTATAGTTCAAGAGTTGTTACAACCTCCATACTGAGCCCAACACTATTAGAAGTGACCACATGTGGTACCCCTTCTTCCAAAGCTAAATTCTCTAACACATCAAACTTCTTAAAGATTCCATATGTCTATCTATCCTTGAATGGCCTCTTCTGACCTTATCCTTTAGCCTTAGTTTTAATAGATAAAAATCCTTACTTGTCATTTCCCTAAGGTTCAACCATTATGGGATCTTTCTCTTTGTCCTCTTTACCTAGAGGAGGATGTGTCAAAGAAGGGGAATGAGCTTCCTTACAAACTTTAGGGCAATGTCATAGGAGATGGCCATAATCATAACAAAACTAACATCGAAAAGGTAGAGATTCATAATCTAACTATTGAATCCATGATAAAGATTCCAAACAAATTTCCATCAAATCTAGCAAGGGATTATTTAGATCTATCTCAACATGAATCTGGGCAAAAGAAATCACCTTTTTATCAAGGGTTTGTGTCGCAACTCCCACACGCTTTCCCAAGAGACTATCAATTTTATGTAAAATGTCTTCTCACCAAAACTCTAGGGGGTGGCAAGGTGGAAAAACCAAAGTAGGAACTTGAGAAGGCATCTCTTTCGAAAAATTAAAACCTACATGCCATGGTTTCATAAATAATCCAACCTCATTATAAAAATATGGGACACCTTCAAAAACTCTATCGTGTTCTACCATATTCGAGAAAATAACCATAAAATAGTTATTTGTTGCAAGCATAATGTCCATATCTCCTTTAATCTACTAGGAATGCCCGATCCAAGCCTTGAGAGTGGACAAAGGAATGTGAATACGAAGAAACTTATAGATTAGAGCATGTCTACTCTAATATGAGACATCTTCTTCCACAAAATTAGAAGGAATGACCAAAATTGGGTGATCCCAGGTTCTAGGAAGACACACATTAACCTTCTTCATATTAGGCCCATCACTCATATAAAATGTATCTACTTGTTGTGCATGCATGTTCGAAGAGCTTCCATTATGAGCCTTGTCCATGCAGGAAAAATCCACAACTGATGCCATAGAAATCTCTACAATGCAAATATTTAAACCAAGAAAAAAAACAAAAGCTAGAACAGCTGCCAACAAAGTGAAAAAGTCCCTACAAATGCCAAATAGAAACAAAATCCACTACAATAAACAAAAAACTATTTTGCCACTGAAAGGTTTCCACTAAACCCCCACATGCAAACCTTTGAGATTCAAACACATATAGAGATTCAAGTTTTTGCAAAATAATAAATATCAGAATAGTATAGCAGTATGAATATAACATGATACTGTTAAATGATGTTTGCAAAAGCCTTTATGACAATCATATCATAAAATGAAATTGTTTAGCATTTACTATTTAATATGTAAGGAATTTGAGATAAAATTTAGGTTTTTCCTTGCCTTATCTATTTGATTTTTTGAAATAAATTAAAATTCCCCTTAGATTAGTAGTAGATTACAAATTTGATCTAAATTTTGGCGTTCAACAATTCAGATTAGATTGTGATATTGAAATATCTTTTGCCTCATAAAGTTGTATCTAATAATCTATATTGCAAGTAACTCTATTGCTTAAGTAGATAAGTCACTAATCTCTATAAGTTCATCCAGATTAGATTGTGATATTGAAATATCTTTTGGCTTGTAAAGTTGTGTCTAATAATTTATATTGCAAGTGACTCTATTGCTTAAGTAAATAAGGCACTAATCTATATAAGTTCATCTGGAATTGATGCCCATTTTGTATACTCCATGTTAATTTCAGAGCATTAATATTAAAAAGAAATTTTGTCTAAAGCATTCTTATTTGATTACGTTTATTTTGAATTAATTGTTGTTATAATTCCAAAATCTTGAAGTCTTATCAAATTCTATTTGAAACATCTACACTTTGAAGTTATTGGTGAAGTTTTGGAGACAATTCAATTTCAGCATACTTCCACATACTTGCTTAAGTGGTGCACTTTAAGAGTTTTTCTCAAGGTCACCCAGAGATAGGGAGATTTGGAAATCCCTAGTACTGGTACAATAATTCTATAAAAAGAGGATATAGGAGGTACTTTTAGATGGCAATTTTTTTTAATAGTTTGAAGAGTCTAATACTAAATAAAAAATTTGAAAATAGTAATACTGTAAAACTAAAAGACTAACGTAAATAATAATATTAATGTCACATTAATATAGAGAAAAATATTTAAAAACTCACATGATTAAAATATTGTATCTCCTTAGTCTTAAAATTATCATTAAAAACATTAAAATGGGGGCTAAAATATATAAAGTTATTTATTATTATACTTTACATTTTTATTTTATCAGGAGACTTTAGGGAGACTTCACTTTTTGGACCCAAGAAATTGGTTCAGGATTAGGCACACTTACCTTGGCCTTTCAGAGCTAAAAGTGCAGAGGACTTGGATCAAATCATTCAGTTCTATCAAGCTAGCCTTTACCAATTGGAATCCCAACATTGAATTGGCATGACTCATAGGGTTAAAATTTATGGTTTTGGGAACCAACACAATACATGAACTATGACTTTCTCCAATCAGCCCTTTGTCCAATAGTTACTGGACTTGTCTATTTATTTCTCCATTTTCATGAGGATTCATTCTATATTGTGCTTTATTTGGAAAACTTGAACCTTGAATTAAATCCATACTATGATTGATTTCTCTTAATGGTGGAAATTCGTTGGGTAATTCTTTCATCATATTCTCAACATATTCATCAATCACCTATTGAATTGGAAAATTCTCTTCTTTGTCTTTTGTCCTATTTTGTATTGGTTGAGAAACAACAACTAAACAAACTCCATCTTTCTTCATGTCTCTCAAGAACTTTATTTCAAGAAATTAAATAGACTCTTGAACTTTATTAAACATATTTTTTTCATGAGATTCAAAATAAAATTTTGTCTATCCTTCTTAATAGTCTTCTTGTTATATTGCCAAGGTCTAGTCAACAAGATGCAACATGCATCTATGGGCATTATATCACATAATATTTCATCTTTAATTTTTTTGAGATTCTGATTCAACCCACCCTCCCCCCCCCCCCAAGTAAGGTACCTACATTACTCAATCAAAATACACCAAGGAGATACTAAATTATTTTGAGATGGAAGACTCAAGAACAATCAACATACTTATGGATATAGGACATAAATTATCTAAGAATAATGATTTAGCTTATTTGAGTTAGGCATTATATAAATTAATGATTGGGAAACTACAATACGTTATTTAGAGAAAACCAAACATTGCCTTGGTAGTTTGAATTATTGCAATATTTTCTACAAACCCTAAGGAGAATCATGATATGTTTGAAAGGAAATATAAGACTATGACTTATATTATAATAAGAATGACATGTTTGAACTAAAAGTTTATGATGATGTTGATTGGGTAGGCAATGTTGGTGATAGAAAGAGTGTAGGTGGTGGAGTTTTCTTTCTAGGAAAGAGACTAGTCTCATGTACAAGAAAGAAGTACAATTGTATTTCACAATTAAAAACTAAAGCTGAATATGTAGTAGGAACAATAAATAGTTCAAATATTGTGTGGCTTAAGCAATTGTTGAAAGGTATGAAAGAAGAGATCACTAATCCAGTTATTATCTATTACGACAACAAAAGTTCTATAAATACATCAAAGAACCCTTTAATTCACAAAAAGATCAAACATATTGCTATTATCATTATTTAAGAGAGTTTGTTTAAGATAAAGAAGTGAGATTGGAGTATGTGAACACTAAGGAGTAATTTGTTGAATATTTCACGAAGGCTTTACCTAAGGATTCTCATGAGCACTTAAGAGTTAAATTAGGGGTAATTCCCCTAGCTAAACAAAATTAAGCTAAGAAAGACCTCTACATCAAATGTATTGATTAGAATATCTTACAAGTTGATACAGAAAATCATGTTTTAGGAGCTGCCTAAATTAGTTAAGTGAGAAGGAAATGTTGTTGTATTAGTTATAAGAATGGATGATACATGGTAAATAAGATTTAGATATAGTTACATGAAGACATCTACATGGTGAAGATGTATTTGACATATGAAGTGTCTTTGGCATTGTTGTGAAAGAGGGATAGAATGTCAATTACCATGAAAGAGGGAGAGAATCTAAGTGAGGAAGATGATATACATTTATTTTATGAAGATAGATTTATTTAGGAAGAGATGTTGCAAAGAAAGAGAATATGGTGTTGCCAACAATACAAAGGAAGTTGATTGATTTTATGGTCTAATATGATAGAAGTAGTCTCTACATTGAATATTAGAGCTGGATGGATGAGAATTAGAATGCAACTAAAAATAAGAGATTGTTGGATAGTAAGATGAGAATTAGAATGAAACAAATGATATTAAACACAAAAAGATATGCTCAAAGAAATTACATATTTTTTATTACACGCAATGTTGCCATCAATGTCAAAGAGGGAGATTATTACAAACTATAATTGGAACAATTTTCTCCATGATGCCAAATCTTATTGTAGAGGCAATTTTCTATGTGAGTAAAGTGACGTATCAAGATGATTGATGGAGAGGATTTGAGAGGACATAACAAAAGGACATAGAGAAGATGTTGGATTATGAGGAACTACAATGGAAACTTGATTAGTTAGACTTTGACAAGGTAATAGCATTGTAAATAATCATAACCTAAGAGGAAAAGATAATTGTACTAAAGCCTAGAAGTGATCAAAGAATGACCAAATACTTATGCTTGACCAAGCATAAGGGAAGAATAACAAGGAACTCGAAGCTTAAGTCGAGTGATACTAGTGTTGACTGAGTACCACTATAAGCCAAGAAATTTGTAGTGTTGACTGAGCATCAGTATTGACTGAGGTTGAGTATATGTGTCAAACCAAAAAGTAAGTAGTAATCAATTAATCCAATAATAACTAAGTGCTAGAACATAGTCTTGGCCAAACAACAATATTTGACAAATTATGAGAAAATTGTGATTTCCAACCAACACAGTTTATTTCTTGGGACATCTAAAGCATCTTGAAGAGAAGGATGGATAAATTAGATTATTTAATTCAATGGAAATCATGTTTTATAATTTTTAAGTATGAATTTAAGGAGAACATTCTAGAAAAGAAAAGAGGAGATGAAATGATGGAAGGATTCGACGAATCTGACGTAACCCTAAGATATATAGTTATAATGCCTAACCTAATGAGGTTGGAGTATTTTTTGATGTTATTGATTGGAAAACTTGAGAAGGTGGTTGAGAATAATTGTGAAGAGGTGAAGACTAATTACTTGAAGGGTTGCCAAGAAGATTAGAGACCTAGATGATAATGAAGGCTAGCCTATGGACTAACATATGAACTAAACTGTGATCTATATTTGCAAAGTGAGTCATATTTTTCAAATCAACATACTATTACCTTTTAACCATTGTATCAATATTGAAATCCTTTATTCAAGGTTGACCTAGCAGTCATATGTAAATCCTTTAATCAAGGTAGTGGCATTCTAATGGAATGTTCTTAAGCCCTCTAACAAGGCCACTCCTAACAATGTGTTTATATCATTTGACAAGGTCACATTTAATAGTGTATTTTGTAAGCTTTTTAACATGGTTGGATCCTAACAAAGCTCACTTCAAAACAGTGAAAACTTGCTCACATGTTACTAGTGTTAGAAATATAAGAGTAACTAAGAGGGAAGGATTGAATTAGTTACCACAAAAATTAATTCTAGATTCCTTAGATGTCCACACAAATCAAAACATAAACTTTATTTAAATTGTATTCTACTATAGCTCGGCAAACACATAGGCACTTAGTTTACACTAACAAATGTTGTAACTCGGTAAGAACTTAGAATCAACTATTTCTTGGCAATAACTAAATATGCTGATCTTCAAGATGTTAATTGTGATTAACCTTAATTTAACTTAGTTGCATACACATAAAGAAAATAGGATGAACACAAGTGACACCAAGATTTAACGTGGAGACTCAATTTGGGAAAAACCACCTATTGCAATGAGTTACTATTTTTTACCTTCTAAAGTGAGCCCTATTAGGATCCAACCTCGTTAAAGGATACAAAATACACTATTAGGTGCAACCCTTTTAAAGGATTTAATCACCCTATTACAAGTGACCTTTTTAGAAGTCTTAAAGACACTTAAGTAGAAATACCATGTTGTTAGAGGATTTATAAATAGTTGTTAAGCCAAATATATTAAGAGATTTAGATCATTAATACAATGGTTAGAGAGTAATGAAGAGATGACCTAATTTTTTATGCAACTAAGTTGTTGATTATAGATCTCAATTCTAGCTTCAATACTTGATCCTTCTTGATTAAATGTGTGTTTATAGCTCAACAAGGATATTCTACTTATCCTTCAAATTTGCTTCCTCTAAGCATTCTTTTTCTTCAAAAATCATTCATATTCAATTCCACAACTTAACCTTACATTTATATCTTATACATCATCAAGTTGGCTTGAATACAACTTAGAATAATTAATATTTATCTCCTCAATTGGCTAAAACCATCAAACAAATCTATTGAACTCAATAAGCCAAAACAAGAAAATCTTTTTTTGTTCGACCCTACTCAATAGACACTAACCAAAAAAATAATTCCTTCATTAGCCAACTGATCTCGGTTAATACTAATTTTCATGCCAACTTTCTTTGCCTCTCAAGTGAACTCAATAGACACTACCATCTATGAATTTTCTTTGGTAACCGAGTGGGCTTGGTTAACACTCATTACCTTCCAACTTTCCTTTGTCTCCCTAGTGAACTTGGTATATATTGTCTTCAAAACTTGGCATATAAATGAATGCTCGGCAGACATAGAGAACTATCTTCATCACCTTAGTGAGATTAGCAGACACTAACCGTTGAATGTATGACATTTTGTGTAACAACAAAGACAATATAAAATTGAACAATTTTTTTTCAACAATCTCCCTCTTTGGCATTGATGGCAACACAATATGTCATAATACAATGAGAATATAGAGAAAATAGAGTAAGCAAAATATCCTTAGTTAAATTTTTTTTCTCATCCATGATAACTCCCTCTGAATTTAGTTTTTTCCCTCTGTCAGCAAACACTTCTATCTTCAACATCTATTTTTGATAGTAGACTCCCCCTTTTGATGTCAACACTAAAAATTTCTTCATCAAATTCTCCCTTCTTGACATTTGATATGACATAACTCCCTCTTCTTGACACAAAGACCATGAAAAATGTACTTTCCAATCTACCTTTAGTATAGATTCATCTACATTCTACCCTTTTATTATGGTATCAACTTGACTGATTTTCAGCATGCTTACGTTGATGCATCACTAAGCTCTATTTAGTGAGCTTTAGATAGGGGAATGACCACTAGGTTACCTCTTAGATACAAAAATGCATCCTTAGATAATGGCTTGGTGAATATGTTTTCAATTTGTTCTTTAATATTCACATATTACAATCTTACTTCCTTTTCTTGCACCAATTCTCTTAAGAAATGATATTTTATTGCAATGTGCTTGGTCTTGGTAGGCATCACTAGCTTCTTTGATATGTTGATTGCACTAGTGTTATCACATAAGATAACCATTAGATCCTTGATCTCTATCTCCATACCTACCAATAGTTATTTGAACTAAATAATATTGGAACAATTAACTACTACTGCAATATATTTTGCCTCTATTGTTGACTGAGATATGCAATTCTACTTTTTTATTGTCTAATACACTAGTCTTTTCCCAAGAAAGAATGCCCCACCACTGTTTCTCTTCCTGTCATCAATGCTTCTTGCCCAATCACCATAACTAAAGGGTTTTAATTCTAAGTTGCCTCCTTTCTTGTACCATAATCCATAGTCTTTAGTACCTTTAAAATCCCTCATGATTCTCTTTATTTCCATCATATAATTTTCTTTAGGATTAGCTGAAAATCGTGCCACCATACCAAGGATAGGGCAATGTTAGGCCTAGTATACACAACATACTGCAATTTACCGATCAAAGATTTGTATACATGGTCTGGTCTACATCCTTGGAATCATTATTTTTGAAAATATTATGTCCAATAGACATAGGTTTTCCAATTGGCTTTGAATCCTCCATTCCAAACTTCTTTAGTATTTCCTTGATATACTTAGACTGAGTAATGTAGATATGATCTTTCTTCTATTGAATCTGCAATCCAATAAAGAATTTTATATCTCCAAACATGGACATCTCAAATTCTTTACTCATCTCTTCTAAAAAGGCTTTGCACAAGTCATCATTTCTATTAAACAATGTGTCATCCACAAATATTGAACTACCAATACAATCTTCTTGTTTGATCCTTCTTTGATATAGAGCCTACTAGAAAAATTGGATAGTTTTAGGTATTGCAGATTGATTGTGTTAAAATATAACCAAACAACTACTACATAAATGATGCTAAGAATAGTTACGTTTGGTAATAAATAAAAATATCATATTACAAAGATACACACAAAAAATGCTTCAACAAAAGTACATAGCTTATAAAAGAAACAAGACCCAAACACTATCCACATGCTACACCTTCTGAAAATACCTACATAGTAGCATTCTTTAATCCCAAAGAAATGGTTGTTTGGCATGCTTCACAATTAACAAATATATTATTGCTTCAAAAAATCACATACTATTACAAATACATAAAGCCAACAAATAGAGAGCATCCATATAACAAAATAGCATACCTCACTAAGGAACACATTCACCAATTCATGTTAAACAACCAAAATAATATAAAATAACATGTAAGAGATTGGGTGTGCATGAGTAAGAATTCCCTTCTCCACAAAAGATTAAATCTCTCCTTATTTCTTTGGGAACACCATATTGTATGAAGATTTGTTGGTTTAAGTGAATAGAACTTACTGGAAGTAGCTTGAGGAATCTCTTGAGAATCATATTAGTGGTACAAAAGGAGTAGGAGATAACTAAGGAGGAAGCAAGGATGATTGAGGGAGAAGAAAAAGATATATAAAACTTTAGTAGAAAGGACAATGTCCAAAAAGATTTCTCTTGTTTAACAATATTGCAGTGGCATATACAAGAAAAAAAGACCCAATATACTATGACCAAGGATATATAAAAGGGCCAACTCTTATTTGTTAAAGAAATCACACACACACACACACACACACACACACATACGTGTTTGTGTGTGTGTATATACATATACACACACACACATATGCATATACAATAATATACACATATATATACATACATATATACATATATATACACACGTACACATGCACACACACACATATATATGTACAAATATATACATATGTTTATATATACATTTGTTCATATTTATACACACATACACACACAAATACACACACACACACACACACACACACACACACACACATTGTTGGAAACTACAATTGTAACAATTATTACATTATCGTTGATGTCAATCCTATTGGTGAGGTAGTTTGATACATGATCCAAGTGTAATTTCTATTTGATTAATGAAGACGATTTGAGGAGTTGTTCGTAACAAAATTATTTAGAGGAAAGGTTGAGTTATGAAGAGGAAACTACAAATGGACACTTGATTAGTTAGACTTTGACAAGAAAAATTGATTATTTGAAACATGTTACAAGTGGAGAAGACAATGATGCTAAAGTCTTGAATATGTAATCAAAGATAGACCAAAGACATAGGCTTGACCAAGAAATAGAGTAGTAGATTAAGCAACTTGAAGTATCTCTTGAGTGATACTAGTGTCAACTGAGTGCCAAAACAAGCCAAGCATAATTACTATTGATCGAGCATCATGATCAACCAAGTGATAGTGTATGTGTCAATCAAGAAATTTAGCAATGACTAAGTAACCAAGTGATGACTGAGTATCAGAACATAGTGTTGGTCTAGAAACAACATTAAAGTAGATTGCTAGAAATCGTAATTTCTAGCTGACTTATAAGTTGATTTCTTGGAATATTGAAAGCATGTTGAAGATAAGAATCGATGAGTTGGATCATTTAATGCTAGGAGAGAATTAGGTAAATGATCTAAGGAATGAATTCCAAGAGAACTTTGTATTAAACAAGAGGAAAAATGAAATAGTAATCCAATTCATTGTATGTGATTAATTAAATCATAAACCCTAAGATCTATAGTGGTGTCTAAGAAACAAAAGATTAGAATTACATATTTAAGGAGATACAAAGAAAACCTTGGAGAGTGTGTGAGTGATGTTCCAAAAAGGGTGAAGGTTAGAATAGTTGTTGATTTTATTGACTAGTAAATTTTTGTAGAAGGCTGAAAATATTGAAGAGAACGAGAGTGATTTCTTAAAGGGTTGCCAAGAAAATCAAAGACACAGATAACAATGGAGACCAAAAATTGAATTAGTGCATGGGAGCCATGTTGAGATCTATACATGTAAAGTGATTTTTACTTAACACATCAAAACGCTACTATTACTTCTTAACCATAAAACCTATTTGCAAGATAGTTTGCTACATGATCTAAGTGTCATATCTATTTGATTGACGAAGAGGATTTGAGGAGTTCTTCAAAAAAATGTATCTAGAGAAAATGTTGAGTTATGAAGAGGAAACTGCAAATAAACACTTGAATAGTTTTACTTAGACAAGATAAATTGATTTTTTAAATCATATTACAAGTGGACAAGACAATGATAATAAAGTCTTGAATATGTGATTGAAGTCATACCAAACATGAAGGCTTGAACAAGTAATAGAGAAGAAGATTAAGGAACTTGAAGTATCTGTTGAGTGATGCTAGTGTCAACCAAGTGCCAAAAAAAGTTGGGCATAATTAGAATTGGTCAAGCATAATCATCAACTAAGTGCCATTGTATGTGCCAAGAAATAAATTTAGCAGTGACCAAGTAAAGTAGTGATGACCAAGTTTCAAAACCTAGTGTTGACTAAGGAACAACATTTTAACAGTTTGTGAGAATCATAATTTCTAGCTGACTAAGTTGAATTCTTGGAATATGGAAAGCATGTTGAAGATAAGGATCGATGAGCTAGATCATTTAAGTCACAACCCTTTTCTAGAATTAGTCTAGTTTGTCTTCAAATAATGCTTCCTTTGCTCATTACAACTGCTCAACCAAAAGGACGTAGTGGAGCACAATATAGACATATCCCCATATGACTAGTTTGGTGGTATCATTTCCTAGTACAGTTTAAAAATTGGGTTTTGGTATGTGTCATTTCCTTTGGAGACACATGGCAACTTATCTCTCCATTGAGCCCCAGCAATAATTCATTTCATTTTGACCCATGGAGGAGCAAAAATAATTATAATTTTTAATAATTAGCATATTTATCTCATCACGCTTCTACTCACTAATGACATTAGTTTTAGTTTTAGTGTAGCAAAAGATGCTTTCTTCTTGACTTGAGCCCTCAGTTGTGATCACATAGGGAGCAACTTGCCCATCCACAACTCTAAACTCATTTATAGGAGCTAAGCTTGCTATGGTTGTGGATAAAGAACATGAGAATTCTAATATGTACATGGGTAAATATTTGGACCTGGTCACAGCCTTATAATTAATTTGAACACAAGGACTTAGGATATATCAAAGGAAAATAAAAATTCAACATGCCAAACATGACCAAATAAAAAAATACTTAGGAAAATTTAAAAATCACTTGGTAAATGCAAATTCACAATTAGGGAGGGTTTGGTTAGTTACATAGTGTATATACATCATAAGTCAAAGCTTATAAGGATTTGAATTAGGCTAGCCATCCAAGGAAAAAATAGACAATCTGAAGCAAAGGGTGAACGCTTAAGATTTTTCAATGAACTCTCAACACAAATATGTAAAACCCTAGAATTTGTAGAGGTGATAATATGTTCTTCCTTTTATCACAAACAAATATACTAAAGGTAGCACTATAAATAAATTTGTAAAGAAATTTTTTTCTTGCAAGTGACATCAAAACCTTGCTACTTGAGTTATGGGAGGCAGTTCAAACATACTAGTAAACTTTAGACTCAACATTATCTTGACAATTTTATTGAAAAAACATAATTTTTTGCAAATATTATTGAAAGCGACGTATTACAAAATTTCTAGAGCATATTATTGACTTCTATCATATATAAACCAAAATTAGTGTTTAATACATATCCTAATCCCCTATGAAGTTGAGCAATGCTCCTCATGGGGTCATGTTAAATTAATTACATGTAATTCTATTATGGTGGGCATTCAATAGGATCTTTGTGTTTCATAGTTAATTCTACTTGTATCTCTTTAAGGATCTTTCATGCTTTGTAATTACAATCAATTCTATCAATTATCATTTCATGGGATGAGGGCCTCATGGGTTAGTGTTTTTGCAAATTTCTAAAATTTGTAGTTGCAATACCAAGAAATCATTTTGAGAATTTTTCAACAATTTTCTTATGAGAAATTATGAACTATCCTAGAAATTTATTAAAAAAAATTTTACAATTTTCTTTAATAAAATCATTTTTTTCCTTCTAAGACCACATTTTCAGAGATCAAAGGTTAGCGTTTTTTCAAGAAATTTCCTGAAAAATCATAGGTTTTTGGAGAGTTTGTTAGCGATTATTTTTCAGAAACATGTCATATGAATTCTTGGACAGTTTCTTCAGAGAATTTATTTAATGGTTCACAGTAAAAAAATTTCAAAATTGTGCTACTTTGCTCCTCCAACTGTGTTTTTTTCTTGGGAAACATATTTCTCTGTTATTTCTTACAATGACAAAAAAAATTCGTAGGAGTTTATTTTGGGTGCACTTTCTCAATCTGTCTTAGTTATTCATTCTTGTGAGGGTCTTTGCAAGGTTTTTATTTGCCAGGCTCAACATGATTTTATCAGTACACCTTTTTCTCCTGTGATTTTGTTTGTAGAATTGCTGCCTTCTAAGTGCGCAACAATATTTTCTTTAGCGCAACCACTGAGACCTCATGCAGCCCAATTTTACAGGGCTTTTTCCTCCTACAGGCCCTAGTTTTCTTGTTACAATCTGATTCTCTTTTTGTACCTTTTTCATCAAAAAAGTGTGGGTTTTTTTTTTTCGCTATTGCAAATTTCCAGAAAGTTCCTGTAAGGCTAAGCTTTTTGCAGATACGAAAGGTGATTCTTTTCTAGGTTTTGCACAATTTGGTAGAAAATCATGAATTTTTCTAGAAAGCATCATTATCATATTTTGGCAATTTTTAAGGAAAAAACTCATAGGTTTTTAAACCATCAAGGGTTTTGACAAATTTTTCCTCAAAATCGTGAGTCTTCTTGTGGGATTTGATATTTTTTTTTTCACAAAATGAAAGGTTTTGATAATTTTTCACAAAATTGTATTTCATTGAGAGTTTGATGATTTTTCCACAAAATCATGTTGGTTTGCTGCTAAGTTATCAATTTTGGTTATGATGTTGATGCGGGTGTGGGATTCTGATGTGTGGATGCATGATTTTTTTGGGGGGATTTTGGATGTGTTTGAGTGCGCCTATAGATATATATTTTAAATATATATGTATATATAATATAATTTATATATACTATCATTTATATATGCAAAGAAATGCAAGAAATATACAAAAATAAGCCATTCCATAACATGATACTTCACCATTGATAGTTCAACTTCAAACTTCGCAAACAAAGTGACAAATATACAAACTGAAATAAAAGGAGTGAAAAAAGAATTTTTTTAAAAAGGATTAAAAACATGCAAAATAGTCACCTAAGTGACTTTGGGCATCCAAAAGGCCTTTAAATGTGTAGGTGATGTCTGGTTGCACCTATATTTCCTCACGGTGCTTCCAAGAAACACATATGGAGACTATGGACACTCTAAATGCTATTTAGTGTATCCTGAGAGCATCTACAGTCCTAGGATGCACTTCCTAAGTGCACCCATATAGAACTAGGTTGCATTTGTGCACCCATGCAGATCCAGGACACATCTGTGTACCAACACAGACAACTAGAAAAAACTAGAGAGCACTGATATGTAAGGTTTGTGGAAATATTCATTTCATAATTTTTTGGCAAAATTATGGTTTCAAAGCATTTTGGCCAATTTATTTCATATAAAATTAAAGCTTTGGAGATGTTTATCACAATTTTTGTGCCTTTAGATAGCTAGAGGGACGACTTTGTTACTCACCATCATGTTTAAAAGCTCTTGAAGGTTCTACAACAAGAACAATAATACTTGGAAGCTAAGGATGCTCACAATTTTTTAGTACTAATGTCTAGATCGATCATGTTAGGTAATAGTACTCATTCTAAATTGGTAGGTAAAGACTAGGACAATTTTGATGAGCATATTCAAGAGGTGATTATGCTACTTAAGTTACTGGTCACTGATGATATACTTCCAGGAGTGCCCTTAGGCAAGATTGCTATAAGGATCTAGGATCACTTGAAGGATCTATGTGGGATGTTAAATGCTAAACATTTTTCTTTAAGAATATGTTATTGATTGTGGTGAATGACAAAATGTCTTTGTAGGATCATCTCACAAACATCAAAAACATTAACGATCAATTGGAGGCCATTGGTTGCAATATGGAAGAAGAGGATATAGTGGTTATGACTTTGAAAAGCTTACCACAATCCTATGAGAAGCTAATCAAAACACTCAACATCACTTCCACTAATGTTGACTTAAAGTTCGATAAGTTGTGCAATAGGCTCTTGCAACAAGTGAGATAGCAACAACAATTTGGTAGCAACAATGATACAACCAATGTGCTATAGGTGTTTATTTCCATGGGCAAAGGCAGATGCAAGCCCACTCAATAAAAGGGACAAAGTGGAGATTCTTCTATCACATGTTGTTATAATGGTAAACTTGGTCATTTTTAGAAGTTTTATAGAAAGAGGTAGGTTGTTTAGAAGTCTGAGAAGGAATCAGCCTTTTATTCATTTATGGTCAAATGACACACAAATTATGTCAAATCTTTTGTAGGGTAGTTAGTAGAATGGCCATTAAATGGAGCATTTGTGCCTAAGGATATGCTCAAACATGCAGCAAAAATTTACCAACAACAACACACAAATAAAATTGTGGAATTAAATGAATTCAACAACACACACAAACTAGAATTACAACCCATGAAATATGAAGAGATACTTTACCTCCAAAAAGTAATGAATGTTGCCTCCAAAATCAATAGGTATGTAATAAAAAATAATTCTCCAAAAGAATCCCAATCAGGTGCCCCTTCAAATGAATTCCAATGCATATATATACATGAGGAAAGAAATGAATAGTCAAGAGGAGGGAAGTGAAAAGTCTTTCCAATTTTAAATTGAGGAGTTGAAAAGAAATTCAGAAACCACAAAGAATATATATCTTCTTTTTTCCCATTTTTAATAGATTGACTATATGAGACAACACCCAAGAACTCCTAATTAGGTTGTATCACTCTTGAGGGCTCCTGATTGCTCCTGACAACTGAACTGATTAAAGCCAAATCTAAATGTTAAAATTATAATTAGCATGAAGGTTCCTAATTATTATGAAGTAATTGTTAAAATAGTTGTTTCTTATTAATTGAGATCAAGAGGTCTGTAAATAAATAATAATAAAGTGATGTTTCCTTAGGATATAAAAATTATCTAAAAGAAATGTAAAGGAAGCTAATAGATAACTACAACTAACTAAATATTAGAAACATTACAATATTTACAATAGATTAAAAAGATAACCATTAACTAATAATAGTTTATCTATTACCGTAGTACCCTCCCTTAATGGAACTAATCTACCCACAACACCAAGTTGTCCTTTGAATTTGGAAAACTTATCAAGACCAAGAGGTTTGGTGAAAATGTTTGCACTCTAGGTTGTGGTAAAAACATACTACAATTATATTGTCTCATCTTCAACCAATTGTTGTATGTAGTGACAGTGAACATTAACATGTTCATAGAAGACTAGATTTTGTTCTAACTTGATAATGCCAAGTTGTTATCAACAAACAAAGTGGTTGGTCCTGCTAGTGAGATTTTCATATCCCTAAGAATTCAATGAAGCCAAACAACTTCACAACCTGCCTTGACTATCCCTCTATATTCGACCTCTATAGAGGAGAGAGAAATTGTTGGGTGCTTCTAACTGGTCCATGTGATGACACTTGATCCTAAACTGAACACATATCTAGAAGTTGGCTTTTTATCATCAATAGAGTCTGCAATATAAATTTATGAACCCATTGAGTCTAGGATTAGAACTTGAAGAGTAAAAAGGTCCATAATCTAAAGCATCATTCACATAATGGAGCACACATTTTTCTACCATCAATTGATTAGCCTTGGGAGCTATCATAAAACATGATATGTAGTTGACTGCAAAGCTGATATCAGGTCTACTAACAAAGAGTTAGATGAGGCTACCTACTAGTTTCTTGTATGTAGTATCATCAATGGAAGGAGAATTGGACTTGGCTAATAAATTGAGACCTTTTTCTATGGGTGTATATGCAAGCTTGCAATCCTACATATATAATTTGTCTAACAAAGCCCTGACATATTTGGATTAAGAGATGAATAGATCAAAAGACTATTGTCAAACCTCAACACCTAGGCATAAATACATGAGCCCAAGATCTATCATATCAAAAGACTAACATAAACTCTATTTGATTCCCTAAATCAAAGATGCCAAACTGCTAGTGATGATCAAATCATCTACATAAATAACCAAAAGGATGGTATCATTGTTAGTAGTCTTGATGTAAAAATTTGAGTTTAAAGGACTCGTCTAGAAGCCTTGATCACTAAGGTAGTTATAAAATTTTACATACCATGCCCTAGGGGACTATTTCAAGCCATAGATAACTTTCACTAATCTAAGAACCTAATGGTCTTTACCAAAAACCTTGAAACTAGGAGGTTGCATCATGTAGACCTCTTCATGGATATCACCATTCAAGAAAGCACTCTTGATGTCCATCTATTGAACCTTTCGGAAAAACTATATTGCCATGGCTAGGACTAATATGATTGTGCTCATATTTTTAGTAGGAGAAAAGGTCTCCTCATAATCAATGGCTTGACACTGGGAAAAACCCTTTGCAACTAAATGAGCTTTATGTAGTTCCAAAGTACCATCAGATTTGTAAATTTGATTCTATAAACCCATTTGCATCCAATGGGTTTCTTCGCTGATCAAAGATTATAAAGGACCCAAGTGTTATTCTTTAGCAGGCTCTAGTGTTTAGATGTCATGGCCTATTCCCACTTTAGAATTCCTTTAGCCTCAGAATATGTTTAAAATCCAAACACATTATGCATGTTGGCCATGAGAGAAAAGTTAACTAACTCTATAGATTTTTTCTTTTTCTAAGTAGTTCTCCCATCAATGAGCTCATCATCATGAACATCAACAAGTGTATTAGCCCACCGCTTAGGTTGAAGAGTGGAACAACCAACAATAGTATCAAGAGATACTTGGTGATCAAGTTCCTCATCAAAAGAATAGGGATCAAACTCAAGTGAAGAATATACAAATCTGGGTGATCCTATAGGAAAAGATGCAGGTGCCTATATAGGGATCACTAGTATGATTGCAGTTGCAAGAGCTGCTAGAGCCCTCCCATCAGGTGGACCTAATGAAATCCTAACTCCCAAATCATGAGTCTTCATAGGTTAGTCTGTTGGATTAAGAATAGATGAAACAAGCATGAATGGACCTCATTTCTCATCTATGACTACATCATGATTGTATAGGAGATGAGATGTCTAAGTTTCAATCAAGTGATAGACTTTGTGAAGACTACAGTATCCAAAAAACATAAGTTTTTGGCTCTTGGCATCCAACTTTGTGCATGACGCATCAGGGATCCACAGAAAAGAAAGGAAGCAAGAAACCTTCACATGACTAGTTCCAAAGTTTTCTAACAAAAGACCACTAAGAAACCATAGCTAAGTACCAAGAATCAAAAAAATCAGTAAGTCAAAAAAGCTAATGATCCTTAAGACGCACTCCAACAATTGGCTGAGGCACCCTATGAGTGATGGTACACTAATGTGAACTGAACGTGATATCCAAGTGTGGAGAATGTCACAATAACAGATTGATTAAGAGTAGATTTAGTTCCATCCTTGGAACATAGTACACATCAAGGAAAATTAGATTCCTCCTAGTAGACTAAACCTAAATGTTGCCTTTGCCAACGATTGTGTACTCTTCTTTGGTACCAAAAATAGCAAACTCAGAGTAAGGCTAGTTGTCAGTGAACTAGTCTTTGCAGTGGGTGAAATGATGAGAGCCCCTTGAATTAATATACCAAGCAGATGACTTCACATGATATGTAGATCTTTTAGCCATGAAGTCGTAAAAGGAAAATTTTGTCTATTCATTATCCTCTGCACTACTTGCTTTGGGCTATGATCCTAATTGCTTAGATTGGGAAGTTAAGCATTTCTAACATTAAACCTTCATGTGACCAAACCTGTGGCAATAGTTACATTGATTGTTCTTTTGCGAGCCTTCTAAAGCTAAAGTAGAGGATTTTTGTTGAGACTTTCCTTTATCCTTCTAAAGGGATTTAGCAGCAAAGGCTTTCTCTATGGAGGTGGAACTAGAACTACTCCTGAATTATTGTTTCCATTGATCTTTCTAATGCAGAAGCATGCAAAGATCTTTGAACTTGACATCAACACCACAAGATGTGATGTTGAGAGTCCCAATAAAATTCTTGTAGGACTTGGGTAAACTTTGAAGACTAATATTTATAATGTCCTCTTCCCCCATCTTACGACCAATGACAATCAACTGATCACAGATTTCCTAAATCATATTCAAGTGAGCCTGGAGAAATGTTCGCTCATACATGATAATAGAAAACAAAGTGTTCTTCAAGAAGAAATCTTTTTTTTTGTTAGAAGTCTCATGAAGATTTTTGAGATGTGCCCATATCTCAATAGTTGTCTTGTTGAATGGAATCTGACAGAGCTGATCATCAACTATGAATAATTTGAGAAGCATCACTACCTCCTGATTATTCAGGTCTCATGTATCCTAATTAGTACTAGGGGCAATCAGACACTATGTAACACTTACAACAATTTGGTTAGTATTCCAACATTCAAAAATTACTATTATTTACTACTTTCAAGTGCCATAATTTTGACCACTAAATTTTAAGTTATTGTCAAGTAGAATATTAGACAAAGATGCCATAGCACATTTTTCAATGACAAAGAGTGAAAATCTATTATGACAAGTTCTTCAAGGAAAAAAATGAAAGACCAAGAAAATTTGAAAGGTGACCTAGAAGAGAGCTCTAAAAACCTAGAAGGAATATGTTGTCAATTTCTAGATCCGTTGGCTTGAAAATCAAGGTAAAAAAAATGAGGCACCTAGAAATATCAAATGACAACCCAAATGAGCTCTTGAAAAACCCACCACGAATTTGTAATCGAAAAATTTCCTGAGCCCAAAAATTAGGGTTTCCAACATAAAAGTCCTAGGATGAAAAAAAAAACTTCAAATCAATGGCCAATCTACCACAAAAAACATACTTTTTGGGTGTGAATATGTTACTAAAGGTTTTAAGAAACCCTTAGCATCACTCCTAGCTCTAGATGTGTAGAAAAAATGGACAAAAATAAACAATAAATAGTCACATTTTTTCAAAAATGACCAAAAAAAATGTGAATATTAATCATCAATATTCTTAGACAAACCCTAGTTCGAAGAAAATATTCTAGAAAAATAATTTTTAAAATATGGTCTGATAATTTTGGAAAAGAAATTATGATTTTCAATTTTTTTTAAAGAAGTGGCTCTGATACCATATTATAAGTAATTGGTAAAATACTTTCTTGTTATTAATAGAGACTGGGAGTTCTATATACACAAAAGAGTAAAGCAATATTTCCTTAGGAAATGATCATAAAATATTCTATTCTAGCTAAAAGAAAGCTAAATAAAACTAATAGATAACTACATTTAACTAAATATTAGAAATATTCTAATATTTACAATAGATTACAAATATCTAACCATTAACTAATAACAAAATATTATCGATTATCATAATAGAAATAGCTCCTGAAAACTCCTAATAATTACCCCATATGATTGAATTCAAACAATCCAAAATTGATACAAAAACTAAAATTTATTTATTTTTAGATGACAAAGATTGCACATACACTCAAATGCTCCTGCATTAGACACCCTAGGTAGAGAAATGATTGAAGAGTATGAACTCATGATCATTTGGACTAATTTGGAATTGTAATTCCATACTTAGCCAACTCAACACACTTGTCTTCAACCACGATGCCCTCTTAGCTGGTTTACCTTCCAGTAAACTAGATATTCCATGTATTCCTTTTCCCAAATTTTCTTTGCAAGTTTAGAATCAACAATAGAATCCACAATCTCAGCTTCCTTTGTAGGCAATTTCTCAATCCATGTCAGTTTATGATCTGTCTTTTTTGGTTATGTGCTATTGTACTAGTCTCTCGATCATAATTTTTATACAAGTTATTAACATTGAATATTGGTGAGATGTTAGTGTTCTTTGGAAAGTCAACTTCATAGGAATTAGTTGAAAACTTCCTCAAGATCCGACATGCACCTATCTTTTTCATGTCAATTTATTAAACATTCCTTGTGGAAACCCTCTCTCTTCTTAGATGAACCAAAGTTAGCTTACCAACAAGAAATTTCTTCTCTCTTTTATGCATATCAACATAGTTTTTGTACTTAGCAGTACTCTTCTCCAATTTTTTTTCACTTCTTTGTGCAAATCTCATATATATTCTGCAAAATCTTCAGCCACAACACTCTTACTAGATCTACATTATCTCAAAGTTCATCCACATCCCTTGGGTTGTATCCATATTCAATGGACTCATCCCCATACTTCTATTAGTTGTATTGATATAAGAAAACTCAATCGGTGGCAATGCCAAATCTCATTGATTTATTTTTAAAACAATTCAACATTGCAACAAATTTTCCAAACTTATGTTCATGACTTTAGTGTGGTCATCCATATGTGGATGGTATGTTGAACTAAAACACAACTATGTGCCAACTTTTCTCACAATGTATGCTAAAAATGCCCAACAAACTTTGTATCCCACTATGAAAAAATGCTTTTAGGCAAACCATTGAACCAAACTAAATTTTTGAAAACTAAAATGGCAATATGAGAAGCATCACTTGTCTTTCTACAAGGAATGAAATGGACCATTTTAGAAAATCTATCAACTACAAGAAAAATTGATTCATTATCTCTCTATGTTTGAGGCTATCCCAAAATAATATCCATACTAATATGTTCCCAAGGCCTCTCTAGTAGTGGTAGTGGTGATACAACCCATTATTTTGTTTCACCCACTTTCATGGCGATACAACTTATTCCTGGCTATTAATAACTCTCACTCAACAGGGCAATGATCTAACCCATGCCAAAGTTTCCACCCAATCCAACACTAGGCTTCTGTCTTACCAAATTATCCCTCATGGAACCTTGAAGTCTGGACAATCTCGTGTGGTTTCAATGACAAATTCTATTGAATAAAGTATTCGAATAAAACTGGATTCTTACATGGTGCCCATGCTTGATTAAAATATGGGTCTTTTTCATGCAACATACTCAAAGAACGAAATCCAACAATGTTCACTCTCCACTAGTTTAACAACAAATTCCTTCATAATGCTATTAGTTTTTCCTCTCTTATTTTTTTGCAATACCATCCTAATGTGCTCTAAATATTCTTCTTTAGTTTTGCTGAAAACTAAAATATCATCAAGATATACAATAACAAACTTACTAAGATAAGGCTTCAGTGCATAATTTATCAATCTCATGAATGTAGTGGGTACATTTGTCAATCCAAATGACATGACCAGCCACTCAAACGTCCCATCTTACATTTTAAATATTGTTTTCCACTCATCTCCACTTCTTGAGTGCTTGCACAATTGCATAAAATTCTTGATCATACATAGTGTATTTTCTTTTTTCTTTATTTAACTTCTCACTAAAGTATGATATTGATATGTCTTCTTGACTAAGAACTCCTCACAAACAACTTGGAATACTTTTTAAAATTTTGGTAGTGCTAACTCTAGGTGCTCTATCACTTTCTTCTTCAATAATTGAAAACTATTCTTTGCTGCTTCCATCCACTTGAATTATGTCTTTACTCCCTTCATTGTTTCAATAATGAGACCATATATACCACTAAATTTCTTATGAACTTCCTATAGAAGCTCACCATCCCATGAAAGACTTGGGCTTCAAACATACTTTTTGTAGATGACCAATTAAGAGTGGCCTTCCATTTTTTTGGATCTATTTTCAGCCTTTTTGTTGAAACTACAAATCCCAAATAAACAAATTGCTCTTTCATGGAAGTACACTTTCTTCAAATTCACCATTAGTTTTTCCTCTTTTATTTTTTGCAATACCATCCTAATGTGCTCTAATTGTCCTTCCTTGGTTTTGCTGAAAATTAAATTATCATCAAGCTACTCAATAAGAAATTGCAAAGATAAGGCTTCAGTGCATGATTCATCAATACCATAAATGTACTAGATGCATTTGTCAATCCGAATGGCATGACCAGCCACTCATACATTCTATCTTTTGTTTTAAACACAAAGTGTGATTTAATGGTATCCACTTTTTAAATCATTTTTTGCAAAATACTTATTTACCTGGGTTTGTGGTTTTTCACCTAGAACCTTGCTTGGGTTCAAACCAGTTCAAAACACCGGTCCAATTTCTCTCAAATCCGAAAGGGTTTGGTTTTCAAAGAGTTGGTTTGAACCCATAGTATAGGATTTCGAACTCAGGTGAATTTCAATTTCCCAGATCAAATTTGGTGCAAACTCAGGCAAATTTCCAATAATGAACGACTTTCAAGGCATTTTTTATAACAAATTTGATAATGTTTTTAGATCCATAGCTCTAAAAAGTGAATGTAAATAGGTTATTTTGGCTTCTAATATCATTTGTGGTGTACAAATAGGTGATTGAGCAAAAGTAAGCTTGTGCAAGGTGGAGTTGGAAAATTTGATTGTTTATACATTCATACATACATGCATACATACATACATATATATATAATGTTTACATAATTTTGTACGAACAAACCCAAAACCCTTTTCAAAATTTTGTCTTACTGGTGAACTAGTTTTTTGAATCCATATCTCGAATTGAACTCTAATCCCTAACTAAGACAAAATACTTTGCACTGCTCAAATCTGTATTTAATGGTGATTTGCCACTTATACAATCCATTTATTGTTTTAAATGTTGTTTCCCATTTATCCTCTTGAGGCATTCTAATTTGATGCGATCTACTTTGTCCCGCTCAAATAATCCGTTAAATCATCCATTTTTTTCTGGATATTGGAAATCTGTATGTAATAGTGATCTTATTTATAACTTTCAAGTCTGTGCACATCCTACATTCACCATTCTTCTTTGCTGTTGGCACAATGTGATGAAGCCCTAATTTCATGCAAATATTTTGGGCATCCATTTGACATCTTTCTAATATTTCTCTCCTGTATATAATCTTAAATTTGTGTTTTCGTTATGATATACTTCCTGTATTCTTTTAATCGCATTGTTCATAATATCTAAAACTCAATTATCATGCAAATTTTTTCAATCCTAAAAATCAATACTATTTTGACAGTGAATATTTACCCTATAGTTAATAATGTTGAAGACCCATTGTAATGATGAATGTTTATCCCAAATAAAAGAAAAAGGACTTGATCAGAGTACAAGGCAAAGTTGATACTATGTTAAAGGTCATAGGACATGATGTAATTGTGCGGCTGATCCATTGCACACAAAAGGGAATATTATTATTGCTACAATTCTGATCAGAATTTATGAGAATAGATTTGCAGTTCGTTTCAAGAGGATTAAAACACCCTTGGGAATGAGATTCGAACGCAGCCCATATGGAGTCTATCGATTGCCACTACCACAATATCTCTGAATAGCCATTCCAGGTGAGAGCACCAGATTTCTATTGGATAATTGGATTTTAGCCCGTGCTGGATACTCAAAGAAATATGTAACGGTGGAGAACGTTGAAATGCCATCAGGAGTTGAGATGATTCAGTTAGTTCGAAGGAATGAATATGAGCATCGACAATTTGCCCTATCTGGCCCAGTTCATATCCGTTTAACATGGGGAGTTTATATTTTCAGTTATTAATTAGTTATTAATTATGAAAGGACACGTTATGAAGAAGACCCTTGTGTCAGATGAAAAATAAAGAGAGGACACACATTCTTTTCTGACATTTGATACATAGAAAGAGAAAAAAAACATTGAGAAATCATTTTCTGATATGATTATTAGAGCAATGTACCTCTTTCCTAGGAAAGTGTAGAAATCATCTGCAAGTAAGATTGGTTCTTGTGATTTATGAAAAATACCTATTGCATTTTTATCTGATTTAGTTTGTAAAGAAAATTTATTTAATAGCATTTACTATTTGTTTAAAATAAAAGAGGGGTGAAAATTTATTCAAACTAAAAGAGAAACAAGAACAAACAAAGAAAGGGCATTAGACAGCCCTGTCAAGATCAAACAAGTGATCAAGTTGATGGGACAGGCCCATTGGAAGTTGAGTCTTATCAACAATGTTTCAATTACACATATGGTCAGAAGCCCACTTCGCTAAACAATCAACAACACTATTCCATTCCCTAGGAATATGAGTGAAAGTAACAGACTTCAAAGAAGTACACAAATTATGAATCTAGTCCACAATCAAAGCTACCTTCCAACTAACAATGTCAAAATGTTGCTGATTTAATAGACATATCACCACTTGTGAGTCAGATTCATAGATAAGCCTTCTCCAACCAAGGTCACAAGCATTCTTCACAACATACAAAATAGCTATGCCATCCATCAAGTTGTTAATGTGATGATCTTTATAAATAGAAAACACAAATTGGACATCCCCCTTACTATATCTACCAACACCACCAATGCTAGTAGGGCCTAGATTTCCCTTGGAAGACCCATTCATGTTGATTTTAAGAATACCCTGTGGAGGGGCACTCCACTTCCCCACCCTATTTATCTTTCACAAGCAATGTCTACACATCTTTCTTAGTAGTTTTCCATGTGAGAGAAATATTTAGATGATGATTGAAAATATCTTGCCCTAGTTCCATGGCCTCAAAATTGTCACAATTTGCAGAAATAGTTGTTAGGATAAACCACGGACAGAAATAAAAACTACATGCAAATATAACCAATAACAAAAATAATAGAACACACAGAAATGAACACAAGGCACCAAGATTTAACGTGGTTCACCCAATCCCTGGGCTACGTCCACCAAACAGCAAGTCCGATCTTATTACAATCCAGTGATTACAACCTGATTACAATCCGTAATCCCTTACAGCTCAATACCGCCGCAAGAACCAATTTCGTATCACCACGTATGAAAAAATACCCAACCCTAAGCCCTTTTTATACAAGTATTAAACCGCTTTAGGGTTATAACATGTCGGCCATATGTCGGCCATAATATGTCGGCTACCATGTCGGCTACCATGTCGGCTACTTCCAAAAAAAAAAATTTCCCCACTATTTATGAAGTATGTACAGTACTTTCCTGATCAGTCACCACAATCTAACAATCTCCCACTTGGGGACTGATCAGGCTCCACACTAAACAACAATCTCCCACTTGGAGACTGATCCTGTAGCAATACAACTACCGCATGGGGCTCCCACTGGATCAAACCACCCTGGACTCTGCTGTTCTTTTATTCACATTTAGTCTAAAAGACCAACTGAAGCTGAAGAGGAGTTCAGCTTCTCCCTTGTGACAACCTTTGTCAACATATCTGCTGGATTTTCATTGGTATGTATCTTCTCCAACTTTAACTGTCCATCCTCCAAAACTGACCGAATGAAATGGTACCACAACTGTATGTGTTTGATCTTAGAATGCAGAGCTGAATTCTTAGCAAGATGAATGGCACTCTGACTATCTGTGAACAAATAATTATCCTTCTGAGGATGTCCCAATTCTTCCAAGAAGAACTGAAGCCATATCATCTCTTTGGCTGCCTCTGTAGCAGCAACATACTCTGCCTCTGTAGTGGAGAGAGCATTAATCTTCTGTAGCCTAGAAACCCAGCTCACGGCTGCCCCACCAACAGTAAAGACATAACCTGTAGTACTCCGCCTGGTATCAATATCCCCAGCCAAATCTGAGTCAACATAGCCCTGTAAATCAGTAGTAGAGCCCCCAAAGTGTAAACACTTATTGGATGTTCCTCTCAAATATCTGAGAATCCACTTGACAGCATTCCAATGCTCAAAACCTGGATGACTCATATACCTGCTAACGACTCCCACTGCATGTGCAATATCTGGCCTAGTGCATACCATAGCATACATCAAACTTCCTACAGCTGAAGCATAGGGTACCTTGGACATCTTATCCTCCTCTTCCTGTGTCTTGGGACACATCTCCTTAGTCAATTTCAAATGACCAGGTAAAGGTGTGCTGACAGCTTTAGCATTCTCCATAGAGAAACGTTGCAGCACCTTCTCAACATAATCAGCTTGAGATAGCGTCAATGTTCTGTTCTTCCTATCTCTGCAAATCTTCATACCAAGGATTTGTTTTGCTGCCCCCAAATCCTTCATAGCAAATGCATGTGCTAATTGGCATTTTAGCCCCTTAATATGATCCATGTTAGACCCAGCTACAAGCATATCATCAACATATAAACATAAAATAATGTAGCTATCATCATCCAACCTCTTAAAATAAACACAGTAATCTGAATGACACCTGTTATATCCATGCTTATGCATAAAACTGTCAAATTTCAGATACCATTGCCGAGGTGCTTGCTTCAGGCCATATAAACTTTTCTTCAATTTGTACACTAAGTTCTCCTTACCTTTGACCTCAAAACCCTGTGGCTAAGCCATATATATTTCTTCATCCAAATCACCATGAAGAAAGGCTGTTTTAACATCCATCTGCTCTAAATGCAAATCTTCAATAGCCACAAGACTTAAAACAGTACGAATAGAAGTCATTTTAACAATAGGAGAAAATATCTCATCAAAATCAATTCCCTTTTTCTGTGCAAATCCTTTTACAACTAACCTGGCCTTAAATCTTTTCTTACCTCCTTCCTCTTCTTTCAACCTGTAAACCCATTTATTCTGTAAAGCCTTTTTACCTGCAGGCAACTTGCACAAATCCCATGTCTTATTTTTCAGCAAAGAGTCCATTTCATCTTTCATTGCAGACTCCCACTGAATCTTAGTATCCACCTGCACAGCTTCATCATAACTTTCAGGTTCACCAGCATCAGTAAGTAAAATAGAATACAAAGAGGGAGAAAACCTTTGTGGAGGTCTAATTGGCCTTGTTGACCGTCTAACATTCACTGGTGTTTGTGGTATTTGTTGTTGCAGTTGTTGCACATCATGAGGAATGGCTGGAACATCAGCTTTTGGAGTATCATCCAGCACTACATAATCATCTTCTTTCTTCTCATGTTGCTGCAACAGATCTTTGTACAACACTTTTTCATTAAATATGACATCCTGGCTTCTTATAATTTTATTATTTTCAAAATCCCAAAGCCTATAGCCAAATTCATTAATGCCATATCACACAAAGACACATTTCTTTGATTTAGCTTCTAGCTTGGTTCTATTTTTAGAGTCTATATGAGAAAAAACTTCACAACCGAAGGTCTTGAGAAAAGAATAACTCACCTTCTTACCAGTCCATGCTTCCTCTGGAATACCACAACCCAAAGGAGTAGAGGGACCTCTATTAATCAAATATACTGCAGTATTGACAGCCTCCGCCCACATGTGTAAGGGCAGCCCAGCATGCAACCTCATGCTCCTTGCGCGCTCCATTATAGTCCTGTTCATGCGTTCAACCACTCCATTTTCCTGTGGAGTCCTTGGAATAGTTTTTTGTCTACAAATACCATTAGTGGAGAAATAATCTTCAAATTCATGACTGCAATACTCACCACCATTATCAGATCTGAGACATTTTAATTTCTTACCAGTCTCATTTTCAACCAAGCATTTCCATTTCTTAAAAGTTTGAAATACATCAGATTTTTGTCTAAGGAAATAAACCCATACTTTTCTAGTTGCATCATCAATAAATGTAACATAATAATGAGAGCCACCAAGGGAAGATACCTGAGCCGGTCCCCATACATCTGTATGCACAAGCTCTAATTTCTCCTTTTTGTTTTCCTTCCCTGTCTTTACAAAACTCACTCTTTTGTTTTCCATACACACAACTTTCACAAAAATCCATATTCACACATTTTAGACCTGGTAAAACTTTCCTTGAATGAAGTACTTTCATACCTTTCTCACTCATGTGCCCAAGTCTATTGTGCCACAGCGCTGTATCAGAATCTACAGCAGCTATTTGTTCGCCCTGCTCAACTGCAGTAATTGTTCCTGAATATTCATTTTTCTCTGAAACAATCAAAGTAGAAGGAACAATATGACCTGTACAAAGATATAAGGTGCCTACTTTCACACCTTTTGCTACTACAAGGGAACCTTTTGAAACCTTCCAATTTTTATCATTAAAAGTAACTACACAACCCTCATCACCGAGTTGCCCTGCTGAAATTAAATTTCTACTTAGTTTTGGAACATGTCTTACTTCATGTAGTAGCCAATGATTCCCATTCTGCAACTTAATCTTAATTTTTCCCTTTCCAATAATCTGACAGGGTTCATTATCCCCCAAATAAACAAGCCCAAAATCCCCTTGGACATAATCAATGAAATAACCTCTATGAGGTGTAGCATGAAAAGAAGCACCAGAATCTAAAACCCATGAATCATCAACACTCTCTAAAGACAGAAGCAAAGCATCCTCTTCAGATTTGTTACTTACCACATTTGCCTCTTTGTCTCCATCTGATTTATCTCCTTCATTTTTCTTTCGAGTCCAGCAATCTTTCTTTTTGTGCCCTGGTTTCCCACAGTACCAGCAATCATTTGGTCCTCTCGATTGAGACCTCCTCCCCTTTGACTTTCCTCTTGATTTCCCACGATTTCCAGAGTTACTTCCTCTTTCAGTCGTTCTGCCCCTGCTTTGTGCATTTAAAGAACTTCCTGATGTAGATCCAACTGAGGATTTTCTACGAGTTTCCTCACTTAAAATAACACCGATCACATCATCATATTTTAGGGTACTAGATCCAGGAACAGAATTACTCACTGCCATTACCAAGCCATTTCAGCTTTCAGGCAAAGAACACAAAATCAAGAGAGCCCTAATTTCTTCATCAAAATTGATACCCACAGAAGATAATTGACTAGTAATAGTATTAAACTCATTTAAATGATCTGCAACAGATCCACCTTCTGCCATTTTCATATTAAATAAACGTTTCATGAGAAATACCTTATTTGAAGCGGAGGGCTTTTCATACAGTGTCGCTAGGGTTTTCATCAAATCTTCTGTCGTCTTTTCTTTTGTAATATTAAATGCCACCGATGGTGCCAAGCATAACCGAATGCTTCCGAGTGCCTTTCTATCCAAAAGATCCCATTCAGCCTCTGACATAGTTCCCTGATTCTTGGCTTTTCCTTCCAACGGCTTCCATAAATCCTTCTGATATAAATAGTCTTCCATTTGCATCTTCCATAACTGGAAGTTCTGCCCATTAAACCTATCAACCCTCAGCTTACCATCATCTGCCATTGCTCCCACTCAACCGTGAGACTCCCACTTAACCGTGAGACTTTCCTGCAGAGGATAACTGAAAAACAACTAGGCTCTGATACCACTTGTTAGGATAAACCACGGACAGAAATAAAAACTACATGCAAATATAACCAATAACAAAAATAATAGAACACACAGAAATGAACACAAGGCACCAAGATTTAACGTGGTTCACCCAATCCCTGGGCTACGTCCACCAAACAGCAAGTCCGATCTTATTACAATCCAGTGATTACAACCTGATTACAATCCGTAATCCCTTACAGCTCAATACCGCCGCAAGAACCAATTTCGTATCACCACATATGAAAAAATACCCAACCCTAAGCCCTTTTTATACAAGTATTAAACCGCTTTAGGGTTATAACATGTCGGCCATATGTCGGCCATAATATGTCGGCTACCATGTCGGCTACTTCCAAAAAAAAAAATTTCCCCACTATTTATGAAGTATGTACAGTACTTTCCTGATCAGTCACCACAATCTAACAATAGTTTCCCCCAAAGAATGGAGAATTTTCCACCATAAGTGAGGAACCTCTAAAAACTCACCCTTTAAAATACGATGGTTCCTTTCCAACCAAATATACCAAATAATAAAGTAGGGTCCAAGAGTCCAGGAAACTTGAAGAAATAAAGTCTTGATAGGAGCCTTATCCCAGCGAGCAAAGAACTCTACTAGTGAGGAAACATGTCAACAAGATTAGTTTCACATATTCCACCAACAATGTCAAATATGTCTAGTAAAAGAGCATTGGAAAAAGAGATGAGAGATATTTGCTTCACTAGTCTGGTATAGAACACAAATTGAAGGTCCTTGGAAGCCATGCTTGCATAAATTATCTCATGTAAGACATCGACTATGGACCACCAATGATATAATGGATGGATCTAGACTAATTGAAGTATTGAATGCTTAATTAAAAATACAACTCAGCGGAAGTCTTAATAAATTTAACATAAATGAAATTAAGCATCACAAACTCATAATCTCGAGGTGAAATAAACAGAATTGAGAGAGAGAAGAAGATAGAAAGTGCAAACAAAGTTTGATTTCGGAGTCCGCCACAAATGTGACTACGTCTCCGGGTCAGCTCCAATAGAGTACGATCGATCCGATTAATTTCTAAAAATCAATTACAAATGCACCAAGTCCATTCCTTCGAGCACTTCGGCAGCAACAAAACTCCAATGTACAAGAATGGCTCAAAAATCTCCTTACAAGACCTCTCTATTCTTTCAAAACTTCACCAAAACTAATTTCTCTACAAGTCTTCTTCAAGAATTACAATAATTCTCCAACTTTGATTGCCCTCAAAATGACATCCTACCCCCCTTTTTATACAAAATAATTTTCCTGAATTGTCTCAAAACCAATTAATCCATAATTAGACATTTAAACCATAAGACACCTATGAATAACCCCTTTTCCATTTTTATATTTTGGCATTACATTCATATTTGGGGTTAGTTATTAATAGAATAACAAATAAATCCTATTTAAGAAGTGGGCAGTTTGTTTGTTTCAAAAGTTAAATAGAAACTTTGCCACATGCTTTTCAAGTCCAACGCGTGGCACAGTGGTAGTTATGATTTTGCCATACCCACAAGGTCACGAGTTCAAACCTCATCAAGTGCTTTTTTCACATCCATAGGTTAAATAGAAAATCTGTTACAAATTTGTTAAATGCTCCACGTGGTCTAGTGGCGAGGAGGGAAAGTAGGGAATGAGAGGTTAAGGGTTCAAACCTCCTCAACAAATTTTTAAACCACTAAATTCGAACTTGAGGTGCCATGTGGCACTATTTTATTTGCTCATATTTTTGACATGTGTCATCACCTAAGCTGCTAATATCATGATGACATCATCACCATTACATTTTGCCTCCAAAATTCAAACGGCCATAACTTTCACATATGAAGTCCATTTTTGATGAAATGAACGCCATTGGAAAGCTCTCATTAGGATCTTAATTTTGAAATACATTGTTGACTACTTTTGAGATGGTCTGATTTTGCCCCTTGTCTAGCCCTCTGGTCTACCTGTTGACTAGAACTTTGACCGAGCGTAACTTGCACGAATGGACTCCTTTTTGCTCTGTTCAAGTTGCGTTGGAATCAGGACGTTGAGATCTTTTTGATTGTTCAAAAATTTGGAGATTTGAAGACACTTCAATTTTCACTGAAATTATCCACCAAATCAGGCCTCCCCACTGAAGACCTTTTGGACCTCCAAAAGTGACATTTACTCTGACATAAAGTGAGGACTTGGCCTCCCCACTTGTCCTGTATCATTTTTACATCTGAATACTTGGCTCACAAGCACAATGAAGACTGCAACAACATTGTTGATCATAAACATTATTCTATCACTTCCATAAGCATCTACATCAATTGTTGTAGCCACTGACCAACAAACATTGACTAGCATCAAGCTGAACAATAATGTAGAAATGAAAGAGAATAAATCAACAACATATCGATCCTTCATAACAAGAACATTTTTACTGAAGGAACCAACAATGTGTTCAATCATCATTCCCTCATGTTGTACTGCAAGTGCATCCTACAACATCTGACCCTAGTTAGCTACTCCAAGTTCAAGTGTAGAACCACCTGTACTGACAAACATAAAAGTTAACTCTTTACTTGCATTAATTACCCTCTTTAACTACCTTGTGTTTGCAAAAGAATGATCAATCTTAATCTTGTGAGAATGAACAATATACCGAATGCCATCTTTAAACAAGTGATAATGATTCTTTTCCCTATAGAAAATTACTTTTGTCATATAGATAAGGGCTACCAAGCACTATCCCACAAATATCCAGTGGAACCACATCAAATTTACTTCATCCACAAATTTACTAGTGATTGTGAATCTTAAGGTGCATTGTCTTGTTACTTGCAACTTATCATTTTCACAAATCCAACCAAGTGGATAAGGTTTCTTATGTAATGTAGTTTTCAATCCCAAGTTCCTTACAACATTTTTTGATTAACTTGAGATCCACTATCTATGAGTGCATCAATTTTAGTGTTCTTAGCAACAACCTTTAAATGAAACAACTCATTCCTTTTCTTGTCTTCAAAGAAATCATTAACTGTAGAAGTAGAAGCACGACTAGTAATAGAAACACTAGAGATAGGAGCTTTACCTTTCAAACCCATAGCCATTATCTTAGTCTTATCATCTAAATCTGAACCAAGATCCATAACAACATTTGCAGCTTTCTCCTTACCTTTTTTTTCTAATCACATTTTTTAGCCCACTTAGGCTTCAATTCAGGATGCAACTTCTAACAATGTTCTTCATCATGACCCTTTTTGTCACAATGAGTGAAAGAAAGCTTCTCATCCTTCTTGACTGTAGCTACCTTGTTTCTTTTCTCTATCTCTGCATTCTTAAAAGATTGCTTTACACCATTATCAAAGTTATCAATAAAATATCCCTTACCCCTTGACTCTAAGTGTGTAGCTTGAATAGACACTTCATCCAAATTACAAGGGTTCAATACCAAAATAGAATGTCTAAGGTAGGAATGAAGACCTCCTATGTACTTCAACAAAGTATCTTGGGTGTACAAAGGAACATTCAAAGCAATAGCCCTTTTCCTAAATTCATGGGTGTACTCCTAGACAGTTTGATCTTTCCCTTGCTTAAAAATTTTTCAGTCCATCATTAACTCTTGCATATGTCCTAGGGGATAAAATTGCTTCTTAAGAGCATTCACAAAACCCTGCCCAAGTTAAACTGACTCTACCATGTTGTGAAACTTCTGCCTTAGTCTTAATCTTCCACCAAGTTAAAGTTGGACCTCCTAACCAAAGAGTAGCTAATTGAATCCTATCAACATCATCTAGTAGGTTCTAGACTCTACAATAGACTTCTACTTGATGAATCCAATCATCCAATTTTTTAGCATTAAGTTCACCACAATACTTAGGCCAGTCAAATTTTACATCCAGTTTGATCTTAGGCTTATACCCACTCTTGAAAGGATTAAAAGAAATAGAATGAGGAGAAGATGGAGAAGAAGGAGAAGATGATGAAGACAAAGATGGAGGTTCAAGAGGGTCACTACACCTCCTACTCCTTTGGCTTTGTCATCCTTTAATGAGGATTTTGCTTCCTCCTTCTTGTTAGCCTTATTTTCCTTTCTCAATAGTCATTTGTGTCTCTCTTGGATAAGAATGTCCACCTTAGCCTTCATCTCAAGGAACGCTCTTTGAAATTCTATTTCACTAATCTCATCAGGAACCTCCATTCCATAAATCGACATCTTTGGAAATGTTCTTTGCTTTCCGATCTCAGGATTAAATTCTTCAAGCTTTCCTTCACCCTTGTGAATCTTGGATCTTGTTAGCATTCAAAAAGAAAACAACTACAATAATAGTCAATTGGGCTCTGATACCACTTGATCTGATGGATGGATCTAGACTAATTGTAGTATTGAATGCTTAATTAAAAACACAACTCAGGGAAAGTCTTAATACATTTAACATAAATGAAATTAAGCATCACAAACTCAAAAGCTTGAGGTGAAATAAACAAAATTGAGAGAGAGAAGAAGATAGAAAGTGTAAAAAAAGTTTGATTTCGGAGTTCACCACAAACGTGACTACATCTCTGGGTTGGCTCCAATAGAGTACGACCGATCTGATTAATCTCTAAAAATTAATTACAAATGCACCAAGTCCATTCCTTCAAGCACTTCGACAGCAACAAAACTTCAATGTACAAGAATGGCTCAAAACTCTCCTTACAAGACCTCTCTATTCTTTCAAAAATTCACCAAAACCAATTTCTCTACAAGTCTCCTTCAAGAATTACAATAATTCTCCAACTTTGATTGCCCTCAAAATGACATCCTACCCCCCTTTTTATACAAAATAATTTTCCTAAATTGGCTCAAAACCAATTAATCCATAATTAGACAATTAAACCATAAGACACCTACGAATAACCCCTTTGCCATTTTTATATTTTGGCATTACATTCATATTTGGGGTTAGTTATTAATAGAATAAAAAATAAATCCTATTTAAGAAGTGGGTGGTTTGTTTGTTTCAAAAGTTAAATAGAAACTCTGCCACATGCTTTTCAAGTCCAACGCGTGGCGTAGTGGTAGTTATTATTTTGCCATACCCGCAAGGTCACGGGTTCAAAATTCATCAAGTGCTTTGTCGACATCCATAGGTTAAATATAAAATCTATTAAAAATTTGTTAAATGCTCCACGTGGTCTAGTGGCAAGGAGGGAAAGTAGGGAATGAGAGGTTGAGGGTTCAAACCTCCTCAATAAATTTTTAAACCACCAAATTTGAGCTTGAGGTGCCATTTGGCATTATTTTATTTGCTCATATTTTTGACATGTGTCATCACTTAAGCTGCTAATATCATGATGACATCATCACCATTACATTTTGCCTCCAAAATTTAAATGGCCATAACTTTCACATATGAAGTCCATTTTTGACGAAACAAACACCATTGGAAATCTCTCATCAGGCTTTTCATTTTGAAATCCATTGTTGACCACTTTTGAGATGGCCTGATTTCACCCCTTATCTAGCCCTTTCGTCTACATGTTGACCAAAACTTTGACCAAGCGTAACTTGCACGAATGGACTCCTTTTTGCTCCATTCAAGTTGCCTTGGAATCAGTATGCTGAGATCTTTTTGATGGTGCAAAAATTTGGAAATTTGAAGACACTTCAATTTTCACTAAAATTATCCACTGGATCAACCAACCACATTAAAAAATTACATTTGAGCCAAGAAAACTTGTACCAGACTTGCTTCCACCAAGGCATCTAAATATCCCCCAACGTCTACCAAAGAAGCTCAACATATCTTGCAGACACTGAAAATTTTCCAGATAAATCTTCACTGTCCCAAGCAAGAACATCACTACCAACCAAAGTAGTACACTCATGAGATTGCAAAATCTAAATCAACTCCTTCCCATCCTCCTCAGATTCTTCTAGAGGTCATTCAGAAGGATGTTTCCAACAAAAGGAAGGAGTCAAACCTCTAACACACCCTATCTCATAAAATCCAATTGTGTCACAACCAACAGCACTAAAATTTTGATAGAGGACATGTAGCTGAGGATGAGTGGTAAGAATAGGAGGGTGCCCATCCTGAGTCAAGCAAAAATAAAGCTTGTGATCCTGAATGAAAAATCCAAAAGAAACCATCTTTAACCAACTAAGCTCCAAAATTTAGAATATTCCAAATCATGGATCCTATCCCTTCCAAAGGAAATTTGTAGACTTCAACCACATCAATATCTAGAAAATACGTATGGGTGAGAATATGAGCCCAAAATTGATGTTGGTTAGTACACCAATGCCAATAAACTTTTTCAATGAGAACCTATTCATTTAAAATAGCTAATCATAAGCCAAGGCCACCCTCCTTCTGAGGTCTACACACTATTTCCCATTTAACTAGACTTCATTTAGAAGTTGAAAGGTTCCCACTGTTGGAAACAATCAAGACTAGCTAGGTTACTAAGAGGGGAGGGGTGAATCAATAACCTAAAAAAATTTAAATCAATTCACTGCATAATCCATTCATCTAATCTACTGTATGCATGAGAATGATAAACATTTATAACACATGAACATAGAATTTTGGTGACCTAGAAACCTTTCAAATAGAAAGTAAAACTGGGGTGGGGATGATACCCACAAAACTTTGCTATTGCAATATGAAGTTATCTTGTTAGGGCTTACATTGATCACTTTTGATAATCTACCCTATTAAGAGAAATTTGGACTACTAGATCCACCTTATTAGAAGATTTACAAACATATAATGAAGTATGCACTCTATTAGGACATTTATACAGAGATTGTTAAGTCTACCCTATTAAAGGATTTACAAAATTGATACACTTATTAGGATGAAATAGTGGATCTACTTACAACTTAATTGCTGACTAGATCCTTGAAGTACAGATCACCTCTTGTGACTAATCAATCTTTATTGCTCCTTGTAGACATTGTTGAATACTCTGCTCTACTGAGGATTCGCATTTATTCTTCTCAAGAATTACATGTCCATTCCTTGATATACACATACATATATTACAAATGATATAATACACTACATATATATCATTCCAATAATTACAATTGCAAGGTCAACCAAAACACAAGTGAACAATATATTACTGAGTTGGCCAAATAGTAGAAAACTTGGGTTCTTCAAGCTGACTTGGTGACCTTCTAATACTCGGCATCCACTACATTACTCGGCATCGTCATGCACTTAGTAGAAGTAGAAGCTTGGTCCATACTAATCACACAACATATCTTGGAACTCGATAACCATTGGAGACTTGGTAGATATAGTGTCACTCGGTAAAAATTGAATCCTTCATTTACCTTACTTTTACTCGGTAAACACTACACTTCCATCACTCAGTAAACACTAGCTTCCATCACTCAAACTGATGACTAAGTAGACACTGTGAAGCTCGATGAACATTGTAGGCTCAGTAGATACTGCTAGACTACACACTCACTTGGTAGCTTCAAGAATTCCTGGTGTGAACTATTGAACTGCACACTCACTCGGTAGCTTCAAGAATGCTTGGTGTGAACTACTTAAGTGGTGAACCTACAAGATAATCATTGAATGCTCGGTATACATTGTAAATTGAGTAATGAGCTCAGTAATCATTCAGAGTTGAATAAGTTTTGTTACTAATGACAAATACAATATAATGCCAACACCCACTCCAAAGGAATTGATAGGATAGGGGATAAAATTCCTAAAGAAAATACATAGGAGAAGCCTGAACAAAACACATATAAATAAGAAGGGCTTGAATAACTGATTTTAATAGAGTCAAGAAAGCAACAGTTAATGGCCATCGATGAGTCCAATGATTAAGCTTTTGTCATAGTTTATCAAGAAAAACTTTCTAAGAAGATCTAAGATGTCTACCAATAGTAAGAGGAATACCCAAATAAACAAGGTTAGAAACCTAATCTAAAACCTCAAAATAGTAGTAATACACCTCTAAATAGCCTAGGGAGTATTGAAGAAAAAAATGGAAGATTTATTCTCATTAACTTTCTATCCTGAAACTGCAAGATACACATCCAAAGTATGCCTAAAAGAAGTATCTTCTTGAGGATGGGCCTATCCCATAAATGAAGTATCATCCAAAAACTAAAGATGTGAAATAGGAAGCAAGCTAGCACCCCATTTCCACCCATGAATCAAACCCTGGTGAACATGAACCTTAAGAAAGTAGCCCAAGCCCTTAGCTAGAATGATAAAGAGATAAGGTGAAATAGGATCCCCTTGGTGAAGTCCTCTAGAGGTGCCAAGGGCTCTAAAGGAACACCATACACCAGAAAAGGAAAAAAGAAAAACTGAAGTAACACAACTCATAGTCCATTTCACCCACTATTGGAAAAAACCAAAGACCAAGAGGATCTTTTGGAGAAAAATCCATTTGACTTTGTCATAAGCCTTAGCCATATCCAAATTAATGAACATAGCTCATTCTTTTGATGTATGCATAGAATGAATAATTTTAGAAGCAATAACAATTCCACCAAGAACTTTCTTACCAGCCACAAAACCACCTTGATCCTCTAAAATCACAACTAGAAGACATATCTTGATTCTGTCAGCAATCAATTTGGTGATAATTTTGTACACAACATTACAAAGAGAAATGGGATGAAAGGAGTCAAGATTGGTAGCACCTTCTTTCTTAGGGATAAGAGTCAGTAAAGTATAGTTCAATGCACAAAGCATTTCCTTATTCTGAAGGAATTCCTTAAGTACCTCCAAGAGATCCATATTAATAATTTCCCAAAATTCCTAAAAGACTTCCATAAGGAATCCATCTAGGCCTAGAGCTTTACCTTTATGCATCCCAAACACAACCACTTCAAGTTTAGATATCAAAATTGGAGAAAGAAGAGGATCATTCATAGCAATGGTGATAAGAGAAGGAATGCATGAAAGAATTAAGTTCTCCTCCTTAGTTGCAGGCTGAGAATCCTCAGTAAAAAGGTAAGAATAAAATTGAAGGGCTTCCTTGGTCATAGAAAAATAAGAAGAAATCTTAATTCTTTAGTAGTAAAAAGAGAAGAAATATACCCTTTATTATGATGAGCTTGAATAGAATGATGAAAAAAAGTAGTATTTATATTCCCTTCCTACAACCAATCGATGTGAGCCTTTTGTTTCCAATAAATCTCTTCCTGACATTCTCATTCATCCACATGCCACATAGCCTGGGATTTTGCCCGGCTAAGACCCTCTATAAGCCCAGAATCCCTGATTTGGTGAGTAATCACTACAAGATGATCTAGAACATTCCTCTTTCCAGATTGAAGGTTCCCAACGAAAGAAGTATTCCATCTCTTAAGATTATATTTAACATATTTAAGTTTCTTTTCAAAGACAAACATAGTCATGCCATAATTTGGGCCACCCTCTCTCCACCACTTACCCAAAAAATCATTAAAGGATGAGTCTCAGAGCCACATAAGCTAGAATCTAAAAGAAGGGTTCTTAAGGAGTGCAACAGGAGAAGAAGAGAACATAATTGGCCAATGATTAGAACCTCTCTAATCAAGAATTTTAGAACTCATAATTAGGCCACCGCCAACCCAATTACATGAAAAAAGTAACCTATCCAAACATGTTGAGATAGCTTCCTGACCACGCTATCTATTATTCGAAGTGAAAACCCCATTTGAAGGCTTAACATCAATAACAAAAAGAACATCCACCTAGGCTTGAAAAAGATCAAAAGTAGGGCTAAGCCTAGGCCAACCTTTTCTTTTCTCCTCAAGAATTAAAATAAATTTAAAATTTCCTCCTAAAATCCAAGGAAAATAAGGAGCACAAGAATGCACATACCTAATGTGATCCCAGAGATGAATCTTCCTAGGGATGTCAATAGAGGCATAAACATTTGTCACAAGAATAGTCTCACACAAGTCCAACACAATAGCCACCATAGAGATTGAGTAATGAATAGAAATCTACCAAAGGGGAGAAATCTTATGAGGGTCCTAGAATAGAGCCAAACCTCTAGAATTCCCTTGTGAACCAATACTTTAACAGTGACTAGCATACCAAATGCATGGAGCATGCTAATGCATAACCTCAATAGAAACCTTAGTCTCTTGAACACAAAAGATATCTAAAGAATGAATTGCAATCAAATCATGAATAGCTTTTTGATGATAGGTACTATTCAAGCCCATCACATTCCAAGAGAGAATGATCATTGAGGGGTTTGAAAAAAGTGAGCATCAATAGGTTTAACAAACCTAGATTTCACCAATAGATCTCCAATCATTTTTATCTTTTCAAGGTCTATCTTCTACCCTTTTTAAGAGCTATCAATAGGACCTTTCTTAAAGGGTCATTGTTGCACTCTTAATCTATGAGATGAACCCTTATTTTAAGATGAAACTAAAACTTTTCCAGCTAAATTTGCAAAAACTATGTCATCCTCTATGGAATTATTTAAATTCACCTGAGCCACTTGTTGTCCTTGAATAGCTTGAATTGGTTCTAGTTCAAGAGTTGTTACAACCTCCATACTGACCCCAACACTATTAGAAGTGACCACATGTGGGACCCCTTCTTCCAAAGCTAAATTCTTTAGCACATCAAACTTTTTAAAGCTTTCATTTGTCTATCTATCCTTGGATGGCCTCTTCTAACCTCATCCTTTAACCTTAGTTTTAATAGATACAAATACTTCCTTGTCCTTTCCATTAGGTTCAACCATTATGGGAGCTTTCTATTTGTCCTGTTTACCTAGAGGAGGATGTTTCAAAGAGTGGGAATGAGATTCCTTACAAACTTTATGGCAATGTCATAGGAGATGGCCATACTCATGACAAAATTGACATCAAAAAGGTAGAGATTAAGAATCTAACTGTTTAATCCATGATGAATAATCCAAACATATTTCCATCAAATCTAGCAAGGGATTATTTAGATCTATCTCAACATGAATTTGGGCAAAATAAATCACCTTTTTATCAAGGGTTTGTGTAGCAACAGCCAAACACTTTCCCAAGAGACTAGCAATTTTATGTAAAATGTCTTCTTGCCAAAACTCCAAGGGGTGATAGGGTAGACGAACCCAAGTAGGAACTTGAGAAGGCATCTCTTTAGCTGAATTAAAACCTGCATGCCATGGTTTGATAAATAATCCAACCTGATAATAAAAATATGGGCCACCTTCAAAAACTCTATTGTGTTCTGCCATATTTGAGAAAATAACCATAAAATAGTTATTTGTTGCAAGCATAATGTCCATATCTCCCTCAATCTGCTAGGAACGCCAAATCCAAGCCTCAAGAGTAGACAAAGGAATGTGAATATCAGGAAACTTACATATTAGAGCATGTCTACTCTAATATGAGACATCTTCTTCCACCAAATTAGGAGGAGTGACCAAAATTGGTTGATCCCAGGTTCTAGGAAGACACACATTAACCTTCTTCATATTAGGGCCATCACTCATTTAAAATGTATCTTCTTGCTGTGCGTGAATGCTTGAAGAGGACCCATTATGAGCCTTTTCCATGCAAGAAAGATCCACAACTGATGCCATAGAAATCTCTACCATGCAAATATTGAAACTAGGAAAACAAACAAAAACAGAATAGTTGCCAGCAAACTAAAAAAGTCCTTGCAAATGCCAAATAGAAAAAAAACCCACTACAATAAACAAAAAAATTATTCTGCTACTGAAAGGTTTAGACTAAACTCCCACATGCAAACCTTTGACATTCAAACACATATCAAGATTCAAATTTTTGTAAAATAATAAATATCAGGATAGTATAGTAGTATGAATATAACATGATACTATTAAGTGATGTTTGCAAAATATTTTATGACAATCATATCATAAAATGAAATTTTTTAACATTTACTATTTAATATGTAAGGAATTTGAGATAAAATTTATGTTTTTCCTTGCCTTATCTAATTGATTTTTTGAAATATATTAAAATTCCCCTTAGATTAATAGTAGATTGAAAATTTGATTTAAATTTTGGTGTTCAACAATTCAAATTAGATTGTGATATTGAAATATCGTTTGCCTCATAAAGTTGTGTCTAATAATCTGTATTGCAAGTAACTCTATTGCTTAAGTAGATAAGGCACTACTCTCTATAAGTTCATCCAGATTAGATTGTGATATTGACATATCTTTTAGCTTGTAAAGTTGTATTTGTATTTGATATTGATATTGATATTAAAAAGTAATTTTATCTGAAGCATTTGTATTTGATTACCTTTATTTTGAATTAATTGTTGTTATAATTCCATAATCTTGAAGTCTTATCAAATTCTATTTGAAACATCTACACTCTGAAGTTATTGGTGAAGTTTTGGAGACAATTTAGTTTCAGCATACTTCCACATATTTACTTAAATGGTGCACCTTAAGAGTTTTTCTCAAGCTCACCCAAAGATAGGGAGACTTGGATGTCTCCAGTACTAGTACGACAATTTTACAAAAAGAGGAGATAGGGGGGTACTTGGAGATGGACATTTTTTCTAATAGATTGAAGAGTCTAATACTAAATACAAAATTTGAAATAGAAATACTATAAAACCAAAATACTAAAGTAAATAATAATAGTAATATCACATTAATATAGAGTCAAATATTTAAAAACTCACATGATTAGAATATTGTATCTCCTTGGTCTTAAATTTGCATTAAAAACATTAAAATGGGGGCCAAAATATATAAAATTATTTATTATTATATTTTACATTTATATTTTATCAAGAGACTTTAGGGAGACTTCACTTTTTGGACCCAAGAAATTGGTTCGAGATTAGGCACATTTGCCTTGGCCTTTCAGAGCTAAAAGTGCAGAGGACTTGGATCAAATCATTCAGTTCTATCAAGTTTTCCTGTACCAATTGGAATCCCAACATTGAATTGGCATGACTCATAGGGTTCCAATCTATGGTTTTGGGAACCAACACAATGCATGGACTATGGCTTTCTTCAATCGCCCCTTTGTCCAATAGTTATTGGACTTGTTTATTTATTTCTCCATTTTCATGAGGTGTCATTCTATACGATGCTTTATTTGGCAAACTTGAACCTTGAATTAAATCCATACAATGATTGATTTCTCTTATTGGTGGCAATTCGTTGGGTGATTCTTTCATCATATTCTCAACATATTCATCAATCAACTCTTGAATTGGAAAATTCTCTTCTTTGTCTTTTGTCCTATTTTGTATTGGTTGAGAAACAAAAACTAAAGAAACTAAATCTTTCTTCATGTGTTTCAAGAACTTTATTTCAAGAAATTAAATAGACTCTTGAACTTCCTTAAACATCTTGTTTTTTCATGAGATTCAAAATAAAATGTTTTCTATCCTTCTTAATAGTCTTATTGTTATATTTCCAAGACCTACTCAACAAGATGCAACATGCATCTATGGGCATTATATCACATAATATTTCATGTTTAAATTGTTTGAGATTCTGATTCAACCCCCACTCCCTCCTCCCCCCCCCCCCCCCCAAGCAAGGTACCTACATTACTCAATCAAAATACACCAAGGAGATACTAAAATATTTTGAGATGGAAGACTCAAGAAAAATCAACATACTTATGGATAAGAGACATAAATTATCTAAGAATAATGATTTAGCTTATTTGAACTAGGCATTATATAAATTAATTATTGGAAAACTACAATACATTATTTAGAGAAAACTAGATATTGCCTTGGTAGTTTGTATTATTGCAATATTTTCTACAAACCCTAAAGAGAATCATGAGATGTTTGAAATGAATATAAGACTATGACTTATATTATAATAAGAATGACATGTTTGAACTAAAATTTTACACTAATGTTGATTTGGGTAGGCAATTTTGGTTATAGAAAGAGTGCAAGTGGTGGAGTTTGCTTTCAAGGAAAGAGGCTTGTCTCGTGTACAACAAAGAAGTACAATTGTATTTCACAATCAAAAACTAAAGCTGAATATGTAGTAGGAACAATAAATAGTTCAAACATTGTGTAGATCAAGCAATTGTTGAAAGGTATGAAAGAAGAGATCACTAATCAAGTTATTATCTATTATGACAACACAAGTTCTATAAATACATCAAAGAACCCTGTAATTCACACAAAGATCAAACATATTGCTATTATCATTATTTAAGAGAGTTCATTCAAGATAAAGAAGTGAGATTGAAGTATGTGAACACTAAGGAGTAATTTGTTGAATATTTCACGAAGGCTTTACCTAAGGATTCTCATGAGCACTTAAAAGGTAAACTAGGGGTGATTCCCATAGCTAAAGAAACTTAAGCTAAGAAAGACCTCTACATCAAATGTATTGATTAGAATATCTTACAAGTTGATACAAAAAATCATGCTTTAGGAGCTGCCTAAATTAGTGAAGTGAGAAGGAAAAGATGTTGTATTAGTTATAAGAATGGATGATACATGATAAATAAGATTTAGATATAGTAACATGAAGACATCTACATGGTGAAGATGAATTTGACATATGAAGTGTCTTTGGCATTGTTGTGAAAGAGGGATAGAATATCAGTTACCATGAAAGAGGGAGAGAATCTAAGTGAGGAAGATGATATACATTTATTTTATGAAGATAGATTTATTTAGGAAGAGATGTTGCAAAGAAAGAGAATATGGTGTTGCCAAAAATACAAAGGAAGTTGATTGATTTTATGGTCTAATATGATAGAAGTAGTCTATACGTTGAATATCAGAGCTGGATGGATGAGAATCAGAATGCAACTAAAAATAAGAGATTGTTGGACACTAAGATGAGAATTAGAATGAAACAAATGATATTACTAAATATCAAATATTGAACACAAAAAGATATGCTCAAAGAAATTACATATTTTTTATTACATGCAATGTTGCCATCAATGTCAAAGACAGAGATTATTACAAACTATAATTGGAACAATTTTCTCTATGATGTCAAATCTTATTGGTGAGGCAGTTTTCTATGTGAGTAAAGTGACGTATCAAGATGGTTGATGGAGAGGATTTCAGAGGACATAACTAAAGGACCTAGAGAAAATGTTGAGTTATGAGGAACTACAATGGGAACTTGATTAGTTAGACTTTGACAAGGTAATAGCATTGTAAATAATCATAACCTAAGAGGAAAAGATAATTGTACTAAAGCCTAGAAGAAGTGATCAAAGAATGACCAAATACTTATTCTTGACCAAGCTATAAGGGAAGAATAATAAGGAACTTGAAGCTTAAGTCGAGTGATACTAGTATTGAGCGAGCGCTACTATAAGCCAAGAAATTTATAGTGTTGACTAAGCATCAGTATTGACTAAGGGTGAGTATATGTGTCAAACCAAAAAGTAAGTAGTAATCAATTAATCTAACAGTGACTGAGTGTTAGAACATAGTGCTAGCCAAAGGACAATATTTGACAAATTATGAGAAAATTGTGATTTCTAGCCAACACAGTTGATTTCTTGGGATATGTAAAGCATGTTGAAGAGAAGGATGGATGAACTAGATTATCTAATTCAATGGAAACTATGTTTTAGAATTTTTAAGTATGAATTTAAGGAGAGGTTTGGAGAAGTTTCTAGAAAAGAAAAGAGAAGATGAAATGATGGAAGGATTCAATGAATCTAGCCTAACTCTAAGATATATAGTTATAATTGCTAAACTAATGAGTTTGGAGTAGTTTTTGATGTTATTGATTGGAAAACTTGAGAAGGTGGCTAAGAATAGTTGTGAAGAGGTGAAGACTGATTACTTGAAGGGTTTCCAAGAAGATTAGAGACCTAGATGATAATGAAGGCCAGCCTGTGGACTAACATATGAACTAAACTGTGATCTATATTTGCAAAGTGAGTCATATTTTTTAGATCAACCTACTATTACCTTCTAACCATTGTATCAATATTGAAATCCTTTATTCAAGGTTGACCTACCAGTCATATTGAAATCCTTTAATCAAGGTAGTGGCATTCTAATTGAATGTTTTTAAGCCCTCTAACAAGGCCACTCCTAACAATGTGTTTAAATCATTTGACAAGGTCACATTTAACAGTGTATTTTGTAAGCTTTTTAACATGGTTGGATCTTAACAAAACTCAGTTCAGAAGAGTGAAAACTTGCTCACATGTTATTCGTGTTAAAAATATAAGAAGAGTAACTAAGAGGGGAGGATTGAATTAGCTACCACAAAAATTAATTCTAGATTCCTTAGATGTCCACACAAATCAAAACATAAACTTTGTTTAAATTGTATTTTGCTACAGCTCGGCAAACACATAGGCACTCAGTTTACACTAACAAATGTTGTAACTTGGTAAGAAATTAGAATCAACTATTTCTTGGTAATATAGTGATCTTTTAGATGTTAATTGTGATTAACCTTAATTTAACTTAGTTGCATACACATAAAGCAAATAGGATGAACACAAGTGACACCAAGATTTAACATGGAGACTCAATTTGGGAAAAACCACCAATTGCAACTAGTTACTATTTTTCACTCTTCTAGAGTGAGCCCTATTAGGATCCAACCTTTGTAAAGGTTACAAAATACATTGTTAGGTGGGACCCTTTTAAAGGATTTAATCACCCTATTAGAAGTGACCTTTTTAGAGGTCTTAAAGACACTTAAGTAGAAATTCCACCTTGTTAGAGGATTTACAAATAGCTATTGAGACAAATCTATTAAGAGATTTAGATCACTACTACAATGGTTAGAGAGTAACAATGAGATGACCTAGTTTTTGATGCAACTGAATTGTTGATTATTGATTTCAATTCTAGCTTCAATACTTGATCCTTCTTGATCGAGTGTATCTTTGCAACTCTACAAGGATATTCTACTTATGCTTCAAATTTTCTTCCTCTAAGCATTCTTTTTCTTCACACACTCATTCATATTCAATTCCACAACTTGAGCTTACATTTATATCTTATTCATCATCAATTTGGCTTGAATATAACTTAGAATAATTAATATTTATGTCCTCAGTTGGCTAAAACCATCAAACAAATATATTGAACTCAATAAGCCAAAACAAGAAAATCTTTTGTTGGTCGACTCTGCTCAGTAGACACTAACCAAAAAAAATTCCTTCATTAACCAAGTGATCTTGGTTAATGCTTGCTTTTATGCCAACTTTCTTTTCCTCTTGAGTGAACTCAATAGACACTACCATCTGTGAATTTTCTTTGGTAGCCAAGTGGGCTCGGTTATCACTCGTTACCTTCCAACTTTGCTTTGTCTCCCTAGTGAATTTGGTAGACATTGTCTTCAAGACTTGGCATATACATGAAGGCTTGGCAGAAATAGAGAACTATCTTCATCACCCGAGTGAGATTGGTAGACATTGACTACTGAATGTATGACATTCTGTGTAACATCAAAGACAATATACAATTGATCAAATTTTTTTCAACAATATCCCTCTTTGGCATTGATGGCAACACAATATTTCATAATACAATGAGAATACAAAAAAAATAAAGGAAAATATCCTTAGTTTCATTTTTGTTCTCACCCATGATAACTCCCTCTGAATTTACTTTTTTCCCTCTATCAGAAAACACTTCTATCTTCAACATCTATTTCTGATAGTAGACTGCCCCTTTTGATGTCAACACTAAAAATTTCTTCATCAAATTCTCCCTTCTTGACATTTGATATGAAATAACTCCCTCTTCTTGACATATTCTCTAATATGACATAATAACTCTCCATCTTTGACATCCAATGCCAAAGACCACGAATAATGTACATTCCAATGTACCTTTAGTATAGATTCATATGCAATCTACCCTTTTATTGTAGTATCAACTTGACTAATTTTCAGCATGCTTAGGTTGATGCATCACTAAACTCTATTTAGTGAGCTTTAGATAGGGGAATGACCCGTAAGTTACCTCTTAGATACAAAAATGCATCCTTAGATAATGGCTTGTTGAATATGTTTTCAATCTATTCTTTAATATTCACGTATTATAATGTTACTTCCTTGTCTTGCACCAATTCTCTTAAGAAATGATATTTTATTGCAATGTGCTTGGTCTTGGTAGGCATCACTAGATTCTTTGATATGTTGATTGCACTAGTGTTATCACATAAGATAACCATTAGATCCTTGATCTCTATCTTCATACCTACCAATAGTTATTTGAGCTAAATAATATTGGAACAATTAACTACTACTTTAACATATTCTTCCTCTATTGTTGACTAAGATATGCAATTCTACTTTTTTATTGTCTAATACACTAGTCTTTTCCCAAGAAAGAATGCCCCACCACTGTTTCTCTTCCTATCATCAATACTTCCTGCCCAATCACCATAACTAAAGGGTTTTAATTCTAAGTTGCCTCCTTTCTAGTACCATAATCCATAGTCTTCAGTACCATTCAAATCCCTCATGATTCTCTTTATTGTCATCATATAATTTTCTTTAGGATTAGCTAAAAATCTTGCCACCATACTAACTACAGAGTAATGTCAAGCCTAGTATACACAACATACTATAATTTACCAATCACAAATTTTTATACATGGTATGTTCTACATCCTTGGAATGATTATGTTTGTAAAGATTATGTCCAATAGACATAGGTTTTCTAACTAGCTTTGAATCCTCCATTCCAAACTTCTCTACTATTTCCTTGATATAGTTAGACTGAGCAATGTAGATATGATTTTTCTTCTATTGAATCTACAATCCAAAAAATATTTTTATCTCTACAAACATGGACATCTCAAATTCTTTACTGATCTCTTCTAAAAAAGCTTTGCACAATTCAGCATTTCTAGTAAACAATGTGTCATCCACAAATATTGAACTACCAATACAGTCTTCTTGTCTAGTCCTTCTTTGATATAGAACCTACTATTATCATTTTTTTTTTGAAAACCAATCTTTATCAAGTAGTCATGACGTATTTCATACCAAGCTCACCAAGCTTGCATGAGACCATATAATGCCTTGTGTAGTTTATAAACCATATCCCTTTTTTAGGATCTACAAAATGTTGTGGTTGTTCTATGTAAAATTCTTCTTCGAGAATTCCATTAAGGAATGTAGATTTCACATCCATTTGATAAACTTTAAATCCTTTATGTGTTATAAATGTAGGTAAAGTTCTAAAACCTTCTAATCTTGCAATAGGAAAAAAGTTTTCACCATATTCAATACCCTACTCTAGAGGATAGCCTTTGCAAACTAACATTTCTTTGTTTCTTGAAACTTCTGCATCTTTATTCAGCTTATTTCTTAAAACCCACTTTGTGTCATTCACATTTTTATCCTTGGGTATAGGAGTAAGAGCCTAGGTCTTATTCCTTTCTATCTGCTATATCTCTTCTTTCATTTCTTCAGTCCAACTTTCATTAGCTAAAGCATCTTTAACATTTCCAGGTTCAAATTTAGTATGAAAACATGTACCTTTCAACTTGTTCCTTTTCATTATACCATCAAATTTTTCTCCAATGATCTTTTTAGGTGCATGGCACCTTTTGACATATCTTGCTATTTTAGGTACTTTGGATTTAGAACTTGTTTCACATAGCTTGGCATGGCCTTCTCGGTTGAGCTTGGGTCCTACTATCTGTGACTCAAGTCCTTCTGATGACTTGGGTTGCAATGGTTGTAACTCAATAGCTTTTGACAATGACTCAGCTCCTTCAGATTATGACTCCAGTTGCACTAGTTGCAACTCAAGTGCTTCTGGAGATTTTGGGGACTTGGGAGGTCAAGTTTCTTGAATTTCAATTATATTTGGCAATGTATCCGGTTCATAATACAAAAACCTTTTGTAATCCTTAGGTTCTTTGTTGCTCTCTTTTTTAGTCTTTTCTGCTAACTCAGCAATTTTCACATGTGCATTTTCTATAATTTTGTGGGTGGTTAGATTTAAACACTTATATGCTTTACTTCTTCAAGAGTATCATAGGAATATTCCTTCATCATTTTTGACATCAAGTTTTCCTTTCCTAGATTCCTTCAAGATATAACATTTGCTACCAACTTCTTTCAAGTAACTTAAACTAGGTTTATAGCCATACCATAGTTCATAAGATTTTTGATTTGAGTCTTTCTTTAGATGTACTCTATTTAAGGCATGAATTGATGTATTGATTATTGCCTTCTAGTATTTGATTGCAATGTTCTTTTCTATCATCAAAGTTATTGGACAATCCATGATTGATCTATTCCTTCTTTCTCTTATACCTTTCTACTGAGGTGTACCTGTTGGAATATCTTGATGGAAAGAATGCTCCTGAGAGGGGGGGGTGAATCAAAAGTACTAGCTTCTAACCTATTTTTCACAAATCCCTAATAACATAATATTGAAATGTACATGCATGCATATCAACATTAAGCAATTATGAATAACACATGTCCATCACCACATAACACTTGGAATTTTGGTAACCCAAAAACCCTCCAGGAATAAGAAGGTAAAACTAGGGTGGGGATGATACCCACAAAATTACTGCAACAATAATGTTTGACCACTTCTTATGATCTACCCTGTTAAAGTCTTTTCAATATATCAATAGTGACCTGGTTAAAGGATTTACAAACACTTTACATGAAGTGTTACCCTATTCAAGGATTTAATCACCTATTTAAAGGATCTACAAAATAGCTGTTAAGCTAACCTATCACCATAGGGTTTCCTTTCTAATACAATTGCTAGAGAGTATTAGGTATAATAAACCTAATAGTTTACAATCCTTTGATTTCTGAATACAGGCACTTGATATGCTGTCTCTAATCTTGATCCTCTGAGATCTGATACTCTTCACTCTAAAATAGTTTTCCTTACACACCCTCATCCATTCACTCATATATTCAATGAGACTTAATCTTCCTTATAAAGACATTCGAAGACTTAGGGTTAGATGTGGATCTATGATCCATATTAAATCTCTATATCTCACTCATTCCTTGTACTTTTATTATTGGTTGCATGCCTTCTCTATTTTTCTTATTGGTTGCATGTAGATTGCATAGGAAATACAAAAGATTTGATCTTATTATTTTAATCCTTTGAGATTTGTCATATGTCAGCCATGAAAATGGTTTACATCTAAATTACTATAGTTAAAAACTCATATGGACATTTTGTGTTACTTGGCACTTACTGATTCTTGTTGCTTGACACTTATAACAAACTAGCTTACTCGGCTCCTATTCCATTTCTGTATTGCTCGGCATCATCTGTGACTTGGCACTCAAATATAACTCCACACTTGATCTTCACTTGGCACCTGATCTTCACTCGTCACCTGAAAGCTGCTTAGCACCTGAAGACTACTTGGCACCTGTTGGATTTCCTGACTCAGCTCATGTTGTGGCTCGGCATACATAGTGTGCTCGGCACCAATGTAGAAAATGGTTAAGTGTGTTGGCACTCAAATGTCAAAACCACCTTGAGACTAACAATACCAAGGGCTAATACTTCTCTTTTGATTCCTTTCTCAATGCATAATTCATTGAATTCATTAGATATGAATTCACCTCCTCTATCTGACCTTAGATATTTTAATTTCTTTCATGTTTCTTTCTCAACTCTAGCCAGATACCACTTAAATTTTTGAAAAGCTTTAGATTTTTCTTTTAAATACATTACAACTTCATCATTCTAGAATAGTCATCAAAAAATAAAATGAAATACTTATCTCCACTATAGCTTTCCATTCCAATAGGTCTACAAAGGCTTCTATGAACCCACTCCAAGAATTCTTCTGAATGATAGTTCTTGATTTTGAAACCAGTCTTTCCCATCTTTCCAATTTGACAATTTTTTTATAGACCCATATGAGGTTTCCTCAAACTATGAATACCTCTTACTCTCTTATTTTTTCTTATCTTAACTAGATTATCAAAATTCACATGATATAGGCATTTATTCCATAAGCATCTTTCTTCTACTTGAGCAATGAAACATGAGCTTTCACTGAGATCTAGGTAGAATAAGTTGTTGTCTAATTACTAGACCCAACTAGATTTCCTTTGCCATCTAGTAAATTGGCTTTCCCATTCATTAATTCTACCTTGAATCCAATGTTATTCAACTATGCCACACTCAAAAGATTATGCTTAATTCCTTCAACCTAGTAGGCATTGTCACATCTGAGTTCATTTGCTAGTAAAATACAACCTTTTCCTTTTATGCAAGAAGGTTCATTATTTCCAAATCTAAAACTTCCACCATCATAATGTTCCATATGTTGAAACTTTAATTTTTCACTAGACATATGGTGAGAACAAACACTATCAATAATTCATGTATCATTCTTACTAAAATGAGAAATGAGTGTCATCTTATTTGACTCATCATCTGATTCATCTTTTACAACTATATAGACCATTTCATCATTATCACTATTATTAGAATCTTTGGCCATAAAACAAGATTTCTTATCTTTGTCCTTATAGCCCTTGTAGTTCTTGAATTCTTTCTTGGCTTTGAACTTTTTTCTTTTTCTTTCATTTTTTTCTTCTCTGTTTGGACACCTAGCAGCAATGTGACCAACTTCTTCACATGAAAAATAGATTAGATGAATTTTACCTTTGTACTTTCCTCTACCTTTGGGATATTTCCTTGCAAATAGGGCTTCAATAACTTCAAGATCACTATTAGAACTTTCTTCCCCTTCTTCACTTTCAAATTGTTTAGTTTTTTTATTTTCCTCCTTATTTCTTTAGTGAAAGCTTGGCTTCAAAGGTAGACTCAATACTTTCGGTGCTAGGAGCATAGTTGTCATAGTTATCCAACTCAAAATATGTCAATCCTCCCACTAGAGCATCTAGATTTATCTAATTATTTGGATCGGATCTAATCTTTTGAATAGAAGATACTCTAATTGCATAGATAGGAAGAAGGGTTATGAGTACCTTTCTTACAACTATTTTATCATTAGTGTCTCCTTCAGATACTTTAATTGCACTTACACTAGCTTTGATTCGCTCAACATATTTTGTAATGTTTCCATCCTCTCTCATCTTCATCTGATCAAACTAGCCTCTAAGACATTCTACTTTGGCTCTTCTTACATTTTCATCACCTCCATAGATATCTTTGAATTTGGTCCATATTTCATGAGCAATATTGTGCAAACTCTGACCTCGTCAACTTCAACATAGTTAAGAGAAGAAGCAATATCAATCATAATGATGTTATGATTTTTCTTTCCAGTATTGTCTTCAACTGCCAATGTTATAGTAGGAGCCTTTTATTGATTATCTATATACGTCTAACCTAAATCAATGATAGTTTCCAAATGAAACCTCATGAACTCCTACCATGTTGCAAAGTTGTTCTGTTCAACTTGGGAATCTCTCTTCTATAAGGCATCCTAATCTTTAGCTTAGATCCTTGAAACCTTCTCTACAAGCACCAAAAACTCTGATACCAATTGTTGGAGATATAAGAGGAGTAACTAAGAGGGGAGGGGTGGATCAATTACCACAAAAATAAATCCTAGACCCATTAGATGTCCTCACTATTCAAAACATAAACTCTGTTTAAATTGTATTCTACTATAACTCAAAAAATAGAAAAACACTCAGTAAGAACTCAAAATCAACCATTACTTGGCACTAATTGAATATACTAACCTTTAAGATATTAACTGTGATTAACATTAATTTAATGCAGTTGCATACACATATAAAAAATAGCATGAACACAAGTGACACCAAGATTTAATGTGAAAATCCAATTTGGAAAAAACACGAATTGTACCTAGTTACTATTTTTCACTCTTCTAAAGTGAGCCCTATTAGGATCCAATGATGTAAAAGATTACAAAACACACTATTAGGTGTGACCCTAGTAAAGGACCCTATTAGGAGTGACCTTGTTAGAGGTCTTCAAGACACTTCAACTAGAAATGCCACCTTGTTAGAGGATTTGTAAATAGTTGTTAAGCCAACTCTGTTAAGAGATTTAGACCAATGCTAAAATGGTTAGAGAGTAGTAATGAGATGACCTAACTTTTGATGTAACTAAATTTCTGATTGTAGATCCCAATTCTGCTTTCAATACTTGATTCTTCTTGATTGAATGTATATTTGAAGCTCCACAAGGATATTCTACTTATCTTTCAACTTTGCTTCCTCTAAGCATTATTTTTCTTCACACGCTCATTTACATTCAATTCCACAACTTGACCTTACATTTATATCTTATACATTTTCAATTCCACTTGAATACAACTTAGAATATTTAATATTCATCTCCTCAGTTGGCTAAAACTATCGAACAAATCTATTGAACTCAATAACGTAAAACAAAAAAATCCTTTGTTAGCCGACCCTGCTTGGTAGAGACTAACTAAAATAGATTTTCCTTTGTTAACAAAGTGATCTTAGTTAACATTTGTCTTCATGCCAACTTTCTTTGCCTCCTAATTGATTCACCCCCCAACCCCCTCAATTATTCTAAGTCATTTTAACAAATGCCAACCCATGTGTTGATCTAGATTTTTTAGCTCTAGTGAAGATTAATATTGGTAAATTTTATATTAATCCTAACAAGTCTAAAAAAAATTCTAATCAAACATAATCCTAAGTCAATTAATACTTATTCCATAGTGAGACAAGTGAAATAAAATTAACTATACTCACCTAGATATTTATTTTATTATCGATCAGGGAGAACTATTAATTTTAAGGATTAATTTCCTAGTTGTTAGATTTCTCCCTTGATTGAGCTTATATGAGTCTAACACTACTTAGTTTAAATGAACATGGTCCATCACGGTATAATTTAACCATATTATACAATTGCAATTTTAAATTCTAATTTGATAAATCCTACAAAGGAGGGCTAAAGGGTAATATAAACCTATAAATTAAAGGGATAAGAAAATAATAAAGGGAAGTGAGTAAGAAAAGAATATTTTAAGGAAAAGATATTGAGATGATGTCAAAGAATAGGTGAATGGGAACCATGAAAAAAAAATGATTGAAGGTGAAAAGGGGGTCTACATGATAGAGTCTTATCTGAGATGCTTGTAATATGATATCTTGTCCATCCACTCCCTTATTTCCTAGCTAATTAACTTCTTTGTTCACCTCTCAATATATATTTTGAATTCTAATTTTCTCAAACTTTTATATTAGAATCAAAATGGACTTGAGCTTGGAATTAATGATCCAACTTGTACTACTCTATTTTCTCAATGCATTCAGAATCAATTGAGAATCCCCTTCAATAATTAATTTCTTTATGCTCAACTCTAGACTTAGTTTGAGCCCCTCCCTTAGATCTTTTAATTCTACTATATTATTCATGCTAATACCTAATGTCTTAGCTCACTTAAAAATCCAATCTCTATTTTTTGAGCATATGATACATCCTATTCCATCCTTGCCCAAGTTACCTCTAGATGGTCCATCAAATTTTAATTTAGTCCACTGTATCAGGGGCAATTCTCATCTACATTCCTTCTATGCTTGTTTGTTTTTCTTAGTGTATACTAGTTGTGGGTTTATGAGTTTGACCCTGTTTCTTCACATATCTACATCCCAATCTTAGAATAAGCCTTCTTCTCTAATTATTCTTGTTAGATTATTGTTCATTACTTCTATAATCCAAGCTTCTACTTTGTTGAGAAAAGAAAAAAAATCATTTCAAAGTCGTTAAATATTAGCTTGTTTCTTTCCTTCCAAATCTCCCATATAAGAATAGTGGGGGAAATATTTCATAATATAGTATTTATTTTATTACTTTCGCAGGCCAACTATTTAGACGATACTCTGGATTTTCAAAAAAGGATGAAACCCAACTTAAATTTTGACAAAGGCAATACTAGCATTCTATTGTAAAGGGACATTGGGATAATAAATATCATGTTGTCTTTAAATTTTCTTTACATAATGAAGACCTCGATGGACCCTCAAACCCCATCTTCAAGAACCTATTAGATATTAAAATTCTCTTCTAGATTGTAGCCCATAAGAATATCTCAACTTTCAGGATGCAAGCTAGATCCCAACAAAGTTTAAGGAGGGTATTTATTTTTTCCCATATTTGTAAATTAATTATAAGGTCATAGTCTTTCTTTATGTTATACTTCCCATCCTTGGATGCACCCCATATATTTTTATCTTTTTTATTTTTATGGTCAACTTTCCTTTGTTTAAGAAAAGTAGTGAAAACCTATTTTTCTTTAGTAGATAGGTTGGTTCCTTCTAATCATTTAAATTTCCAAAATTATTCTCAATTTTCCTTTATGACTTGTGTTGAAGTCAATGAAAGATCAACCCTACAGCTCCAAAGAGTCACCTACATGCAAACATATGTCATGGAAAGAGAGAAGAAAAAACTATGTAGGTTGGAATTCCCATATCCATAGATGAGACATTCTTGATGAGAAAAAGGAGAAATTGCTATAATCAAAAGTGAATTGTTAAATTACAAAGAGAGATACATCCTTATGAAGGAGATCAAAACCTAACAGAAATCTAACCTAGGTTGCATGATAATAATTAATAAAATAATTAATTGTCATATGCCCAAAGTTTAGCTTGAGTAAACTAGAGATGATAATCAAGACTTAATAATTAAATAAGTATAATTTAATTAATAAGAAACTACTTTATTACACTAAAAATCCCCATTAAGATAGACTTAGGAAGTAGCTAAAAACTTAGAAACAACTACTGAAAGAAATTTTGAGTCCTGACAACAAAGCCTAATGAGGTACCTAGGCACAATGAAATCTCTAAAAAGAGGATGTCATGCCCAAAATTTTAAGACAAAGAAACAACTACAATTTTTTTTTGTTTTCTTAACCTTAGGATCTCACATAAGAAACTATACATTGACAACTAAGTTATTTAATAGCCAAGAGGTTGTAATACCTAACAATTATGTTTATAGGGTTGCATGAACTCTCAATTGCATAACTGAAGTGATCCTTATTGGGTTGGTTCAAGGTTCATCTCTAATTCACATTGGAAATAACAGGAGTAATTTATTGATACAACAACATAATCAAATTGATAGAAGATCAACTTCTTTGTGTTCTCAATGATAGTATACATTAGAGTTTACTATTTGTCATGTCAAGGGATTCAGCTTGGCATGTACCTCAATTCTCTATCTTAGTGGGTTACATAAAATGGTAGACTTATTGAAAATATAATTTTCCATATGTTATGCACTTGATTAGGGTTCATAGTTAGATCATCAAACACTTGGTTGCTAGTCAAGCCATGGTATGTGCATGAAGGAATCTCTATCATCAACAAAAAATTTAGCTAGTAAAATACCTTTACCACCTTCAGTCTTCAAGTATAGATTATTGTTTTCATCATTTCTCTCAAAACCAATCTTCACAAGATACTTATGAAGTCTCTCATTCCATGTTCTAGGTGCTTTCTTTAAACCATATAAACCTTTGTGTAATCTACGAACCATGTTCTTGTTGTTTTCATCAACAAATCCTTTAGTTGTTCAACACAAACATCTTCCTCTAGTATACCATTTAGAAATGCAAATTTCACATCCATTTGGTAAACTTTGAAACCTTTGTATGCAGAGAAAGCAAGTAGATTTCTTACTCCTTTCAATCTTGCAACAGGGGAAAATGTTTCTCCATAGCCTATTCCTTCTTCTTAAGCATACCCTTTGCAAACTAGTCTAGTCTATAAACCCACTTGGTTCAAATAACATTCTTGTCCTTTGGTCTAGGAACTAGAGTTTGATGAGACCAAAATTTGAATTTATTTCATAATAGTTTTAAGATAATTTTTTGATACTCTATTTTATCTATGTCAAAACATTTTTAGATCTATGTTTACCAAACCTGTGATAAACCTATCGGTAGAAACTATGCCACCTTTTTGCTAGTATTATATATAGTATGCAATATTTCATATAGTTACCAAAATGTGTGTTCTTATATTTTAATTTAATTTGATAAATTTTTATTTGCAAACATGTCTTTGTATTGAAACTAACCTATTAATGAAGACTAAAAGATGATTGGAGGAATTCAAAATTTGAGCACCAACAGCATTCAAGGAGAAGAGAATGCTAGGGAGCAGCCACGAAAAAGGGAAGTTGCAATGATTCCATAAGACAGGACAGTGAGTAAGGAGGAGATATGAAGACTTGTTACCTTCTCTACATTTATTCTATGGCAAGTGGATGTTCAAACTTTATTATTCCTACCTCATGCCATTATTCCTTCTTCCAGCCTTCAGCTGTTATCCTCCTATTTTCTCTCCTATGGATTTACAGCTAGGGTAGTTACTTTTCTGTTATGGAATAAGTGTTGATCTCCTATATATATAGGAATTGACCTAAGTGTGTTATTTTTTAGCTAGTTAGAAGAAATAGTTTATGAGAATAGACTGTTAACTTTTATAGTTGTGTTTTTATAGTTTTGTGTTATGTAATGAATTTCTTAAATCTAATGACATAGTTTTTGGCTTCTATCTTGTGTTAGTAGTTTAGTGAAGCCGACCAAGGAGGTCCACTTGGAAGGTGGATTATATTAGGATAGAATAGATTTATTTCCAAGCATTCTTAGTTTCATAAGTAGAAGTTGTAAGTTCCTTCCTATAGCATTGCACTTTGTGAATGTTCATGTTGCATATGTGAGAACAATTATAGTGGATGAACCAATTGAAATATGTGTTATCCTTTCATTTTATTTCCAGTATTCATAGACTTAAGTGTGTTAATTTCCTACAGCAATAGTGTAAGTTCTTTTCCTTGCATTTTCCTTTCCTATAGCATAAGCTTAGTGACTCATTAAGAGACCTAGTGCACATATTGTGCCGACCATTTCAAGTATACGTCCCTGGGTTGAGAATATTAAATGCACCTCATGGTGAGATAAATATTCCTTAGTTTGAATATGTTATTCCTAAGCATGGCCTAGGGCATGATTATGATACACCTATTGTGAGGCAGACCATTTTTGGCACTGTTGTCAAGGATGGTGTCAAGCTAGGAGCATCTTTGAGTCATAGTTCTTAGACAAAGTTTTTTTAGAAATCTCTAGTTTGAAGTTTCTTCCACCAACGTGAAAATTTTAATTGCATGCATCGAAGAGGAAGACAACGAGATGAATATGGAAAATTTCTTCCATGGGAGTCTATTAATTTGAAAGAAGAAATTGAAGAAGAAGAAGTTGAGTTACATTTTTAGGATGCAAGCCCTATTTTTCCCACAACATCATCATCAAGAGCTAAACCAATAGCTACAAGTGGTCTTCAACCTTTCACTAAAGTATTGGCTAATTTTCTTGATAACACTGCTCTAAATCCACCAGTACCCAATGTCCCTTTTCAACACCAACCTCATAATCTAATACCTCTAGTCATGGCACAACCTACTTTTCCATTTCCTCTTCCAAGCCTTGTAACTACTAATAATCTCAAGAATATACCTGCAACCTCCCTTCCAAAGTTCTATGGCCTTGCAATTGAAGACCCTAATACCTTCTTGTTCAAATTTGACATACTTTTTCATAGTTTTTACTACAACAATGACAACCATAAGCTTAAATTGTTTCCACCAACATTGAAAGAATTAGCTCTATGATGGTTCATGAGCTTAGGAGCCAATGCAACAGGAAGTTGGGATGAGATGCAAACCCTTTTTTTGGATAAGTACAAAGAGTATTGCAAAGAATCTAGTTCAAGAGGAGATGATGTCTTCAAGATATCCTAGAAGGAGGAAGAAACATTGGAAGACTATGTTTCTCATTTTTTATATACACTACAGAAGAACCCTTAGCATGTATTGTCTGAGGATTCACAAAAGCTAGTTTTTCTTAGAGGTGTGAATGATGACTGTCTAGAAGCATTGAACCTGATGGCTAGTGGTGATGTGTATCAAGCTTCCTGGGATGACCTCAAGAAGATCTGTCAAAACTATTCAAGGTCAACCATGAAGAAAGGCCAAGGACCTCATTCCATAGTCACTAAAGGAATTAGTCAAACCATTTCAAAGCTCGAGATATCTCACCTATTGTTAGATTTCAAACAAGACATCATCAATGATGTCGCTACACATCTAGACACAATGACTACAAAGAAGAAGCAAACTGAAGCTAAGTTACAACTAGCTAAATATTGCCCTCATTTTTAGAAGCAAAAGAAGGATTGCCAATGTAAAATGGTTGCAAGCATGGATAACCAGCATCTTCCAACTAGATATGTCAAGATAGATGGAGATGATGAGAAAGTATTCTTTATTGCTCAATGCTAACCATAGGCTTAAGATCAAGGTATGCCTCAAAATCCCTTACAAAATTCAAATTCATATGGTAATCAATGGAAAAACCGTAGTCCCCAAGGTCCTCCACAAAATCAACCCAATTGGAACAATGCTGGGAAAAAAAACCCACAACAATCCCAATGGCCTCAGAATCCTCAACCATCTTGGCCTAACCAACAGAATAACCAATGGCAGAACCAACAAAACTACTAGCAAAACTAGTAGAACCAATGTCAACCACCCTAAGGGAATTGGCAGTCTACGAACCAATGGAAGGGATCCCAACAATGGCCTAACAAAAATACCGATGCTCCACAATTACCACCTCCAGTTCAACAACCTACTTTAATGCCGCCAACTACAAATCCTGGACCTTAAAAGCAAACATAGTTACCTGCACAACCTTAGCCAAACCCAAATAGCCAATAGCCACAGTAGCCCATGTATAGTGTTGATGCTTAGTAGTATCCTACTTACAATTTAGGTGTTGTAGATATATACCTATGATCTGGTATGACTTTACCAACACCTAAACTGCCTCTTATAACTAAAATACCATACTCTCTTGCAACATCAAAACCCTCAGTTGCTAGAACTATTGATTCAACCAATGTTACTATGTCAAGCCTACCTCAACTAGCAGTGGAACCTCCTTTTCTAGAATAGCTGATACAAAAGAAACTTAAGAAAATAGAGGAATGGCCTTTTAATATTGTTGATCAGTTGAAAAACATACATGTCCAAATACCCCTATTTCAAGCCATTAAGGATTTTCTAGTTTATGTAAAAGCTATTAGAGAAGCCTACTTGAAGAAGTCTAGAAGGAAGAAAAAGGACCCCACCATAGTCCATGTTGTGGGAAAATTGGCTAACATCATGCTAGGGAAATTGATTACACCAAAATATTTTTATCCAAGAAGTCCAATAGTGAATGTTAGTATAAATGGTTAGTTTGTTAAAAATGATTTAATAGATCTTGGAGCTGCTATAAATGTTATGACCAAGGATACCATGAAGAACTTGCAAATAGAAGGACTAAGGGCTACACCAACAATTCTGCAACTTGCAGATAGTTCTATTGTGACCCCTGATGGGATGATAGAAAACATAGTTGTAACCCTAGATTCTCTAGAATATCCTATAGACTTCATGATTTTATCCCCCAAAGTTAATCTATCTAGTTACCCTGTCATTTTAGGTAGACCATGGTTAGCCATGGTTGATGCAAACATAAGTTGCAAATCAGGGAATATGACCATCTCAAATGGCCAAGCAACCAAGAAATTTGATTTATATCCTCTAGCCCAACCATTACTAGATCTAAGCACATTTGTTTGGTCAGATTTAGGAGATGAAGAAGAAAAGTTAAACTCCTAAACTCCATAGTACAACTCATGATGTTACATAGACAGTCTTTTGCTAAAAATGCAAGAGGAAGATTTAGTACTTCAGAGTATCCTCACTAACAGTTGTGTGGTAGAAAAAGATGTATCTAAAAGTTCTGTGTTGGAATTAATCACATATGAAGAGTGTGATAAGAATTCTACTTTGCTCAAAGAACCTAAAATTCTTTATCCACTTTTACCTTGTGAATTAGAAGAAAGTCCAATCTCTAAAGCTACTATGATAAAGTCCACCACCACTGTTGAACTAACTAAAGGTCATAATCTCAATGTTAATCCCAAATTAACACCCACAGAGATGGAACAATTAAAAGAATTGCTTCAAAGGCATGAAAAGGCCTTTTCATGGGACTATAGTGATATGAAAGGGTTGAGTCCTACACTGTGCATTCATAGGATATACATCAATGAAGGTTGTCTACCACTCTGTCAACCCCAGAGAAAGATAAATCCAAGCCTTAGGGAGATAGCTAAAATTGAATTGCAAATATTGCTTGATGCTGGTTTTATTAATCCTATATCTAATAGTAGATGGATGTCACCCCTAGTCATAGTGCCTAAACAAGCATGAAGATGGAGAATTTGTGTAGATTAAAGAGAGCTAAACAAAGCTACCAAGAAGGATCACTTAGCTTTACCATTCATAGACCAAGTTCTAGACACACTAGCTGGAAAGAAGTATTTTTCTTTTCTAGATGGATATAGTGGTTACAACCAAATCAATATTGCTCCTAAAGATCAAGATAAAACCACATTTACATGTCCATGGGGTACTTTTGCATACTCTATTTTACCATTTGGTCTATGTAATGCTCTTGCAACATTTCAAAGACTAGTTATTGGCATCTTTGCTAATATATCACATGATTGTATGAAAATATACATGGATGACTTCACAGCATTTGGAGTCACTTTTGAAGAAGCAATGGTGAATCTTGAAAATATTTTGGTAAGATGTCAAAAACATAATTTGGCACTTAATACTGAAAAGTGTTTCATGCTCATGTAGGAAGGTGTAGTACTTAGTCATTTCATATTAGCTGTAGGAATACAAGTGGATCCAACTAAGATAGAGGTAATTCAAACATTGCCCATACCTACAAATTCAAAAGATTTAAGATCTTTTATAGGTCATGATGGATATTACAAACATTTCATAAAATATTTCAGCAAAATAGAAAATCCCTTGTCTAAGTTACTCACAAAGGAAGCTGAATTTAGTTGGAACTTACCTTTTCATATATATATAGCTCCAATCTTACAAGGCCCTGATTGGAACTTACCTTTTCATATATATACATATGCCTCTAAATATGCCATAGGTGTAGTCTTAGCACAACAATCCCAAAATCTTGAAAATGCAATCTATTATATCAGTAAGAGCCTTCATGGACCAGAGCTAAACTACACTTTGACTAAAAAAGAATTGTTAGAGTAATTTATGCCCTCAACAAATTTTGGCATTACATAACTGGCTATTCCATATTTTTTCATACTAATCATGTAGCAATTAAATATCTCATGAACAGGCCTGCTATAACAAGTAGGTTAGCAAGATGGTTACTATTGTTGCAAGAATTTGATATTACTATCATTGATAAGCCTAGAAAACCCAATGTTGTAGCTGATTATTTATCAAGAATCCATCATGATGATTCTGAAACTACCTTGGTAGATGATGCATTTCTGGATGATCATTTGTTTCATATTGTTGTTCAAACTCCATGGTATGCAAACATTGTTAACCACATTGCAGCCAATAACATACTTGAACATTTTTCTTACAAGGAAAAGAAGTTGCTTGTAGAGAAAACTTTTCATTTCTCTTGGATAAACAATCTCTTGTTCTACATAGGACCTAATCAAGTTATGAGAAGATGTGTGAGAGAAGATGAGACATATGACATTCTACATTCATGTCATAATGAACCATGTAGAGGACATTTTGTAGCAAAAAGAACAGATTTCAAAATCTTGACAATTGGTTATTATTGGCCTACACTTCACAAGGATGCAATCAACTATACAAGGAGTTTTGACAAGTGTCAAAGGATGGGCTGGCCAATAAGAATAGATGAAATGCCTCTTAATCCTTAGATGGCATTAGCACCATTTGACAAATGGGGAATGGACTTCATTGCTCCAATTGATCCTCCATCTAATGGGAAATCCTATATTCTTTTGTGCACTGATTATCTAACAAAATGGGTTGAAGTTAAGGCTATGAAGCATGCTCATGATGAAAATTTTGTTGAATTTCTATATGAAGAGATCTTTACTTGCTATGGTGTACCTAAAGAGCTAATCACTGACCAAGGTGCACAATTCACCTCTAATTTGATCTCAGAGTTGATGAAATAGTATAACATCAGACATTGGAAATATAGTCCTTATCATCCTCAAGCTAATGGACAAGCAGAGGTCACAAACTATGAGCTGGAGAACATCTTAACAAAAATAGTCTATTTGCAGTTAAGGGATTGGACTAGCAAATTACAAGAAGTTGTTTGGGCTTACAGAACAACCTAGAAAACTACTATATGATTCACACCATTTGAGCTCTTATATGGTAAGGTAGCAATGCTTCCAATTGAATTTGGACATAAAACTCTAAGGATAGCATTAGCATTAGATATTGAATTTCCTGTAGCACAAAGAGAACATCTTCTACATCATAATTTTTTGGATGAGATGCACAAAGCTGCTTTGGAATAGACTGAACTGATATAGAAACAAAGGAAACAATGGCATGATTCTCATATTATCAGTAAACAATTTCAAGTTGGCAATTGGGCACTACTATATGATTCCAAATTTAAAGATATGCCAAGAAAGCTGCAAACAAGATGGCTAGGACCATATGAAATTAGTCATGTCTTTGATAATGGAGATGTTCAACTAACTACCATTGATCCAGTACCTTTCAAATTGTTAGTCAATGGTCACCGATTGAAATTATACAAATGGTCCCAAACAAAAGTAGACTTCCTAGAGAAATTTCCAAAACCAGATTCAAAAACAAATCAAGTAACTCTTCCTACAACTGAAGGTGTCAACCTTTCGACTACCACCCTTCAACATCAGTTTCTTTGTTCATACTCATAATAAAAACTTTATGTTCACATAAAGTTCACTTTTCTATTCACTTTTCTTTCCATCTCATCTCTCTACCTTCCACCCATCCACCTCATCTCATTTCTTTATCTTCCATCCATCCACTTTCCATGTCATCAATTTTTCATTCTTTCAATAAACCCCACGAGATGCTAATGGATGTTGCTGATCCTAATATCAATTCTACCACCATTTTGGTATGTGCGATAATCAGAATGATAGGTATAACATTTTCAAATCATCATTCACTTATAGTCCGCAAATTTTGTTAATTATATTTAATACTACATAATTTATATGATGGCAGCAGTATGCCAGTCCCTTACCCGTACTAGGTCTAACAAGTGAGAACACTTGTCAAAATTTAGCAAGTGGTAGGGAAGGTCACTAATATCCAATGGCATTTCTATTTACCCATAAATATTTTTCCAAATCTTTGCATTCCCTTCATTAATGAAAATTAATTTCCATGAGTACACAAGTGAGGTGTCATACTTTCTATTTTTGAATGATTTTCTATGTCAAGTTGTGATGTGACTTATGTTTAAAATTTTATTTGTGATCCAAACCCCATTTTTAGATGATTCTCACACATATTCATGATTTTCCTTAATTGAAAGTCATATTATTGCACATAACATTTTTTTATGACATTAATTGCCTAGTTTAAACAAAGAAGTGTGAGTTAAATCTGCAAAATAATGAAGAAATTTTGAAACTTGAATTCAAAAAGGAAAAATAGAGTAAATAGACGAAGTGCTAAGAGAATGGGTGGATAGTTGTAGAGGAGAGAACCAGTGGAACACATTGTGTTACTCTTGGATGTAGAAGTTGTAAGAAGGTTTAACGCATGTGGATGGCTAGGGTATTTTTTCAGTTTGACTGCATTTGATGAGGAGGTAGCTACAAATTTTACAAGGACATTTGATGAGGGTGAAGCTTCCATTTGGGGTTTAAAAGTGATTGCAATAGAGGAACGCTTTGTTGAAGTGACTAGGTTTCCTATTGTTGGAGAACATTATCCCAGCACACATGATGTGAGGTTAGCAAGACCTCAATTTACCAGACCACCTAATCCTCAAATGGACATTACAAAGCAAGGCTACAAGAGAATGTCACTATCACCACCATACAATGAATTAGCCATGCACATAATTAGGTATTTTACATGTGAAGGTAGATTCTCATACTTGCATGCACACCATTTCAAATTACTTAGTTGTGTAAGGCATAATCTTGTAGTAAATATTCCAAATTTCCTGTATAATATGCTTTGTATTATTGCAGAAGAGACTCGAAAAGGAAAAGATAATTATGTTACTCATCATGCTTTAATCAAGTTACTAATAGAGAGGTCACTTAGGGATGTGTCTCCCATGACATGGGATGAATTCTTTCAAGCCAAAACTTTGCAACCCCAAGCTGCCCCTAGTGAATAGCCTAGTGAGGAAAATGTCCCTACCATTGAGCCTACTAAACAAAATACCCAAGAGGCTGAAGCCAAAAAGACCCAAGAAAATGTGCAAGAAACTATCTCTACTCAAGAAAATGTACCTTCACCTCTGCAAGAGACCCCAAAACCTACTTTTAGCAAAGCCAAGAGGAAACAAAAACTGCTAGAAGAAACCTCTATTCAAAAAAAGGAAGAGTTGAACCCTATAATTTTTAGACAAAAGAGAACAAAGAAAAGTCTTGCAGCAACCACTCCTGTAGAAAAGACACCCAAAGTGAAAAGTAGGCAAAAGGTTATGATGCAAGAAGAAACCCCCATAAGGAGAAGCCCTAGGATGAGAAGGCAAGCTTCTAAAGAGTACACTCTATCTAAAACATCTACTAGGGAATCCCCTATGCAAATTGTTTTAGATCACTCTCCTCCTCATCCTAAGATTACAAGTATTCATAAAAATCCTATTGAGGAATGTGGGGATGGAGTTGAATAAAGTCTAGATGATGCCCCAACAGACCTACTAGGTACTTCCAGCTGTAGGGATGAACTAGTTCCTGAATATATTGATCCAAACACTGCTCTTGTTCCCCATAAATCAACATGGATTCCTAGTTTTGTAGAACATTTATGGTAGGAATAGAGAAAAAGAAAAAGAGATCATGAAGAAGATAGTGGTTCTATCATACTATAGAAACTCCTTTTTCAGTTGTATGGATAGCATTTATTTGTTGAAGCCTTGTGGAAACAATAAAAGAAAAAGATGAATAAGGTTATAGTATCTCAAGGTCAAGAAATTATAGATTTAAAGGAATAGTTAGCAAGCCAAAAGCAACAAATGGACCATGTCCTCAAGTTAGTTGATCAGGCCCTTGCTCGTAGGCTACCACCAAGATTTTATGCTCTCTATTTGAAAGAGAAATTTCTTTTGTTTCAATTAATGTTAACTCTTAAGAATGTTAGTGTAGAGTTTAAATTAGCACAAGAATTTTATGGACTATAACAAACTCTACCACCTTAGTAGCAGAATTTACTTTACAAATTGTATATTCATAATTTTGTTATCCCTTAAAAGACTCAATGGAATCCCTTGCTTTACATAGGAGATATACACTTAAGAGCCCTCATGTTCTAGATGTCCAATGAAGCAAATTATGATAGGCAGCTGAATAATTACAGGGATGAGGAGAGGATAGAACCTTTGCCTTTAAGAGCAGAGAGTAGCAAGCCAGATGAATTTCTTAGGGATTGGTTCACATAAACCTATGGAAAGAAGAATCCAAAAGTAAGGGATAGGATCTTTGCTACTAGAGCTAAAGTTTATGCTAATTATAAAAATCTACACTACTTTTCTTTTTAGAGAGCTATGATTGGTGCAAGGAGTAGATGGGCCAAACTAATTGAATCTCTTAAAAAGTCAGAACCACACAGTCCCATTAACTTGGAAGCAACACTTAATAGGGTTCCAAAATATTTAGAGTTAGGGAAGCAGATTAGACCAGAATTGTGGTGTCCCCTAACTATGCAACCTCCAATGCTTCTGTGGTTTTTATATGACATTAATGCCGATAAACTCAACAAGCTATAGGAAGATCATAGAAGGGAAGTGTGGGAGAGAACCAGAGGATTTTACTACACTTTCAAGAGCAAAAAAAAAGGAAGGACGAAGATTGGAGAGTTTAGGTCATTGACAAGGAAGTGCAATGCTTAAGGACAAGCATCAATTTAGTAGGGGGCAGATGATGAGACCAAAATTTGCCTTTATTTCATAATAGTTTTAAGATACTTTGGTTATACTCTATTTTATCTTTGTCAAAACATTTGTGGACCTATGTTTACCAAACCTATGATATACCTATGGATAGAAACTATGCCACATTTTTGCTAGTATTATATATAGTATGCAGTATTTCATATAGTTATCAAAATGTGTGTTCTTTATATTTTAATTTAATTTGATAAATGTTTACTTGAAAACATGTCTTTGTATTGAAACTAACCTATTAATGAAGAATAAAAGATGGTTGGAGGAATTCAAAAGTTAAGTGCCAACAACATTCAAGGAGAAGAGAATGCTAAGGAGAAACCATGGTGGAGGGAAGTTGCAATGATTCTAGAAGACACAGTAGCAAGGAGGAGCTATGAAGACTTTCTACCTTCTCTACATTTATTCTATGGTGAGTGGATTTTCAAACTTTATTATTCCTGCCTCAAGCCATTATTCCTTCTTCTCGCCTTTAGTTGTTATTCTCCTATTTTCTCTCCTCCAAATTTAAAGCTAGGGCATTTACTTTTCTATTATGGAATAAGTGTTGATCTCCTATATATATAGGAATCAACCTAAGTGTGTTATTTTTTAGCCAGTTAAAAGAAATAGTTTACGAGAACAAACTATTGACTTTTACAGTTGTGTTTTTATAGTCTTGTGTTATGTAATGAATTTTTGAAATCTAATGATATAGTTTTTGGCTTCTATCTTGTGTTAGTAGTTTAGTGAAGCCAACCAAGGTGCCCCACTTGGAAGGTGGATTAGATTAGAATAGAATAGATTTATTTCCAAGCATTCTTAGTTTCATAAGTAGAAGTTGTAAGTTCCTTCCTGTAGCATCGCACTTTGTGTTTGTTCTTGCAACATATGTGAGAACAGTTATAGTGGATGAACCTAGTTGGAATATTTTTTATCCTTTCATTTTTTTTCTAGTATTTGTAGAGTTAAGCATGTTATTTTCTTGTAGCAATAGTGTAAGTTCTTTTCCTTGCATTTTACTTTCCTACAACATAAGCTTAGTGATTCATTAAGAGACCTAGTGCACATACTGTGCCGACCATTTCAAGTATACATCCCTGGGTTGACAAGATTAAATGCACCTCATGGTGGGAGAAATAGTCCTTAGTTTGAATATATTATTCCTAAGCATGGCCTAGAGCATGATTATGATACACCTATTGTGAGGCAGACCAGAGTCCATGTCTTGTTCTTCTCAATTTTCTCAATCTCTTCTCTCATGAATTGACTCCACTCATCATTTTCCAATCCATCCCTAACTCATTTAGGCTCATGCATTCTTAGCATACATGTATCACTTCTCAACTTGTTTCTAGTCATAGGTTTGGCCTCTTTATCTCCAATGATTTGTGTAGCAAGATGAAATCTCTTGACATACCTTGCCAATCTTGGTTATGCTCTGATTTCTCCTATAGGTCTCCCAACTTCAGTATCACTATGTTTTAAACTCTATTTAGTAATTCAACATTTCTTTCATGTGCACTAATCTCATTATCATAATTTACCTTAACTTTTGTTTGCAACTTGGCACATGAATGCAACTCAATTCCCGAATGCAACACGACATTCATTGTATGTGACTCAGTAGTTTTTGAATTTGTTGTTGTTGACTTTCAACTTGGTTCACAACTTCATCATTGATCATGTCATCATAGAAATACACAAAATATTTGTCATTAGTACATTTGCACTTGTTTTTCTACCAAAATTTTTGACCAAAGCTATGATTCCATCTTTTTTTTCTTTTCATCCCTGCATTGGTTGAAATTTTGACCAAATGACCCAACTTGGTTGAAATTTTGATCAACTTGGGTCATAAAAAAAAAATAAAAGATTCTATTATATTATGTCACATTATGTTAGTAAAAGTATGAGTGGTAATAGCAAAATTGGGGCTTCATTCGCACCCACTGGGTAACATTGACAAACTCGCCTATGAGTATTGAGGCTTTTCCCATTTTTTCTTTAGGCAAATGAGCCAGCATATGCTGAGACTTGCACTTAAAGCTAGATGAAGTCCATTGTTGGATGAATATCAACTAGGTACATGAAATGAAAAATTTTAAGCTACAAATTCAAAATCCCAAAATCTAGTCCACCAGAGAAATTTGAAATTTAAATTGTGATGAGAATTTAGAGTATTTTATTTTAGTAACACTAAATTATTGTATTGTGTCTGTGTTTAGCAAATTTAGTTTCTATTAAACTTTCTCAATCATGTCCTTGACTTCCCAAATGGAATCTCCTATGAATATATTGTAGATTTCAGATGTTATGCATCCTTGAAGTTCTAGCAGTAATGTTCAAGCTTCTACCTCATTGTTATTTTGATTTGCAAATTGTATGGAAGTTGTCTGTACTAGTTTTCCATTCTAATCTAATATATAATAGCCAACACTTAACCCTCCCAAGCTATAATTCATTACATCATTAAAATACATTTTGAGTGTCAAATTTGGAGGTGTTTTTCCATTTGATGTAGGAAAACTAATTTATTTATAATGACCATAAGTCCCAAGACACTTGAATTTTTTTACAATTCCTTGGTATCTCATTGTTCCAAATGCTCAAGTCCTTTTAATTTGAACCTACTCTTTAACTCTAAAGTACAACTGCAATGGTCTTCAAGTTATTTGATGAC